>JACGWO010000006.1:13456644-13865316 GCA_034509735.1 Sesamum alatum
TAGTGTGAAGCATTTCATGTGCCATGATGATATTGTCTGCAATAGATCTTTTTGGGACAAAAAGCATTCTGAAATGGCGATATAAGATAGTTCATCAAAGGTTTTAATCTGCCAACTAGAATGTTTGAAATAATCTTATAAAGGGTGTTACACAAGCTAATAGGTCTGAACTGATTAACTTCATTAGCATTTGGCCTTTTGGGAATAACAATTAGTTGTGTAAGGTTTATTTCACCTAGGAGAAATCCATATTTAAAGAAATTGGAAACTAATTCCACTATTTGATTTTTAACAATATCCCAGTAAGAAAGAAAGAAAAACGAATTTAAACCATCTGGCCCCGGTGATTTGTTATGCCCAATACGTTTAAGAGCCTTAAAAATTTCTTCCTCCGTAATAGGCTGAATTAAAGAGTCCTTATCCAGTTAAGAGATTCTAGGAATAGGACCATTAAAAAAGGTACTAGCCTCATTCTCAGATTGAAAGTAGAGTTGATAGTACTAACATTCTTAAAATGGTCCCGAAAAGCTTGTAAAATATCATTAGTATCTGTCAACCATTTATTGTTCGTCTGTTTCAAACCTTGTATAAAATTAATCCTTCTTCTATTGCTAGCCGTTGCATGAAAATAAGGAGTATTTTGGTCCACAAATTTAAACCAGTGGCTTTTTGATCTTTGCTGCCAATAAATTTTTTTTTTGTAGCAGCAGATCTTGTAAAAGATCATTAACGTATTTTTCCTGATGTAGTAAATCTTGAGAGTTATTAATCAAAATTTGTGACTTAATATCTTCTAGATCCGTATAAAGAGAATGTATCTGCATATCAATATTACCAAGCACATGTTTTTTCCAGTATATGGATTTGGTTGCCAATATTTTATAATTTAAAATATACCCCAAATTAGAAGTATGCATATCAATCTGTCTCCGAGATTGTAGAACAATAGTTCTATATTCTTGGTGTAAAGTTCATGCATTTTCAAATCGAAACATTTTACGCGGGGGTTTTGAAGAAGGTGTAACTTCTAAAAGAATTGGTGAGTGATCAAAGAATGGGGAAACAAGGTGTGTAATAGTAGCAGATGGAAAACAATTACACCATTGCAAATTAGCAAAAACACCTATCTAGTCGTTCACATATAAAAGATACACCAAAACGTTTATTACTCCATGTGAAAGGATGACCCCTAAATCCAAAATCTTGAAGTTGGCAATTAAGCATGCATTGACGAAATAAATCAGATTTAGCATGCATAAACGTTCCCCCGATTTTTTCATGCGGGTGTAGAATATTATTGAAATCTCCTAAAACACACCAAGGTCTATTAGGGAAAGCATTAAAATAAGTGGTTAATATATCCCATACCTGTGGTTGCATGTGTGCTTGAGGGTAATTGTACAACGCGGTCATTAGGTAAGGTTGATTCAGCACAGGAAATTCAACTTCTAAGTGTATTGAAGAATCAGTCTCATAAATTTGTGATATAGAAACCTCTGCCGCGTTCCATAATACCCAAATGCCACCTGCTAAACCTGTAGAAGGAGTAATAACAGATGTAGTAAAAGGTAAATGATTAATAATAGCAGGTGCACGGTCCCCTTGGACTCTTGTCTCCATGACAATAAAGATATGAGGGCGGTAACGATTGATAAGTTAGCGTGCCGCCACCACAAATTCTGGTCTTACTGTTCCCCTACAATTCCAGCTGATTATCTTCATGTATGGGATTGATTGAGTTGCTATCTGAACAGTTGGAGTAAAAGGATTGATCTCCATATTGTTCATAAGGGCGTTTCCCATAAGATTGTTCTGAGGAAAAGGGTGGAGGTCTCTTCCTAAAGGATGTAGATACAACTTGTACTGTATCTCGCGTTCTCTCGGAAAGGTTTCTTGTTCTTGTTCGACTTTTAGAACTAATTTGCTGGCGAAGGGCGGTCCAGCGAATAGGTGAGGGGTCGTATGGAATGGTTGGACCAGAAAGTAGTTGGGCCCAAGAAGTAATAGGTGATTTCGAATACGAGCTGTTGGTGGCAATGTTAGCATCGGGTTGGGGTGGATATGATCTATAATATTGGGTAACGGATGATCGTGCATTGGACTTGAACTGAAAAGGTTCTGTTGGGCTGCAGGTGATATTCTGCGTGAAAAGGGTGTGGGACAAGGCTGAAACTAGGCTATCCTCGAAGGGGATGATGGGCCTGAAGCTGGGGAATTTGATGAGAATGTTCCTTCTGGGCCCATGCCGAGATGTAGGTGCTCGTGAGGATTGCGGGCCATGACTGAATGTTGTAGATTCGATGCACAAGGTTGCTATTGTGAAGCTGGCAGGTGATTCAATATTTATAGTAGGTAAAATTTCACTTGTACTACAATGGTAGAAACCATGTTCTGGTTGTGGTAAAACGGAGGAGTGGACAACATAGCAGGTAGTCTCTGCCAATTGTCGATTGTGAACTTCCACTTGTCTTTTTGCTTGGTGTACTATAATCTGATTATTCATTAATTGTGTTGACACCTGTTTCCCATTGGTTTTGGAAACAGGAAACTCAGTGCCCATGGTATTAAACAAACTAGTGTCCTCCTCATGTCGTTTGTTGGATACTAGCAAAGTGGTATTGTTAACTTCAGTTGGCCCCTGTAAGGAAAGAAGGCACTTACCTGTCGTCGTGGGACCCAGACTTTTGGGGCTGGGGTTGCACTGAGGTACGTCAAACATCTCATCTTCTTGCATGCATGTTGCACTATTATGATCACCATTTTTACGTAATGAACAATCTTGTTGCATATTTGATGAACTATATTGGGGGACGGTGGGATTATTCATCTCCTCCACCAAGTTTCCTGAATCTTGAATTTGATCAAGAACAGAAAATGAATTTGCATTAGTGAGAGTTATGTCATTTATAACTCCTTTCATTGTCCATTTTTTTGAATTTCCAGTATGCTGGTTGTGAGGTTGTTGACTACTAAGTTGCCCTGGCACTTCCTCAGATGTATTCTCTTTCCTTGTATTCCAATTTCTATTCTGCTGTTGAGAGCTGCCTTGATTTGTACGTTTTCTAGGTTTTGGACGGACTATTTCCCAAGAAGAACCTTGGCCATTGCTATTCGAAGCTGGTATATTAGATTGATTTGTAGTATTCACCGAAGATGGGTGAACATCTGGTTGATTGTTCTGATATGAACCACCCACTTGGTCCCGATCTGAGGTATGTTTGAGTGTTGATGGACAGTCTCTTTGTATATGACCCAGAGAACCACATCGAAAATAGAAAAGTGTATTTAATTCATACTTAATTTGTTGTATATGTTGTTGAATCCAAATGAATGGAGGCAAAGGTAAAGCTGTATCTACATCCATACATAATCTAGCAAATCGAAATCTTGATTGTTTGCATGTATGTTCATCAATTTTCATCGGTCTACCCAGCACCCGAGCAATTTTAAATAGGGAAAAAAATAGAAGGACCCCCCCTGTAATATAGGAAATGTTCAAAAAACCCCCTGTGAAAATTAAAGTATCATTTTGTGATGCACGCGCGTTGACTGCGCTTGGCCATGTAAAAAGTGCATTTTTTGGATAATTTTGCCCTTCTCTCTCTCTCTCTCTCTCTCTCCTTATATTACATATAATATATATACAATTTAACAAATTTTAAAATAATAGAAATATATATATTCATAATCAAATATTATTTTATATAAATATATAATTATATGAATATTTTAATATAATATTATTTTAATATTAAAAAAATAATTTAAAAAAGAGAGAGACAGAGAGAGAGCGGCGGCGGCAGCAAAGCCGCCGCTGCAGAGGAGGGCGCGGCGAGGCGGCGTCGCCACACCCTCCTCACCACTGGGCGACGACGGTCACCCAGCAGCGAGGGCGACGAGGTCGCCCATCGTTGCGAGGGCGACGTGCGTTGTCGCCCCCCCTCTGCGGGAGGTAGGGGAAGGGGAGAGGGTGGAGGGTGGGGGTGGGGTTGGGGGAGGGGATGGGTTTTTTTTTAAATAATAATTTTATTTTATAAAGTATAAATATTTAATTTTATATATTGTGGATATATTAGAATTTATAAATATATTTTAATTAAATTTTTTATAATTTATTATATAAATATACAAGTTTAAATGTGAGGGGTATTTTAGTCATTATTGTTAAAAATATGTGTTTAGGTTGACCAGGGGGCGGTGTGATTCTATGTTCGTAACATAGGGGTGATTTTTTATATTAAAATTTTCATAGGGGAGTTTTTAATATATATTTTCCCATATCACAGGGGGTCAAAATGAATTTAGCCTTTTTCAATAGTGCTTCGAAATCGTAGAATTCTATAGGAAGGTTAGGAAGCTGAAACCACAAGTATACTGTAGGCGGTATTTCTTTTGTAGCTATAAATTTTGGGCGCCATTGTTGAACATGTAAGTAGTGGTTGAATAAAAACCAGGGTCCTCCCGCCAACGCCATGAAATAATCTTCCTGAGATGAGACTCGCAGAATATAACAACCTTGACCCATATCTGAAACAGAAATCGTTGAACTTGATTTCCATAACCGACCTAAATGCTGTGCCAGATTTATGATTGGTCGAGTGTAATTCATAATTCTTATAATCAAAGAATGTTGCCAGGGCAAGTGTAAACAAGTTATTTCCTCCGGAGGGAATGATAATATTGGGTGAGGAATATCCGTCTGAGGGGACGATGGGGTTGACTCTTTTGGAGGGTCTAATTCCCAATTTTGTATCCAAGTGGGGAAATAAGTATGTCTTGATTGTGATGTAACTTTTCCTTGTATGAAGGTTGTTGCTCATTTGTGTCCATAGGTGTTATGTTGTCTGGACCTGGAAGAGGGCTGTCTAGAGGTTTCCACGGAGGGTTTGGAGGTGCAGGAGAAGGGTTTACTGGAGCTGATGGGTATAACGAGGAAGATGGTGGTGGTGTAGATGAAGAGGACATCGATGGATGGAGAGAATTTTTCCATCCTTTGCTCTTACTCTAGCCGGTTACCTATTCTATTAGTTTTAACATTTGCTACACCACTGAAATCCATCATCCTATTTTCGTTAATACCTATATTTAAAGGAAACTGCTAATGTCTGAATCCAAATGATATTTGCAACATATCTTTGATGAAATCCATCGCAATGGAGCTTCTGTTTCGTAGTGTAAGTAAAAACTCAACTCTTCATTTCTTTTCTCTTTTTAATTTTAAATGACGCGCATTATTAGTAATTTTATACTGAGACTGAGTCAAGGAAATGTCTATTTTATGAGCTTAACTATTCAATTTTAAAATATTGTTTTAGGATAAAACAATTTTAGCAAAAATAGAGAGATTTTTCCTACTAAAATTGTGAACACTTTTTGGTTTTGGGTTTAGAACACATCAGTTCTATAAGAGTTCGATTGTGATAAGCCAGATTATAAGTTTTTAGGGTTCTCTTAATTGTGGTTATATTAGATTCTTGAGGTAGTGGTTTTTCTCTAATCCTCTCCAGTGAACTATTTTCCTGGGGTTTAATGTAATGGGTTAATTGCAATTTTCGTCCTGTAATTATAGGTATTTGGCGTTTTGGTCCTTTAAGTTTCTAGGGTAGCAAAATAGTCCTTTAACTTTTTAATTTTTGCGATTTTCATCCTCTGGTCGCTGGATTTTTCAAAACTCGCCGGAATAATAGCACGCGATTCACACGTGAGGCTTTTAAACTCGCTGGAAGAAGGGGCAATGCCTGAAGTGGTATCACTCAAGAAGACAATCAACCTCATCGCGTGCCATTATTCCAGTAAGTTTTAAAAAATCCAGCAACCAGAGGACGAAAATCGCGAAAATTGAAAAGTTAAAGGACTATTTTGCTACCCTAGAAACTTAAAGGACCAAAACGCCAAATACCTATAATTACAGGACGAAAATTGCAATTAATCCTAATGTAATTTACCCCCTATGATATTGCAAATGAGTAAATTATCCCCCTATGAAAAGAAAATATCAATTTACCCCCCTGTATTTTCCAAAATAAAGCAATTTACCTTCCTGCCTAGGGAAGTAAATTGCTTCATTTTGAAAAATACAGGGGGATAAATTGCTTCATTTTAAAAAATACAAAAAAGATAAATTATTATTTATTTTCTCATAGGAACGTAATTTGCACATTTACAATATCATATGAAAGCTGCTTGCATTTTTTCCCTATTTTTCTGTATTCACTATTACTATTCTATGACTGCTTATCGAGTCTCGTTTCCCCCAAGTGTCCTAGGAGGAAAGTTTCATTTCTGCTCTTCGTGCTTGAGTTTTATTAGTTTTATATACTTAATTATACTCTATCATACTACTAACGGTGCAACCAAAATAATTATAAATATGTAATCTTTAAGGATCCTATATATGTTTCAGAACTATACATGTATACATAAATTCAGAGTTTAATGCATTTATTTCCATGTGATATTACAAACTAGTAAATTACCCCTTTTATAAAAAAAAAAATAGCATTTACCTTCCTATGTTCTTTAAAATGGAGGAGATTTACCCCCCTATCTAAGGGGGTAAATTGCTCCATTTTAAAAAACACGGGGAGGTAAATTGATTTATTTTAAAAAATACAGGGAGACAAATTGCTATTTTATTTTTCACAAGGGGGTAATTTACACATTTGCAATATCATAGAGGGGTTGCTTGCATTTTTCCCATACATAAATTCATAAAGATTTTGTTAGCCTTATTGAATAAGAGAGTAGTATTATTCTAACAATAATTATAAATATTATTTATCCCATTTTGTAATGATTATTTTCTTATAGCATTATTTTTTGGGGTAAGGTAAATTCCATTAAGAATAAAAACAAGGATATGTACAAGTATGAGAATGTCCATCCTAGGTCCAGGCAATTTTCCACAATCTATATAGTACAGAGCATTGTAGTGATTCTGTCAACTCACAACTAACTATGCGTCGACGAACTTGTTCAAGGATCGCCGCAACAGTAGCCCCTGAAGTCGAGCGCTCATTCAAGAAAATCCGTCGGTTCTGTTCTTGCCAAATATGGTATACCAAAGATGCAAGAGTTGCGCGGTACGCCGCATTGATAAAATGGGTACCTCTCCATCGCCGCTGCGCGTGTGCAATGCCGTCTAGCCAGGTACCTCCCTGCCACGAAAAACTAATCTCGCGCCGGAGCTCTTCCACACACCTAGTTGAGAAGGGACACTCGAAAAAGAGGTGAGAGTGGGTTTCCAACACGAGTAAGTCACACAAAGAGCAGAACATGTCTAGATGACTGAACCAAGGTCAATCAAGCGTAGGAACCTGTTCTCGTATGGCTAGCCATAAAATGAAGTTATTACGGGGGATGTTAAAGCAGCCTTGTAGTAGCCCTATCCACCCCACTTTCGATCCAGGGATTCGAATTAATGGCAGCAGTGTTGCTGTAGTGATGGTTCCATTGAGAGTGGCCCCTCTGATTGTGTCTTCACCTCCATGGATGGCTGGAAGATTATCCAGGATGTGTAGGCCGGATAGTGATCTGTTGTTGGGCCAATGCCACTCGCCATTCACTATGACCTCTGAAAGCAAACAATCCTCGTGAACCCCCACTCGTCTTGGCCCCGAAGGAACTAGGTGGATAAGAATGCCGTTAGGATGCCACGGGTCGAGCCATAGCTTGAAGAGTTGGCCATCACCCACCATGTAGCGGAAGGTAGGTAAGAACGTAGTCCGTAGCTTCATGAGATGCCGCCAAGTCCAAGTTCCGACGTCTCCTCGCACAGTCCAAACCGTGGCATTACGGATACGATAGGTGAGTATCCAATGGATCCAGACCGAGTCCGAGTTTCGTTGAACAATATTCCACAACAGTTTGCTAATAAGCGCCTTGTTAACAGCCTCAATATCCATAAGACCCAAGCCTTCTTCACACTTCGGCAGGCAAACTTGATCCCATGCGACACGTGAGCTCCCTCGTTCGTTATGTCCCAACCACAGGAAATGTCGGAATCGTTGCTCAAGTAGCCGAATGACCCCCTTCGGTAACACGAAAATAGCAGCCCAATAAACATGAAGAGCCGCCAACACCGATTTAATGAGTTGGAGTCGCCCGGCGTAGGAGAATTTGTTTGTCGCCCATGAGGCAAGGTGCATGTCTACTTTATCTATGGGCGACTTGCAGTCCGCAATTGTGAGTCAAGATGAGTGAAGCGGGACGCCAAGATATTTAATCGGTAGTCTGCTTATATTGAATCCCACAAGTTGCTGTAGTGTGTCTTGAAGAGGATCAGCCGCTTCCGATAGAACAATCACACTTTTCGCGGGGTTTGCACATAATCCTGAATGTATCGTGAATTCGGAAAGTGCATCCATAAGTGTCTGAACTGAGTTGGCATCAGCGTGGCAGAAGAGCAATAGATCATCCGCAAAGCATAACATAGTCAGGCCAATTTCTTTACATCGCCAATGAAACTGAAAATCAAGGGATTTGGCCACACATTGTCGGACGATCACGTGGAGTAACTCCATCACTAGCACAAATAGGTAGGGGGAGAGAGGGTCACCTTGTCTCAGCCCCCTCGTACCCTGAAAGTAACCATGCGGCTTGCCATTAAGAAGGATAGAGTAAGAGGCTGTAGAGATACAAGTGTAAATCCATGAGATAAACTTCGCCGGAAAACCGAGCAGGCGCAAAGCCTCTTCAAGGAAGTCCCATCGTATAGTATCATATGCCTTTCGGATGTAGATTTTCATCATGCACCGAGGGGGGAGGTGTTTCTGATTATAGCCGTATAGAAGCTCTTGTGCAAGTAGGATATTGTCTCCGATTTTTCTTCCCGGCACAAAAGCATTCTGGTTACTGCTAATTAGCTTATGGAGCAGCGGTTGAAGCCTTGTAACCAGCACTTTTGTAATGATTTTATAGACATTACAGCAAGCGATGGGTCTGAAGTTCGCCGTTGTTTGTGGGTTGGCCATTTTGGGGATCAAGCTGATGAAGGTAGCATCGATTTGTCGCAGTAGGGAGCCATTTTCGAAGAATTGTTGGACGACACGTGTAATCTCATCTCCCACCACCGGCCAGGCCTTTTTATAAAAAACACACAGTGTACCCGTCCAGTCCCGACGCTTTATCATCATCAATAGAAAACAGCGCCGCACGGATATCTCCCGGTGAGACCGCTGCTAGCAGAGAGCGGGAGTCCTCTTCCGTGAGTCTACCCTTGAGGTAGGGCTCTAGGTGCTGAATCTGAATTGTTCTAGTGGGTATTGATCCTCCTAACAATTTCGTGAACCACCGTACAAGCTGTTGCGCCACCTGGTCCGGCTCATCCAATGGGGTGCCATCCGTCGTTTGGAGCCTATAGATTCTGCGCTGTGCACGTTTGACGGCCACTTTTTGGAAGAACAGTTTAGTACATTGGTCCCATCCTTAAGCCATTTGATCTTTGCTCTCTGCCGCAGCATCCACGACTCCGCCACCACTGCCTTAGCATATATAATCCGACAAAACTGCTCTACCTCTTGTAGAAGCATCACTGATGGAAAGTGGACTAACAGTCGCTGGATATCCGCCAAGAAATTCGCAGCCTGTAGCACATTTAAGGATAGATCACCTTTCTTCTTTCTAAGAGTCCGGAACACAAGCTTTAGTGCTTAAAGTTTCCGAGTAACCGAGGACATAGCGGCGCCATAAATGTCATGCTGCCAAATGTGTTGTACCTCCTGAAGAAAAGTCGGGTCCGCTGTCAGAAAGTTGTCAAATCGAAAGCAACCGCCCCCTATCTGTGGGTTCTGAGCATTTTGAAGGATAAGTGGGGAGTGGTCTGAGGTTCGGGGCGTCGTACATAAATAGGTGCTAAGCGGCCAACACCCAATCTATGTTTCATTAGCAAGCATACGGTCAAGTCGCTTCCATACGCGCCGCGGGCCAACACTGCTATTAGACCATGAGAACGGTGCCCCCCTTGCCGGTAGCGTCACGAGTCCAGCATTAGAAACGCAAGTAGAAAATTCCTCCATCGCATCAGCGTTATTAGCCACCGCGCTTAGTGTTTCGCTATCATCAAGGACGCAATTAAAATCGCCCAGTAAAAGCCAGCTCTCCTCGTGAACCAGCGGGGTTGTGAGGAGAATCGTCTCCCACAGTTCTTGCCACACAACCTGATCGTTCGCTGCATAGATAAAAGAGATCATTGATTTCATGTGTGTCGACCTTTTTTCCACATGACACCGGATCATTTGTGGTCTCATGTCGACAATCTGAACTTCCACTTCGGCATCATTCCACCCAATCCAAATTCTATTTCCAGGGCCCTCTCCATAATCAGAGAACCACTTCCAGTGAGAAATTAGTGAGTTTTGAATTGATCCAGCATTGTTCATACTAACACGAGTTTCAAGTAATCCAATAATTTCCAGCCGAAATTCCAACACAAGCGCTCGCACTGCTATTTGATGGTCTCGCTTGTTGAGACTGCGGAGATTCCACGATGCGGCAATAATCATGAGCAGTCAGGTCAGGGCTGTTAATAGGACCCTCTGCTGGTTCGTTCTCCAGGTTTTGTAAGGCCGAGAAGTGATTATAGACGACAATTTGCTTTCCCTTATCAGTCAGTGAGAGGTGCCACAGCACATGGACTGCCTTATCGCGACGTACCTCTGGTTTGGGGACATAGACTTTCAAGGGTGCAGCTGATTTTTGAGGCTTTGGGGCTTTAAGGCAAGTCTTCTCTCCATGACCCAATCCATTGCATGTCAGGCATTTGGGCGGCTGCCATTCTTATTCGATGGGAATGTAGAGCACAGATTGAGCACCCTCTTCATTTGGTTGCAGCACAACAAGATGTTTCAGAAGTGGCTTCGTCACATTTACTAAGACACAAACCCTGGCATAGTCTATCCGAGCGCATCGACGAGTGATAGCATCCGTATAAAGTGGTTTTCCAACCCCGCTGGCAATCACGCTAAGACCATCCCGGGTCCAGTATTCCATCGGCAAATTTCGAATCTTGATCCATATGGGTAATGAAGTATGCGTGTGTTTTTCAAGTTTCATCCCCGGCCTCCATTTTTGGAGAAAGAGCGATTGTCCTTGAAATAACCAGGGGTCGCCCTCGATAACCTCTTCCATTGCCACTTCCGTCTTAAAGGTAAAGAAATAAAATCTTGTCGTAGAGGCCACAACATCTTGTATTGCCGGCCACTGAGACCTAGCGTAAGCCTCTAGGTGGTAAAAATAGGGCCGACGGCCAAGAAAATAGCCAATCGCTGTCGATTGCCACCGCTTCGAACCTTGCTGCACAATCTGTTGTGAAGGCTTCACAACAACCACTCCATTCTGATTTTCCGGGGGACAAAGTGTAGTTCTTTTCGTGTGGAGTTAGCAAACCCATGGGTGAACTGATCACTCGCCAGCCTTGGGTTAGGGGTTAGTCGAACCAAACCCACATAGACGTCTGCATGGTCGGGGCTGAGAGAATCCGTGGCCTCTGTGGAAGGCAGAATAGGCGATACAGGTCGGGGGCTAGACAGACCTGTTGTATCTTGAAGCAAAACCCTAGCGGGGGGAAGAGGGTTTGTTGTCTCAGTAACTCTAGTTCTTGGCGACGAGCCACAAGCTACCGTGCGGGATTCAGAGAGATGCGAGCCAGAGAACTCCCCTATCGTCGTAGACAAGGTGCCCGAACCGCTATCACCATAGCGTGCATGCCAACGTGCTTCAAGCCGCTCCAACGTCTGTAGCGATTGTTCATCTCCAGCAACCCTATGAGCCAAGGAAGCAAAGGCAGAGAATTTTAATGATCTGCGGACCGCTTCCTCCTCCTCCTATGAGGCCGGAGGGGCCTCCTCCGTTCCACCACCACAAACGCCGCCGCTAGGGTTGCTCGGAGAGGTGCTTGAAGATGAGAGAGAATTTTCCATATTAGGGTTTAATAAGTCTTATTTAACATTGATCAGTTCTTATAGCATTTGGTAACGAATCATTAAAATATATTGGAACTAAGAGAAGATCATATGTAACAAGTGGAGAAACTTACAATAAACTAGCAAAATTAATGTATAAAAAATTATATTGTCATATTACTTATGTATTAAACCTCATTGTGCAATCAGTGTTTTGGTACCTTTGTAATTCCCTTCTAAATGAAATTAATGTGTCTAATGCTCCCCTGTTTTAAACTTTTTACACACATACTTCTTTGTTCTTATATAGTAAAACAAATCGATATCAGAAAACAATTACTATGTTTGTCCTCTGCTCCATGTCCCTATATTTTCGGAAAAAATGCAAGCAATACCCTGTGATATTATGAATGAAAAAATTACCTCCTTATGAAAAATAAAATAGTAATTTATCTCCCTGTGTTTTTAAAATGAATCAATTAACCTTCCCTTATTTTCCAAAATGGAGCAATTTACCTCCCTAGACAGAGAGGTAAATTGCTATTTTATTTTCATAGGGGGGTAATTTGCTCATTTCCAGTATCATAGGGAGGTAAATTGCATTAAACCCCTATTTTTCTACCCGTATTCAATATATATATTGGATTGAACGTCTATCGTTATACCGAAAGCTATAGCTATTATCAATCGTACAACTCAAAAATTTTAAACAGTCCATTAGCTCAAGCACCCCATTTTAACTTTCGTCTCTACCATGAGAGCAATTATTGTTAATTCCCTTCCCAATAATTGTCAAGGGATCTATCGTCGGCATATAAGCCGAAAATTCCTTCCACAATTGCTTCTCATGGGGATTTAACCTATGACCTCGGTTTTGATATCAATTGTTGGATCAAGCGTCCATAAAGCTATTTTAGTTAGCAATAGATTTCTATTCGATAGCTTAAGCGCTACGTTTTAATTAATTGTTGCCCAAAAATGCGAAAAGTTGTTGCCGCATAGGTAACAACCCTTCTGAATAATTGCTATGATGCTATTATTGCCACAACACCAACGACGTGGTTAACACTTTGATCGTACCTAAACCTTAAGATCAGAAGATAATAAAATGCAATTGGTTATTTTACAAATGAAATCGGATATCATTTATTAGCAAGAGAAATTTTTATACATAAATGAGCTACTCTTTTTTGTTATCTCTAGCTTACTATATCTTAATATGGATAATCTAATATTATTATTTCCTTTACTTTGAAAGAAATTAAGCCTGCATTTGATCCATTACTCCTTCCTCGTCCGACCCTCGATTTCTTCTGCGTTCACTGATTTCGGCACCTCATGACTCCACAGATCAGTGTTTGGTACCTGCATTTGTGGCCAAAACTTAGTATAATAAGCTTGCAGTTAACGAAAAATACACTATAGGTCCAACATAAGAATAGACTAACCTGATTCTGGTCAAGAACAAGTGACTGGAAGCTTCTATCATAATCCATTCCTAATTCTGCTAGCAGATCAGAGAAGTCATGGACCATAGTATCCATGTTCGGAAACTCAAACATGTCCTCAGAGACATCGTTTTGGTACGATGAAGCATTTGCAGCATCAATAAAGGGCTCATCCATGCGAAACGTTTGCTCAAATTGTGTCATGTCGAATGTTTCATTGTCTTGAGCAAAGGAGTGATTATGATCAAGATGAACTTGAGGATAACATCCTTTATCAAAACTCCCACAAAAATTATCTCCAAGCACATTGTTTTCAATTGGTAGACCGGTAACGATTTCTTGTTGATTCTTGTTGTGATTTTCCTGGAGATGGAACTGATGGTTGCTCATTCGAGGCATCGATCCAAATTTCACTTTCTTCGTCCTTGGAGCTCTGGTTTTTGGTGGTTTTGTTTCTGCATTAGCTAGTTTCCATTTTCTCTGATCATTAGGAGGTAGCAGATTTGCATTTCTGCATTTCTGTAGAAAGTAAAGCCAACTTCATGTCATTAAGAAGTCAATTGATTCTTATAATTAGAATAGGAAAAAATGCAAGCAACGTTCCTGATATTGCAAATGAGCAAATTACCCCCCTATAAAAAAATAAATAGCGATTTACCTCTCCGTATGTTTTGAAATGATGCAATTTAACTCCATATGTTTTTTAAAATGACTTAATTTGCCTCCCTGCCTAGGGAGGTAAATTACTTATTTTTTAAAACATTTCGCCATTAGTGTACGGTCATGCATGCATATAGTTGGAAATCGAACCTGAAGATGACTTGCCACTTGCATTCTCGTAAGACCTGGTACGTTCATTAGTTCAAGGATTTCTTTTGGATAGCAATCTATCTCAATCAAAATGAAGCAATGTCAACTAAAATTTTCCAGACATGTATTTGCTATGTAAATTGACTACTCTATTTTGTAATATAAGACTCATGGATTAAATGCAATTTTGGTCCTATAATTTAAGCTATTTCGCGTTTTCATCTTTTAACTTACTAGGGTTGCATTTTGGTCCCACACCTTTTTAATTTTTGCGATTTCAATCCTTTTGTTCACTAGAGTTCACCTCCACCAACAAAAAGGGTGAACTCCGACGAAAAAAGAATTAAAATTGTAAAAATAAAAAAGATGGAGAATCAAAATACTACTTTGAGAATTTAAAAAACAAAAATGCTGGTAGAAATGTGTCAATAGGAACAAAAGCCCTAATTTTAAAATGTCACATGCATTTTTCTGACGAGAAGGGTGAAATTCGGCGAAAAAAGGACTAAAATCACAAAAACTTAAAAGATGCCAGACCAAATTAAAGGAAAATTCTAACCCGAACCTGGTTCGGCCAAACCTGAACCAATCATATGACAAGTGCAATATACTTACCGTGTGATTGGTGTACAGTTCAGGGAAGTGACCAATCAAATAACAAGTGTATTACGCTTGCTCTATTATTGGTTTGGTTCGGACAAACCTGATCCGAACAAGATTTTTCCCAGATTAAAATACTATCCTATAAAGTTAAAGGACGAAAATACCAAATGACCTATGTTACGGGACCAGAAATGCATCTAACCCTAAAACTCAGAATAAGTATGTATTAAAAGTATACTATAAGAGAGGCATACTTCCTTCTCCAAGCAGCATGATGGCGGTCATAAATTTTTGGTGAAGTTCCTCAGTCCATTCAGTCCAAACCTTGGTTTTGAACGTAACATAATCATGCTGCGAGGTTCCTGTTTTCACTTTTTTCTTGGACTTGTGCATTTCTTCAACATCTTGGTTATTGTTTTGGTGACTAACTAACATAAGATCTTCTCCAAGTTTCTTTTGTAGCATATTGCAGTCTGCAATTTGTCTAAGTCGCTGATGTTCTTTAATTTTACCTGTCTTCTCCCTTAACACATGTTGCCATAAGTATCTTACTATCTGCATTGTCACTGGCTTTTTGATACACAGATAAGCTCCTTGCTCTAAAGCCATCACGGTTGTTATAGCATCATTCTGATCTAACATCACTTTATTGAAATAAACAAATTAATCAAGTAGAAGAAGTATATAAATGTAAGGGTGAATTACAGCCACCTCTCCTGAGATTTGATATAGTTACACATACCCCCTCGTTGTTTGAAAAATTACAAATACCCCCTAAGATTTGTACTTTTTAACTAAAGGGCTGGAATTGTCTATTTTGGTCTTGATTTTTTCTTTTAAAAAAAATATTGTAGAAAAATCAGCTTAGACAAATTACATTATTGCTTCTCTGTGTAAGAAATGTAAGAGACCTCTGCCTGCGTATTTTAGTCCAAAAGAATTCAAAAAAATTTAAAAAACAATTTAGTTTACGTAAGGGCATTTTGGTCAGTTTACCCATAAAAATGGATGAAATTATTTATTAGAAAGTTACAGACTTCAAAAGGGTATTTGTAATTTTTAAAAAAGTGAGAAGGTATCCGTAATTATGCCAAATCTTAGGGGAGATCGTTGTAATTCACACTAAATGTAAAGCATCAAGTTCATGAAATTCTAAGACATTTTATTGCTAACAAGAAATAAATCAATATTTCTGAAAAACAATGTCAAGCACCACTTACAAATCACAAGCAGATCCATTTTGGTAGCATCTTGTAAAAGCCGGAAGCCATATGAATCAGGTGAATTTATATTTGCTAGCACAAGATCAAATCGAGCCTTTCCTTTTGATAAAATTGATACAGCCGTTGATGCAAGTTTGACTGCTGTAACTGCAAGAGAAACAAAAAATCATTAGCTGGTTAAGTGCAAGGAAAAGTAGAAATTCAGAAAAGTAACAGTAAAATATTAAATTCTATAGAAAATTTATAATCACCCTTGCAAGATATTATACATAGACACTTGATGGGCAAAATGCTTTTTTGATACCGTAAGATTATGGAATTATTTGTTTTGGTCCTAAAATATCACGTTTTTCAGTTTTTCTGGTCCCAAAATGTCATGTTCGATGCACATCGGACATGACATTTTGGGACCAGAAAACTGAAAATCGTGTTTTATGGGACTAAAACAGCTACCTATATAAGTTGTGATACCAAAATAAATAATATCTTAATCTTACGGGACCAAAAAAGTATTTTGCCCGACACTTGATATTCACCACATTTGAAGTAAACTGATTTTTAAATCTTAACTTGGAGCAAATTTTTTAGATAGTTTAGGAAAATCAAGGATAAAGAAATGGTGTTGTTTGCATAATGCTCATCAAACGGAATTAGCAACTTAAGTACAAGAATAGAAATGTTAATTTTGTGGTTGAAATGATCGGGAAACATACGCATAAACTAGAAATACAAATTGATAATCCAATATAGGAAAACATGCAATAATATAAGCAAAGAATCATTGATGTAGGTACTCTTGTTCAGTTAAGTGAATACTCGCAAAACATATTTATTATTTTCCGTTTACACAGAAAATTCTGAACACAATTTGAAATATGATATCATAAACTTAAAACTAGCGCAAATAGATATTTAAGTTTCAAAATATGATTGTGAAAAAAAAAAAAACCGACATTGATGAAAACATAATCATTCATAACCTATATGCACAAGTGCACTTTGAGAAAATTAAATGAATTACGAAAGAATATAATTTGATTTAGTCTCTTCCAAAGAACATGAAATTAATTTAATAAAGAAATTACGTTCATTCTCATGAAAGAAACATTTTAAACTTTTGAAGTACGATAATGCATGGCGATGAGACATATAAGAAAGATGCAAGATTTTTACCCTTAGATTCTCTAATCATGAATTTTGAGTTGTTTAAACATCATGTAAACTTAATCTAAGTGAAAAAGTTAACATTAGGAAAGAAAATGAAAAAAATCCAAGCAACCCCACTGTGATGTTGCAAATAAGCAAATTACCCCCTATGAAATATAAAATAGCAATTTATCTCTCTGTATTTTTAAAATGAATCAATTTATCTCCCCGTGTTTTTGAAAATGGAGTTGCTATTTTTTTTTCCTCATAGGGGGATAATTTGCTCATTTGCAATATCACAGGGAGGTAAATTGCACTAAACCCGGAAAAAAAAAAATACTGACTTCATCTTCTTTGTATACTCTAAGAGATCAAAATATGAGTTTCATATACCTTTGTAAGAGAAGTATTGCAACATGTTTATTGCTTTATCATGATCTTTGCTATCATGCTCGACAAGTAACACATGAATCTTATGTGCCATGTTTGGGAAAAAAGCAGTCGAAATAGGCGAAGCTTCAAAAGAGTGGTGAGCTATATTTTTCATCATGTTTGCAAGATTTTGCATAGTAGAAAATAAAATGAAACTAACAATTAGGATAATACCACAACTCTCAAGCACAAGAGAGATGGCCTTTTATACACCCAGTTTTCTTGTGAAATTCAGCGATTGTTTTTATTTTTAATTTACTTTTTAACACCTTTTAACTTTTGGGCATTGGATTCAACTCGTAACGTTTAACATTAAAACTCAATTCATCTTTTGTACCTTTTAGCTGTGGCCCCTCGAGTTGATTTACAAGAAACCAATTTTCATTAATGTAGTATGCACTTTAATGCTCAAGTCAAATATTTGTATAATCATGTTGAGAAAATCATTACATAAAGCTTATTAGCATTAATTCAGAAAGTTTGCTTGTTCAATTTCTAATGTTAGATTTTCTAGATAGAAATGGACCATATTTACTTTAATCCTATTTTGATAATTAAGAAATGAAAGAGAATGAATTATATTTTATCTGCAAACAATTCAAAAATCAGTGAATATATATATATATATATATTGAGTTTTTAAAAACAAAATCATAGATGTAAAAGCCGAAGTAGCCTAAAAAAAATAGCAAGAACATGTACAAAGAATTGAAGTACGTACTTATACCTACAAATAAAATCCTAATCGAATGTGATGAAATGAAATAAATTTATAACAAAGTAACTAAATTTGATTATTGAAATAAGGACACAGATGAGAAGGTAATCATTATATCAACCTCAAATAATTAGGTCCTATATATCCTCTCTATTCAATGAAATAATTCAAAAATGATAGAGAATAGGAAAAGAGCCAACAAAGACCATATTCACAATATCTGCAAAAAATACAAATGAAGTCCATTTAATGCTGTTGACTTGTTAACTGGACTATTTTTCTTTTTCAATATACTAATGACCAATGTATTTATTTTTCGTGACACAAAATAGTAAAACAACAGTAAACATAAGGTTTTACATGGCGTTAAAATCCTGTAAAATTGTTACAATGAACTATTTAAAAGTTTAGTCGATTTTGACTTTGTGCTATAATAAAATTTTGTTGTCAATTTTGCATAGATTTGAACCTTGTCTGTCATCGATCTCTCTATAGTACTCCCTTAAATGATCATGACTAAATATTTTGCACAAGAATATTAGCGATGAACTTTATAACCAAGGTATTCGAAGATGGACCATTATATATGTAGACATTGTTCTCAACGGATAAGACATCGATCACATGCTTACTCATTATAACTAAATATTACTTAAAACAAGTTTAGATGTCTAGATCAACACTATTATATCTAGACAACCATTATTATTTGCTAGAAATTAAAGATCATAACATAATCAATCACACTACTCCTCTTTCTTCTTGCCTTGAGTTTCACCATTATCTGAGATCGATGCTTCGTTCCCCTTATTAGTGATTGTACCATCCAAGATTGGAACCTGCAAACGAGAGAAAGACTCAAACACAGATAACTTATTAATTTCCTAATATGGGCTATCCCGAGTAATTAAGCACATACGAAGACTTGCCTGGTCAAAGTAAATAGGGTTGAGATCAAACCCTTCCCGATTTCCACCAGAATTCATTTTTTGTTCTTGATGGGACGTAGATAGATTTTGGATGATGCAATCTATATTTGGAAATTCATAGTAGTCCTCAGTAGTAGTCCTTTGGTCCAATGAAGTATTTATGCTAGGTGTAACACTTTCAGCGTCAAACACAAATTGTTCGTTAGACATGAAAGCCTCGTCCATGCCTAAGTTTAACCCAAGGTGCCCCATGTTTAACGTCTCAAGGCCAACATGAGAAAACGGGTTATAACCATGGGGCTCGACATGAAGCTTTGTACCGTATCGTTCATGGGAACCTCTTTCTCCATTGGGCACTTTATTTCCTATTGATGAGTAGAAAATGAAGTTTGGGACTGAAATATTCTCATGATCTTGTTGGCCTATATGAGGCATGGACCCAAATCTCCTTGGTTTAGCTCGATTGCTAGTATGTGGAGAGGTCATCTTAGGCATAGCTATTTTAGATTTTCTCTCATTAGGAGATTGCCAAGTTCCGCGACGACATTTCTGAAAAAAATAAAGTGAATCTTAAATATATTATTTCTAGCTTCTTACCAAAACCAAGTGCATGCAAGTGTTTTTCTAGAATATCACACAGCCGAGCATTGTAACATGCTATATATAAGAAATAATCATAAATATTATGGGCGTGCAATCTAGAAAGCAAATGGTAATATGGTGGAATACATGAATTTTTTACTTCTTACTTGTCAACTTGTAGTTTTTGAACTAAATTATATAAATAAGTGAGGATTAAATGTATTTTTTTTGGTCCCGTAACTTTAGTCATTTAGCGTTTTCGTTCTTTAACTTTTTAGGGTAGTATTTTAGTCCTGCATCTTTTTAATTTTCGCAATTCCAATCCTTTTATTGGCCGGAGTTCACTTCCACCAGCGAGAAGGGTGAACTCCGGCAAAAAAAGGACTACAATCGAAAAATTAAAAATATGCAGGACCAAAATGCTATTCTAGAAAGTTAACGGACAAAAATGATAACATAAATGGGCCAATAGGAACAAAAATCCTAAATTTTAAAATGTCACGTGAGAGGCACATGCATTTTTCCAGCGAGAAGGGGTGGACTCTAGCCAAAAAATGACTAAAATCATGAAATTTAAAAGATATAGGAGTAAAATGCTACCCTAGAAAGTTAAAGGACGAAAATGTCAGATGAGCTAAATTACGGGATTAAAAATGCATTTAAGCCAATAAGTTACACGTAAATATTATTAAGTAATTAAGCGATACTATGTGATTGAGAACAATATCATAAATTAGAAAAACAAAGTAGTAGTAATATTCAATTATTTATTTGGTATCAAAATTTATTACCATATTCACAAATTGAAGAATTTCACTACTTCACACAAGTCTACTTCACTATATCTTCTATTTAAAGGATATAAGACAGTCGAAATGAAATAGACAAACCTGAAGATGGCTTGCAACTTGCATTCTTGTAAGCCCAGGTACATTCATTAGCTCAAGGATCTCCCTTGGATAGCATCCTATTTGAAACACAAGAATAAATGCATTCAAGAATAACTATTATTTCTAGGCATTTATATATATTAGCATATGGAAAATCTAAAACTCGAGCATGCAAAAACTTGACTACCGTTATCTGAATGGTTTCTTAATCCATTATGTGAAAATAAATTAAGGAATACGTACTTCCTTCTCCCAGCTTTCTGACAGCATCCATAAATTTTTCATGAAGTTCCTGAGTCCATTCAGTCCAAACCTTCTTTCTGAACTTAGCAACATCATGATGTTCGGGACTTGTTTCTTCATCTTCATTGTCAATTTTCTCATATCTCACTTTTTTGTTTGATGCGTAGTTCTCGTTTGAATTAGTATAGTCACTTATATAGTCTCTCATAAGATCTTCTTCGCCAAATCCTTCGTGCAATCTATTATATATCACAAACTCTTTGAATCGGTCACTTTCCTTCACTTTCCATAGTTTCTCCCTTAGCACGTGTTGCCCTAGGTACTTCGCTATCTCCATTGTAAGTGGCCTTTTGATACATAGAAATGCTCCGCCTTCTATAGCCCTCTTTGTTAACACGACATCATCCTCATCTAACAACACTTTATTAAAGATTAAGCAAGCAAAACAAATGCGATAAGTTACATGACCAAATGAAAAATATAAAGGAGAGTTAACTTGAAATATTTATTGAAAGAAAAACAAGAATTTACAAAGGATAAATGGCATGTAATACTCACGGGAAAATTGTAATTTACGTCCCACAACTTACCTTTTACGATTTTGGTTCCATTAATTTACGACTCGGCAAATTTAGTCCTACAAACCCAAAAAAATTGCAATTTACGTCCCATTAACATTTTGGGTTAAATTGTTAACGGAAAGTGCACATGTCAAGCACATGTTCTGTTAACTTTGTTTCTTAAGTTAACGATCCATCTGTTAACAATTTGACGAAAAGTGTTGATGGGGACGTAAATTGCAATTTTTTAGGACTTGTGAGACTAAAGTTGCCGAGTCGTAAAATAATAAAATCAAAATCACAAATAGAATAAGTTATGGAACGTAAATTATAATTTTTCCTAATACTCACACATAACAGGTAAATCCATGTCAACAGCATCTTGTAGAAGTTTGAATCCACATGAATCTGGAGAGTTAATATTTTCTATCAAAAGATCAAATTTAGGCTTTCCTTTTGATAGTATTGATAAAGCTACGGAGGCAAGCTTGACTATAGTCACTGCACACAAACAAATCCAAAGAATCGTGTCAATAAACAACCAAACATCATATAGAACATTTTCAATAGCGTCATGCTTCACACAATTTTATGAAAAAAAAAAAATCAAATTCTTGCAAATCTAAAAACACCAATCCATTAAAGTAAAATAAGAAAAAAGAGTTTGTTGTAAATAAAATAGTAAAATATAACATTTAAAATTAAAGATTAAACTTTATCTATTTTAGCTTACTTTCATATAGCACTAGCACAAATATATATATATATATAAGAATATTTAATCAAGATTTTTTTATAAAAAGATAAAATTGATTTAATCAATAATATACTTAGAACAAAGTTCAATTGCATGAAAAAGAATATCTCAAAACTATGATTGATCATGCAAAAACATTATAACTTGGAAACTTATTATGATGTGGTTATCCAATTATTATTATTTTTGAATGAATTATTCTTTGCTCGCGCATATTTCAACTTAATCTAAAAAACTTAAAACTTAAATGAAGAAAATGAAGTGGTAACCTTCTTACTTATATTTTGCGGTGTAAATATGAGTTTAGTTTACCTTTACAAGAGAAGTACTCCAATATTTCTATAGTTGGCCCGTGATGATTTGTATCATGGTCGACAAGTAACACATGAAGCCCGCATGTCCTGCTTTGCGCCATTGAAATTGTTGGGGATGCAAACGTCCGATGGTTCATATACCGTATAGGTTCAAACATATAGTTAACTTATGTGCATAAGAATGAAATGAACTCAAAACAACTACTAGAAAGAAGACGGAAACATGAAAGAGTAATGTACTATGTGCGAAATTGTTGATGGAGGATCTTCAAATGTAGGACGGGTATTTATACACCGTACTTTCATTTAAATTCTGATGATTTTTTTTAATTAAATTTTTCTTTAACTTTTTGACAGCGGATTCAACTCGTAACGCTAGCATTAAACTCTAGTCGTCTTTACAATCTCGCTTTTGCAATTGCTCATGTTGACTGATCTCGGGGTAAAATTTCATTATTTAGTAAGTAACATAATGTCATGTGAAATATGAAAAATTCATGTGAAAAGGAAATTACATCATTGCGTAACCATTCATATTTTTTTAGGCGGCTACGTATTTTACTATTTAGCGATAGTAAGTTTGAAGCGGCTACATATGTTTCGAATTTGTAGTTTGAAAAAAAATTAAGGATAAAATTGATATAAATAAGACAACGAAAATATACATATTAAAAAAAACATTCATCAAACTTATATTTTGCTAAAGAATTATTACAATATACGTTTTATAAAATAAACTATCAAATATCATTGCCAAATAATACATTGTGTTTAGTATATGATATGACACATTTAAATTTCATCAAACTTATATTTTGCTAAAGAATTATTACAATATATGTTTTATAAAATAAACTATCAAATATCATTGCCAAATAATACATTGTGTTTAGTATATGATATGACACATTTAAATTTCAGTTTAAACTGTAAATTGGTATTCGAAATAATATGGATATATTTTATTTCACGATATAACTAAAATATCTACATTTAGTCTACTTCAGCTTTGTGTGGTATTATTAAGTCATTGCTTCTGCAATTACTTTTAGATTTGAGGTATTAATTGATAAACTAACTTTTTTATTTTCTTAAATTCGAAAAAGTAAAAGTAACATTTATGAAATGAGGAGCACTATATTGACTTCATTTCAACACTAACTAATTCTAAAAATAAAATTTTTCATATTTGGTCCTTTTTAATGTAATCTGATTAATGTAGGATAAAAGTGTATATGAGCAATTTCTTCCATTCAAATTTATTTCAAACTAGCATTTAATGAGATATATAAATTATGTAATAAGATTGACCGAACCACAAATTCACTTTATTAAATTATGTATATTTGATACAAGTTAAAGATAATGTGCATTACTTGTAAGCAACCACTACAAAAAAATTATGACAATAGCTAGGAAATATTAGAAATGAGGATAAATTTGTTTGTAATTATCAATCAATTTAGCAAGGAATAAGAATTTTAAGTTTTGTGATTTCAAAATTAATATTAGAAATGAAATATTTCTTTGCTATAATTAGAAAAGAATTTTAATGTTGCAAAACTTTGTAGCTTAGGTTGACAAAAAAATTGAAAAGTTCCCCCAAAGGTTCTACTAATAAATATTTTCATTAGTAAAATTTCTAGCAAAATTAGCAACAAAAAAAAATCTGATGCTAGAATCAACGATCACTACAAGAAAATAGTTCAATAACAACGAAAAAAATTTATTGTCGAGCTAATTAGCAAGTAAATTATTGTTGCTAATTTACTTGTTGATATATTTAGCAACAAAAATTTACTTATTAATTACTTTAGCAACGAATTGTCTAAAATATATATTAAATAGTGTAGATTAGCAACGAAAATTTTACTTACTAATTAGCTCGATGTTGATTTTAGCATTGAATTTTTCATAGCTATTTAGCCATTTTTTTATAGTGGACGAGCTAATTATCAAGTAAATATTTTTTTTCCTATTCTGCAATAACTTTCCGTTGTTGCTAATGACATTATTTCTTGTAGTGAACTTTTATATATGTTCCCGATAAAACAGTTTTCATACTATTCACTTTATGAATTTATTATTATAGTCTCTTCAATCATATATGAAACACAATTCTCGTCCATTTTAATGTAGAATTCCACTTTGATGAGTGAAGAATGAAATTTAGACATTATTAAACCTGCATATAGACATTTAGGGTACATTTGAATCTCATCCCCTATCTTTGATATTTTTCTTTTAATGAAAATAATCAATCAAACTTGTGTTTGTTTAGCATATCTAAAAGTATTTCTTAAAGTTTATTTCTCATGCATATCCATTTATCCTAGACCAAAGTATTTGAAATTGTAATATTAAATCAATATTAGCTGTAATTTTTTTTTCTCCAATAATCATTTCAAAGTGATTTGTGGATAATTTCAAATGAAAATTGTTGTCTGTAATCATTTCAATATTAGCTGTAATATTTTTTTTCCAATAATCTCTAGAATTATTGTCTAAAGGTTTTTGTGATTCTTTTTAATAGGATTATTTGAATTTAAAAATCTTATTCTAAAGGTTATTTCAAATAATTTTATAAACTATAATTCTATAACACACCCTTATGTTCTATTTTGAAAAAATTGCATTTTACGTCCCATAACTTACACTGTTTTTTATTTTGGTCCCATTAATTTTTGACGTAACAATTTTAGTCCCATAAGTCCACAAACGTTGCAATTTTAGTCCCATTGGCGAAATCCGTTAAAATTTTAACGGAAGGAGCACGTGCATGGGACTAAAATTGCAACGTTTGTGGACTTATGGGACTAAAATTGCAATATTTGTGGACTTATGTAACTAAAAGTGCAACGTTTCATTAGATGTGACTTACGGACTTAACGGAGCACATGCCATGCACGTGCTCTTTCCGTTAAAAATTTAACGAATTTTGCTAATGGGACTAAAATTGCAATATTTGTGGACTTATGGGACTAAAATTGCTACATAAAAAATTAATAGAACCAAAATCACAAATAGTATAAGTTATGAAACGTAAAATGCAATTTTTCCGTTCTATTTCCCACCTCAATTTTTTCTTACATAAACGCTTAAGTGATATGTTTTAACATAATTAACCTAGAAATTTCTCATTAAATGCGCTCTTCCCTAATATCATAACTCTTTTGCTCAAAATTTAAGATTAGCCAACTAACTTGTTCTTATACCAAATGAGGCTCATATCACAGGATCAAGTCGCTGGAAGTTACCAATGATCTTTTGGCCTAATAGTTAAGGTTGATGTCCCACAACTTTAGAGGTTATGGGTTCAAATTCCACCAATATGTAGGATGATAGTGTACTGTATATATAGTAGGATTGTTTGCATACTGTAAGGCCCCGTTTACTTTGAGGACGGAATTAAACGAGTGATAGGATTATCTTGAACTAAATGAATGATAAAAAAGCCTTGTATTAATTGTAAGGTGTTTACTTACATGTATCATTAAATTTTAATAAAATCTGTAAAGTGTTTACTTTGTTGTATTTGCTTGTGTTGGATGGCAAAATTACCCATTAGCCCATCAATGACACCTACTCTACTATTATTTGAGGGTAAGATGGGTTTTTGCCCCTTGCATTTATTGTTGTACAAATTACATGATAACTTATACCACCACCTTTGGTAGTATAAGTTATACAAGTGTAACAGTAATTAATACAATGCCCTATAATTGTACAGGGCCCCCATACATGAAAGTAAACAATATATTATCTTATACTAATTTTCTTATTCAGGCTAATACATCAAAGTAAACGGGGCCTAATAGTAAGGGGTTGTTTAGATTTAATTTATGTAATATTGTATTATTCATCAATGTATGATTGTTGTAATTATTTTTATTAGAGATTAATAGTCGACAGGGCTGATTGTAATCGATTTAGTTCAATTAATAATATTCAGTGCTTTCACTTCAAAAAAAAAAAAAAAAATCAATGGAAGTTGCAATTTGATCCAAATTGGGGATTCATGTGAGGTGTACATGCCAAACTCCAATGAACTTTGTTCTTGATGTGTCAATTTTTTTAAAATTATTGGGCTTAATGTTCAAATTGAATCCAACACCGAGACTGTCGCCCTCACAATTTTCTTAATAATTCGGCTTAAAATTCGATGTTTTTTCTTTTTTTAAAAATATTTTTGACATATAAATATCTTGGTATCATTCATAAGAAAAATTATAATTTTGGTCCAATACTATAGAGGGTGGAAATTTTAGTCGTGTTGGCCTATTCAACAATTTTAAGCCCTACAATTTAACGTAATTGGCACATTAAGAAAAAATTTGCCAAAAATTGCAAATTTAGCTAGATTTTTCCACCGAATTCCGACCAAATTTGCAATTTGGGAATATTTTGTCTTTAATGTGCCATTATTTTTAATTGTCGGGCATAATTGTCAAATTGAGTTATAGTAAGACTAAAATAGTCAACAACCTATAATTATGTATGGTATTAAAATTACAAAGTTCTCGTTTTGGTGTCACTTAGTAATTATTTGCCCTTTTTTTTCCACTTTTTGGAGAATGAAACGGGAATATTCTGGCTACATGAACATGCGTGCTTTAGGTGGACTTAGGGCGGGATAACATTATACTTTCACACTCCAATTTTAAAAAATCAAAAAAAAAAAAAGAAAAAGAAAAACTAAATATCAAATTCGTCTTCCTCATTCGCCATTGCCGACCACCTTCACACAACACCACTTCATCTTCCTACATCAACCCACTCCACCGTTTGCTAATAGCGATCTTCCCACCACTTCCACACTCACCTCACCATCTCCTCACCGCCTCCGCCCATCTCCATGTTCCCTTTCCACCGTCGCAAATCTTCCTCCAATTTCTCCATTCTCCTCAACAATTTAACCCCATAAGACACTAACCCTATTCCATTGTCGCCACTATATCACCGCCCCAACCACTATAGAGCTCACCAAAAACCACACACTGT
This sequence comes from Sesamum alatum, assembly GCA_034509735.1. Taxonomy (NCBI): domain Eukaryota; kingdom Viridiplantae; phylum Streptophyta; class Magnoliopsida; order Lamiales; family Pedaliaceae; genus Sesamum; species Sesamum alatum. The sequence goes on from JACGWO010000006.1 coordinate 13,484,201, forward strand.
CACACCAAAATCTTTGTTCCCAACTTGCCCCAAGATTGCTGCCAGTGAAGCGAGGTTGAGGTATTCAAGAGTAGAAAGACAACATTGAAGCTGAAGCGATTTAACGTGTTTCCTCCGCCATTAACTTGGCTTTGTGACGTGCCATAAGATTCATTCAAAGAGGCTTTTAATTTTCGTAGCTTGAGATAGGTTCTTGAATTTCTAGCTCTGGTAAATAGGTTCTTGAATTCGAAGGTGTAGTACTAACTTGGCTCAGACAAATGGGTTCTTGAATTTATAGTTGAAATTGACAAACGGGTTGGAGAGAGAGATAGGCAGAAGAAGAGGTGGGATTTTGAATTGTTCGTTGTTAAGATGGCGGCGATGGGAAGATGAAGAAGAAGGCCTTCATTTAAAAAAAAATGGGGGTGTGAATTACAGTTTTATCCAGCACTAAAATCGGCTTTGGCCATGTATTCACGCAATTGGAATAATCCCATTTTATTCACCATAAAGTGAAAAAAGGACTAAGTGCTATAAAAACCAAAACTAAAAGGGGACAGTTGAGTGTAAAAGACAAAGGGTGGGGGACAAAGTACAAAACCCCTCATACGTTGGGGTGTCTTCTATTAACCCTTTTGTTTGTTTATATTATATCTATTTACAAAATTCGCTTCCAATCTCTTTACTTCTCCGACTAAAATATTCATTAAGATAAAAAGCAGGAATTGGAGCAATTTATAAAAATCGTTCCAAAGCCAGCTCCAATTTGGAACGGTTTCGGGAACTGTAATGGAACGGAAACCCATTGATGACGTCATATTCATGTTCTGATAAGTCCTAATGTATTGGAACAGTACGTTGGCTACAACAACCGTTCCAAAGAATGTGTTCCGACGTGTAGACCAAACCCGTTCAAAACTTGTAGCGAAAAGAATTTGTATCAGTATTTGGAATACATCTGTGTTTTTTTTGGAATGGTTAAAGGACTTTCAACGCATCATGATCCTAAATCCGGCCCTAAAATTGTTTCAAATTGGAATGCATGGTCGACTGTTCCAAAAAGAGACACAAAATGAATGAAAACATTGTACTACAATTACCATTCCTAATTACGGTACTTATTTAGAGTTGCAATAACCGTTCCAATGTGTCTTTCAATGTGGAACGGGTAACTACATAAGATAGAATGAATTACAAAACTCGTTCCAAATATACTACAACGGTAATATTTTAATGGCTATATTTGTATCCCTGTATCTGCGCCCGGACCCGTTCCTAATGAATTTTTAACTGTTAGTTCTGGAGTTCCAAGTACCATTTCAATATCCATTCCAAAAGTTCTTATATATATGATCCTTTCATTTCATTTCTTATCACTATCTATCCATTTCATTTATTCTCATTCTCTCTGTTGCATTTTTTGATACATATAAAGGAAGATATCACCAATCTCTATTAAATTTCCATTGATTTTTGAAGCTTTTTTGGTTCAAGTAACAACTTGATGCCTTGCTGGTCGATTAAAATGCATGCAGTTAATTGATGGTTTGTATATATATTAATTTATTCTACTTATTTAATTATTTTTGTCAATTGCATGTGTAGGCCTAATCATGTTAAGTCAGTTGCGGAGATAGATGTATGATCGGAACCTACTAGGGAATAAAACGTTTGAAATTCCAATCGTTTTTCTTTTTATTTTTGGTTTAGATACTCGACTACCCAATTTTTTATTTTTGTAGCACTTTGCTCTTTCTCTTCACCTTTTGAAGAATGAAACGGGAATATTCTGGCTGCATGAACATGCGTGCTTTAGGTGGACTGAGGCGGGATAAAATTGGAATTTCACACTCCAATTTCAAAAAAAAAAAACAAAACCAAAAATCAGAAAAAAAAAAAGAAGAAAAGAAAAAACCCAAATGTCAAGTTCGTCTTCCTCATTCGCCATTGCCGACCACTTCACCACAACCGCCTTCATCTTCCCACACCACCCCACTCTACCGTTTGCTAATAGCGATCTTTCCACCACTTCCACGCTCACCTCACCATCTCCTCACCGCCTCTGCCCATCTCCATGTTCCCCTTCCACAACCGCAAATCTTCCTCCAATTTCTCCACTCTTCTCAACAATTTAACCCCATAAGATACTGACCCTATTCCATTGCCGCCGCCATATCACCGCCTCAACCACTATACAGCTCAACAAAACCACACACTACAACACCAAAATCTTTGTTCCCAACTTGCCCCAGAATCGCTGCCAGTGAAGCGAGGCTAAGGTATTCAAGAGTAGAAAGAAAATATTGAAGCTAAAGCAATTTAACGTGTTTCCACCGCAATTAAGTTGGTATTATGAGGTGCCATAAGATTCATTCAAAGAGGCTTTTAATTTTCGTCGCTTGGGAGAGGTTCTTGAATTTCTAGCTTTGGCAAATAGGTTCTTGAATGCGAAGGTGTCGTACTAACTTGGCTAAAAAAAATGGGTTCTTGAATTTATAGTTGAAATTGACAAATGGGTTGGAGAGAGAGATAGGTAGAAGAAGAGGTGGGATTCTTGAGTTGTTCGTTGTTAAGATGGTGGGGATGGGAAGATGAAGAAGAAGACCTTCATTTAAATAAAAAAAAATTTAGGTGTGAATTATAGGTTGATCCAGCACTAAATCAGCTTTGGCCATGTGTTCACACAGCTGGAATAATCCCGTTTTATTACCCAAAAAGTGAAAAAAGGACAAAGTGCTACAAAAAACTAAAACTAAAAGGGGGCGGTTTTGAGTGTAAAAGAATAAGGTTGGGGGACAAACTGCAAAAACCCCTCATACATTAGTGTGTCTTCTATTAACCCTTTTGTTTAGTTATATTATATCTATAGAAAAAATTCACCTCCAATCATTTTACTTCTCCCACTAAATATTCATTACAATAAAAAGCGGGAATTGGAGCAATTTATAAAAATCATTCCAACCGCTCCAATTTGGAACGGTTTCAGGAACTGTAATCAAGCGAGAACCTATTGCTGGCGTCACATTCGTGTTCTGATAAGTCCTAATGTATAGGAATAGTACATCGGCTACAACAATCGTTCCAAAGAATGTGTTCCGACCTGTAAACCAAAACCCATTCCAAACTTGTAGTGGAAAGAATTTGTATTAGTATTTGGAATACATCTGTGTTTTTTGGAATGGTTAAAGGACTTTCAACGCATCATGATCCTAAATCCGGCCCTAAAACCATTTCAAATTGGAATGCATGTTCGGCCATTCCAAAAATAAACGCAAAATGAGACCTTTTTGTTGTAATGAAAACGTTGAAATACAATTACCGTTCCGAATTACGGTACTTATTTAGAGTTGCAATAACCGTTCCAACGTGTGTTTCAATTTTGAATGGGTAACTACATAAGATAGAATGCCACACACCACTACAACTAGCACTGCATTGAACCTCCTTCCACAAAGCCCAATAGAGAAGAATAAAAAAGACCACAAAGAGAAACAACTCAAACTAGCATTAGACCTTCAAGAGAGCAATCCCAAATGCATTTTTACTCGTGCCTGTTGATATTTGATCCAAGAACAGCAATGCCTCACGCACCACACTCTACGGATCCTGGAGTTTTCCCTCCATCATCCTTTTATTGTGATTCTGCCAGAGAGCCCAACACAAAGTGAGAAAGTGAGCAGACTGACCTGGCTCCAAGTTGTGAAGCACCGAGGACATCAACGCCAGGGGACCGTCATTCGAGAGAGCTATCCACCACCACGGCAAATTAGAAATCGCCTAAACTATCCTAGCAAAAGGAAATTCTAACAGAATGTGACGCAACGATTCCACGTTTGCCCCACAAAGTCCACATTGCGTGCTTATCAATGGTCGCCTACGAGCTAGATTTTCCAACACAGGAACAGCTCCAAAATAGACCTTCCATGCTAGCACTCGATCTCTTAGGGGAACCCGTACAATCCACAACTTCTGCCAAAAATTTCGGCACTCCTCGGGCACAAACGAGACTAAGCAAGAAGAGGATGCAACCCTGCTCAACTCCAGATCAGAAGCACCAAAATAAGCACTATGAACAGAGAACCGACCTCCCCTTCCCGGAGCCCAAATCAACCATCTGTCGTCTACCGGACCATGATCCTCCTGCACCTCACAACCCATCCATAAAATATCCCATCGAGCCAAAATGCTCCTCCAGGTTAGAGACGGGCGAAATTCGATGGGTGCATCCCCAAAGGAACAATCCGGAAAGTAGCGTGCTTTAAGGACTTGGCTGAGAAGGGCATTCGACTTGGAGAGAAGACGCCAACCTAATTTAGCCAAAAGGGCAAGATTGAACGCCTTCAAATTTTGAAAGCCCAACCCACCTACACCCTTCGGACGACACACCTTCAACCAAGCATCCCAATTGGATCCGTCGTTCGCCCCTAGAGTGCCACCAGAAATTAGCTATCGATGATTCTAACTCCTTAACCAAACTGTCCGGGAAGCGAAAGCATGACATAGCGTACGTTGGGAGAGATTGAAGTACTGACTTGATGAACACCCCTTTCCCCGCATGAGAGAGCATCTTACTACTCCACCCAATTATACGACCCCAGAACCGATCACGAATATTATGGAATAGTGCCCGTCTCGACCTACCCGCCACTACCGGCAAGTCAAGGTAATGGTCATGGGATTCCACCAGCCGAATCCCCAACAGATCAGCAAGCCTCTGCTTCTCCTCGACCCTCATATCCCCCGACCACCATGCTAGATTTAGCGAAGTTCACTTGCTGCCTCGACGCCTTTTCATACACATCCAAAACCCGTCTAATCCCCCTACCTGTTCACCTGTCGCCTCACAAAATAGTAGTGTATCATCGGCAAAGAGAAAATGGGAGATACCCGGCGCATTCAGACTCACCGCCACCCCCCGCACATCACCTCAGGCCTCCGCCTCCTGCAACAAACTAGAAAAGGCCTAGACACAAAAGATGAACAAATATGGTGAGAGAGGGTCACCTTGCCTGATCCCTCTCTCCGTTCTAAAGTACCCATGCGGATCACCATTCAATGTTAAAGAGTCAACACAACTACTTACAAATCCTAACCTAAGAAGAACACCTCTAAGGAAAGGTCATTCCACTCTATCATACGCTTTACTCATATCTAAGTTAAGTGTGACATGACCCCCTTTAGACTGGGAAGAGACTTTCAAAAAGTGATTAAGCTCAAATGCAAGAAGGACATTGTCTGTAATTAATCAACCGGGAATGAATGCAGATTGAGTGGGGGAAACGATATCATCCATAAGGTTTTTCATTTGCATAAACTAATAGGTCTAAGTTGAGATACACAATCAGGATTACTACTATTAGGAACCAACACCACATGCGTAAAATTCATCTTATTCAAAAGCATGTGACCGTTTAGAATTCTAAGAACAGACCTAGTGACGTTAGGGCCAACAATACTCTAGAACTTCTGAAAAAACACTGAGGAGATGTCGTCAGGACCAGGGGATTTCAAAGGGAACATACCAAATACAACTTGCTTTACCTCGGCTGCCAAGAATGGAGCGTAAGTAGAGAATTTCATTTCAGGGGGTCACGCACCTCTGGACAAACGAGACAACTTCGTTAATACTCGACTCCGACGGACGATCGGATGTGAATAGTGGCCGAAAATGTTGAAGCAACACCGCCTGAATATTCTCGACCTTATCCCTCCAAACCCCATCGTTGTCCTTGAGGCGCTGAATCGGATTTTGTTGCTGGGGGGCCAAAACCCGAGAGTGAAGAAATCTAGTGTTCTCGTCTCCATTAGCTAGCCAATGCTCCTTTCCACGTTGCTGCCACTTAGTCATTTCTTGACTTTCGAGCTCCAAGAGTCGGGCCCGAATGTCTAACATTTCCTGATAATCTTCCCCTACTAACTACCCTTCCTCAAGGTATAGATACATTTGCTCCAACGTGCTCCGTTCTCTCTTCGGTTTTTGAAATTCCTCCTAATCCCATTTCAATAACCCCAGCCTACACTTTTATATTTTCTGCCATAGAACCGAGTGGGCATCACCTTGTTCTGCACCCCCCCACATTGATTCAATAACTCTTCTACAATCCTCTGAATGCAACCAACAAGCCTCAAACCCGAATAGAGCCTTCTTTCTATATCAACAAGCCTCAAACCGTCGTACTACCATCTCGAATTGCGATATCAATTAAGAAAGCCTTATGATCAGACTGAACCACGGGAACATATGTAACGGGAACTTACGCTGCCATAATAGATTAGTACAAACTCTATCTAACCTTGCCTTCACCGTCGTTGGAGCCTCCCGTTGGTTACACTAGGTGTATTTCGACCCCGATACCCAATATCCGATAGTTCACAATCTAGAAGAGCTTGCCGGAACGCATTCAATTGCCACAAACGGACGGGGACACCCCATTTTCTCATGCTGAAAAGAGCACCTCATTAAAATCCCTGGCACACAACCATGCCAGATCGGACTGAGCACTGAGCAGTCACAACCTCTATCCCAAGAGACTTCGCCGCTGCGCAGTCTCTTGATCCCCGTAGAAACCTGTGAACCGCCACCCCTCCACATTGTTCGCCGGGATAATTTGAGCATCGATATGGTAACGGGAAAAAGATCTCAAATTCACCACCACATCTTTTGCCCGCAGTAGACCAAGCCCACTGATTGCCCCTTAGCTGGAATGCAAATACCGAACCCATGGTTCAGCCTCTGTTTCACCCCTTCAAACTGGCGACCATTACTTTTAGTTTCTGATAAACACAGTAAACCAGGACTATACTCTCAGATCGATTCTCAGATTTGTCGAACTGTCGAGGCTGTCCCTAGACCCCAACAGTTCCATGCTAAAAGCCTCATGGCTAGCGGCGGAGCTGCCCCGCAACATTCGCCGAAATAGCGTCACACCAAGATGTTCCCACCATAACCCTGTTCAGCGAAGGACCCAAAGCTGCAGGACCTCTTTGTGTTTTAGTGAGCCTCGGGGGCGAAGAGCCACCTCCCCCGATGCCCTCGTCCCGACCACCTCTATTCCCTCCCCGGCCCACCTGAAAAAATAATCGGAACCAAACAAAATTGTCCACCCCGAATGGCCCCAGCGTCAGAAGAAAACCGAATTGGGGGAAGACACCGAAGATGTCCCCATAGCAAATCTGATGACGGGGCTGAACAACATTATGCATTGAAGGTGACGGTGCGGGAAGATGATGAGGAGAATGGGTGTGTTGAACGGAAGGAGCAATTAATGGAAAAAGATTATCTGGATTTTGAGAATTTGGAGAAAGACGAACCAATGGTGCAGTGTGTATTTCTGGCTGCAAAAGAGGACTCACCTGATTTGGGGTGTTAACCAGATTAGATGAAGGAGAAGTGGGCTTGTCCTTTTGGGCAAAAATTACCACTGGGCTCAAGCATCTTACTGATTATTGGGCGGCCCTTGTTGCTGAGGGAGTTGGACCTGAAGAATTTGGTTTGAAGGGGGCTCCAATGCCTTTTAGGCCCAACAGAAGAATGGGGCGAATTGGGCCTCCACCCCTCTAGCCCACTTTGGTTAGCCTAATATCCCTCCTTTCCCGGATCAATAAGCCCTTGCCCACCCTCCCCAACCCTCCTTCCCCATGTTCCCTCCCCTGCTCCCACATCTCCCTCAGAACCCGCCCCCACTCCCCCACGACCCCTCCCTCGTTTCCAACCTCGTCGGATCCCTATCCCCACCTGCACCCCTCGCCACCGGTGCTGACGTCACCTCTGTCCCAGGGTCTCCCGCTCCCCTAGGCTCCTCTGTTCGCCGCCGGTGAAAATCCAAAAACCCTCGGCCCCCCTCCTCCCATCCATACCCCTGTCCACACTATTCCAGGTTCGCCCCTCGACTCAGCTGGGCGAAAAGGCGGAACAGCCCTGGACTCCCGTATCCAAGCCCCATATTGAAGCTCCTCCCCCAATCCCGCCGAGTTCGACTCCAAAGTCCCAGGACAGTCTCTCGCGAAATGCCCAAGGCACACCACATCCATAGCAAAACATAGGTTAGCATTTCATATGTTAAAGACACCGCGCGGTTCCCCTTCCGTTGACTTAAGCCGCAAGAACCTTTTTAGGGAAACCCTCACATCCAATGACACCCTAATTCGAACACCGGCGCCCCTCGAGAATGTTGCACTCTCAAGGTCAGAGTCAATAAACACTCCCAGCCGATTCCCAACAGACTCCACCACCTCCTTGGTCATCATCCTCAGTGGAAGGCCATGTATGTGTACATAAAATGCGCATCTGTTCAGTTCCACCTCCATAGGGTTCTCGTCCTCTGATACCTTATTCAAAATGACCAAGTTTTTATCAAATGTCCACGGACAGCCCCCAAGCGCACAATCCCTGTCTACCACATGCTAAAACGTCAAAAAAAATCTATTCGCTTCCAGCAAACGTACATCCATACCCCGAGTTGGCCGAATGAGGAACTGCAGAGTATTCAATAAGACGTCATACAGATAATGCCTTAGCGTTAGTAGCCTACCAACCAACAGAAAAACCTCTGCAGGAGTACCCGGCGTCCAGGCCAAAGACGATATATACAGCCCCTCCTCCTCATCTTCAGTCAACCTAAGCTTCCTAGCCAATCCATCCACACCCGACTCCATCAGAACCCGAATACCAAGAGAGCCGGGTCCTCCATCCCCAACTGAACCCCTGAAATGAATTATCCCCTCGCCACACCAGACCGACACCTCTAGAAAAGCAAAGTACAGGACAAAGAAACAGAAAAGATCAGCAAAGACACAATTGCAATGAAAAACAAGACAACACCGACAACACTAATCAGAAACACGAAGTTCTTGACGGCGACACGACCAAACCACAGCCTAAACAAAAGAACAAGACACCGACTCAATAGCAAATCACGTCTTCCGACAAGGTAAAGCGCATGATAAAGTAAACAAACAATCCCAGAGTAACAACAAAAACACGCTCAAAGAAAACCTCCACTCATACGAGTAACACTCTCTATTCATGCGAGTTACAATTCTTACTTTAATTTAGCAAGTTATAGCTTACACACACACAACACACACACACATATATAATATATATATATATTAGTTAGGGTGCTCTGGCCTTTAATTAATTTTTTTTTAATAAATTGTTTGACTAAAAACTATAAGAAGAAAGGTTTTTGCCAGAGATCAAACCTCGGCGAAAATCGATACCTAACATCAAAATTCCGGTAAAGTGAATGCAAATAACCCCTGAATATATATATATATATATAGTTTCTCTCATGCATATATATTTAATTAATAAAAGAACACAATTTCCAAGAAACTCACATAAACCTCAAGAATCAGGTCTTATTTGGTTTCATTTTCAAAGACGTAAATTCCAATCAATTTCATTTATTCATATCTGTCGTACCTTTTTTTTGGGGGGAAAAAAATATAATTTACCCCCCTATTTTAATAAAAAAAAAAAAGCAGAAAACCCCTGTGATTTTTTTTAACAATTTATCCGCTTGTGTTTTTAAAAATGCAGCAAAAACCACCCTTAAAGACTGCAGTAGCACGCAAGCGCCCATTCTGCTTTTTTTCTTGATTTTAAATATTAAGATATTAATTTTTATATATAAAGTATAATATATATTAATACATATATATAAATATTAATTTGTATAATATTTTTATATAATATATTTATGTATAAATATTAATATAATTAATTTGTTTATTCCTTTCTTCTTCCCCAAATCGCCCCAACCTCCACCGCACCTCTGTTGCTTGTCTCCCATCCCCTACGGATATGCTCCATTCCCCCTCCATCTATCGATCCCCTCGCTTAGATCACCCACCCCCGCTCTTCCCCCTTCCCCCCTCCATCGTCGTCGCCCCCTCCCCATTCCCCTCTCAGCTGGCACCCTCTTTACTATACCATCGCCGTCGCCTCCCCCTTCCCCATCACTCCCCCTCGTCTCCCCCCTCCCCCCAATTCGCCTCGCCTCCCCCTATCTTGAGATCTCTCTCTCCCCTTCCCCTCAGTCATTGTCGTCGCCCCCTCCCCCTTCCGCCTCAGTCGTTGCCGCAGCCTCAGCCTTAGCTGCCGCCTCCCGTTGTTGCCCATCGTTGCTATAAATATGTAATACACATATATCTATATCTATATATATATATATATCTTTATGTTTAAAAATATATTTTAATAGTATATAGAAATATATATCACATATATATAACCTTAAATTTAATTAATACATTTGAAGATTTTAAACCATTGATTTAAAGTAAGTAAAATCTGCACCGCGCTGATTGATTGGTTGAATTTCGACCTTAGATTCAAATCGATCAAACAGTTTTTGGATGTCGTTAGACATTGAAGTCAATATGATACTGCGTACTTTCTGGTTGTTCTCATGCCATTTCTCGAACGTCAAATGTTCTTCTGGAGTGGACCCCTCCGGTAAGTCGCTCAGTGGCGGCTCGTCCAAGACGTAGCCTTGTTCTCGAAATCGAGGACAATCCTCATGTTTCGAAGCCAATCCGAGTAGTTCATTCCATTAAACTTATTAGTCTCAAGTATTGTGGTCAACAGATTCTTAGACATATCTACATTTATAAAAAAGTTAAGCAGAAATTAGCAGTGATGGTAATATTATTGTTCAAGTTAAAGACATGGTCTTTTAGTCTTTAACCCTCTCACTATTTCTAAGAAAGTCCACCACTCTCAAGTGGAGTTTCGGGAAACCATTTCCTAGTGGGCTTGGGATCCACAAGCGTAATCTCCATGCCCCGCTTTTACGGTTCACATGAAAAAGACCTCGTGGGAGATATCCAATGTCATTCTCATCCAATGAGATTCCTAAAATATTTTGCCTCACCTATTCGCATGGTTCCGAGGACTCCAAGCGAACCATGTTACTAAGTGTTGGGCCCGACCCATCAAGCAAATCATGCCTCAAGCTATCGCCCCCCACGACTTGTGAGACAGGGAAACAACGAGTGCAATCTCTTTTTTCACAACATTGGTACAGCTTTCCCCTAGTCCAAGTGTGCCATGACACGTGGGAGACCACTTGGGTAGTGGTAGCTTCCTTACCACATTGTTGTGGATGGAAGGCTCGAACAGATCAAAATACCATTTTGATCCAATTCCGTTCTGGGCCTAATATTTAATTTGGTCCAACCAAATGAGAGTTTGTTAAACGACCGAGACCTCATCACATTAAATGTTTTAGCATGCATAAATATCCAATATTTAAAGTGTTTAAATAAATACGCCGCATGCAGAAAACATAGCATACCCCTGTTAGGATGATCACAAGCCCAACCTATGCGGCCCACTGAGCTTGCAGTGAGTCTATGGTCTGTCTAGGGTGGTCCTATATTATTACAAAAATAATATACCCATTGTCATTCCAATGCGCCTTGTGACTCATCTTGTTTCACGCCTTAACGCATGAAATTCACCTCGGTTTTGACATTCAGGTAAGGATATCGTGGATAAGCTCTTGCTCTTAGAGAACAGAATCTACTCTTTGATGCGGATAATAGGGGTGAGCTAGACTAATGGCATGGGAACTTCCTTTCCTCGAGAAAGCAGGTTCCTTCTTTTAGCCTCAGTGAACCAAGTTCAGTGATCCAATCAGCCGGAATCAGACAGAAGAATAACTCGAAGGATGGGATAAACTCTCAGGAGAAGAAAGGGCATGAATCAGAAGGATAGTGAATCCGGTGTGGAATCGAACGATTAAAACCTCACCAAACCTATCTACTCTCATTACAAATGAAAGTAATACAAGAAAAATAAATAACAAGCCTTAACATCATTAGGCTAAAATAACGGGAGATGATAGTCCCAAAACAAGAGGCACGCAGGCCCCACCCAATAGAAATGTAAATAACATACATACATTCATACACAAGGCCTAGGGCTCTTGTGATCATCCGATGTTGATTTCATCAACGCACATAACAAATTATTCCAAATAATCATGCTAAACCATGGATATTCAAAATATCTAAGTGATGTCCAACATCACAAGGTACAAATATATAAATAATATGCAAAGTTCAAATTTCAATACAATGCATCCAATGCATGTATTAAACCCAAATTAATTAAGCAAATTTGATCTGAGGAAAAATCCAATAATTCCAAAATCAAATATGCAAATTAATTCATTTTCAGAATAATGTGCAGAAATTTCTGAAAATCCAATTTTCAGAAAACGCCGAAAAATGGAACAAAACGGCCCAGACGTTGTGCCAGCCGGCAGGCTACCTGCACAGGCCGTGCGCGCGCGCACGCGCCCTGTGCCACGTGAGCCTGTGCGCAGCACCCGCGCGCAGGCGCCCGCCTACGCGCTGCGGAGTGTGCGCGGCCGCCCTTGCCAGTACGCACACTGGCAGGCACGCCGGCCAGGCTGTGCGCAGGCGTGTGCCCGCGCGCGCCCGGCCGCTCGCCCACAAGCCAGTGACCGGCCGGCCGGGGCGCCAACCAACCGCTGCCGCTGCTGTCTGTTTTTCCATGTTTTTCAATTTTTCTTTTCAGTACAAATTATACAAAATAAACTGAAAATGAACATGCTATTTTAAGATCCAATCTCACAAAAATCGCATGCTTAATGTCCATTAAATTTAAACAAATGAACATGCATAATTATTCACATATTCATACAATCATATATGCTTATAAAAGCCGTAAATCAAGTAGATCATGCCAAGCACATAGATCTATGCCCCTTACATCGAATCGGATTCTAATACCACTTGAAGGAACAAGCGGATCGGCCCGGGAACGCGAGCGGAAGCGAGGATGAGAAAAAAAAACGTAAATTTAAACCACATAAATAAATGTAATTATCATAAGATCCCAAGGGGTGTACCCTTGGGTGCTCAACCGGGCGTTCGATGTAGGATGTATCAACATAAAGCGGATATTAAAACATAGGGCATAGAATGGAATAAACTACAGAAGTGTATAAACCGTTACCTTCGTAGTTTTTCACGTGTGCCGTTATTTGTGTTGTTCCTCTCCAGAATGTCCACAAAGTTCAAACGTATGTACTCTCCAAAGGTGATCCACACCACACCAGAAGAAACCCTCATTTTCCTTGCTAGAAGAAAATGGGTTTAGAAGGACTAAGTTTAAGAAGATGAACACTATTAATTAGTGTTCTTCTTAGACTCACTTTGTTCTTTCAAATGATCCTAGATCAAATGAAGAACACAAGTGGAAGGAGAGGGAGAGAGGCCGAGAATGGAGGGGGAGAGAGTGTGATTTTTCTTCTTCTTTTCCTACAAAAGATGAATAATGAATTTTGTTACTTAGGTGTTAGTATATACTCATATATATACATAATTAATGTGATTATTGGAATGTGTCTAGGTTCATCAAAGGATGTCTAGATACATCCCAATCAATTACCATCAGTTCTTCAATCAAGCCTACCATCTTTTAAGGTATGATCAAATTATACCAAAAGGGAAAGGCTTGATTGGAGTTGATTTGTCTCTTACCAAAAGAGACAAGTCGACTTACACCTAGTATCCAACACGGCTGATTTTTGCTCCCTCCAAGGTAGTAATTTTCGGCCATGCTTATTTAGGGAAGAAGTCCAACTTCTTCATATTCCAAAAATGAAATTAACACATCTCTCGGGTCAAAATTTAACGGACCGGGTTCCACTGTAATCCAATTACAACGAACCCAAAATAAAATCCAATTTAATTTAATGTCCACTTAAATAATTCCTGTTGATCTTTTAATCCAATTAAAAGATCCAACATCTCAACTTTTCATGTTAATCGATAAATCCCATTTACCGATTAAACGAGGACCCGATACAATATCGGCCCATCCATCTAATGGACAATCCCTTAAGTAATCCAATTACTTATTCATCCTTCGAAATTGGCTCCAAGTCAATTTCTCAACCTTCTCGGTGATTTGTGTGTGACCCTTTAGGTTCACCCTCAGCTAGACTTGGGCCCTTGTCCCACAAGGGCCCGTTTACCATAGATGGTCGTCTAGCAACGGTCCATGACGCTAGAGACTAGGTGGATATTGGGGTGAACATTTAGGCGCCGATTCCGTAGGGGTACCGTCCTTCCGTCTACCGTCTCCTGGGGTATGGAATTAGGCGTCGGTTCCCATCCTTGACTAGGCATCTATAAGCTTTGTTGCGATATATGTTAAACACCATTTTAGCATATGAAAAATGAGCGCAACAAAGAAATTACCAAAGTGACGATTACTCATTTTATTCATTATATAATATTACATTACATCAAGTTGTCAAATAGGTTACAAACTGCCAAACCTATTGACTTTCTGGTCACCTATTTTAACATTATCTTTATCAAAAAAATCACTAGAGTTTTTTTTAGTTAAATTAGTTAGTAATGCAATTTAAATTTATTTTTATGTCAAATAATATTTAAAAATCTATATCATTTATTTCGCCACTTAAAAATTATTTTTGTTTTCTATTTAAATTTAAATAAATGTACCATTAATTATCGTTATCCAAAAGATTCTCACCTTTCTAGGTAATTTGTACAATAATTAAATTTGAGTTTATGTTCATTATACTTTTGAGTTTTAATATTTATTAATTACTTTAATTTTAAATATAATTTATTTATCACTTATTTATTTTTATATTTTAAATAATCTATAACTTTATTATTTATTTTTCTAGAAATACAAAACATGGTGGTACTAATTAGTTTCTCATATTATATGAAACACAATAAAAACTCTCTTAAAAATAGAAAAACTCAAAATATGAAGAATAAAAACAAAGCGAAAAAAGGCCTCAGACTTTGACCAAATAAAGAACCCTTCAAATAAGATGTGCCGGCACTCCCACCTTCCCATTTGCCGTCTTGGCAACTTCATGACCATATATTCCAATATTATTAAAAAAAGGATTAATTACACTTTGACCTCTCTAAAAATATAAAATTATATTATTTTTTCAAAAAAATTTCAAAATTGCATTTATATCCATTTAAAAAATTCATTGTTTACACCTGATCTCCTTTCATTAGGATTTGGACAAAAAATACTGACGTTAGCAAAAAAATTATATAAATTTTTAATTTTGCCCGTCACTTAACATTCTCATGTAATAATTTTGTACTTATAAGGGAAAAAATATAATAATGTTAAGCTCATTCCATATATATATATATATATATATATTACATTTATCCCTTTATAAGTACAAAAATTCACTTGGGAATGTTAAATAAGGGGCAAAATTAAAAATTTATGGTAATTTTTTTGCTAATGTAAGTATTTTTCATCCAAATCCTAACGAATGGAATCAGGTGTAAACAGAGAATTTTTAAAGAGGGTGTAAGTGTAATTTCAAAACCTTTTTGAGGAAAAGTGTAATTTCACATTTTCGAAGGGGGTCCAAGTGTAATTAACCCTTTAAAGTAAAGGGGGAGTAAACTTCATTGACATCCTGAACTTAGATTTAATTATACAAACATTTTCTATGTTTTGCAAAATTAAAAATACATCCCTTGAAATTTTAATTATAATTACAAGTAGCAACCCTACTTAGTACCGAAATTTTATGCATACACCTATTGAGGTACATTATACTAACACCCCTCAAGTAAGTTTGTAAATGATTTGAGTCGATCCGAATACATCATTGTTCAAATTTGTTTGAATTATTATCGACCTTCAAAAACCGCATTCGATTGGTTGATTATTAATCTAATCGAGCCCAAACGAGCTTTAATTGGATCAGACGTGAATCGAACTCAAGTCATTAGATATTTTTAAGTATATTTTTACTATTTTTGCACTAATCGAATCGAGTTAGAGTCTACCTCGAAAGTATCAAATAAAATTTTTGTTCAAAGTTTGGTTTGTTAAATTTAACAAACCGAATTCAAACGAGTTTTTATTGATCGATTCGAATCGAGTATCGAGTAGTTTGACTGATTTGTCAACTCTACACTCAAGGGATGTATCCGTAAGTTTACAAACAACAGAGTATTTTATGTAATTAAGCCTAATTTCAAGAAGTGTGGATGTAATTTTCCTTTAAAAATTTAAAGATAGAAAGAGTTGACCTCGTCTTCTGGAAAAGGAGCTAACTTTGTGTTCTCCAGGAATGCAAGTCTTTCAACACAAACAACAATTCATCACTTTCACAAGTCATCCACCATTTCAACTGATTATGACATCAAAGATGCCTTTCTTCACTTCCTTACAAACCACAATCTTCCAACTCTCTCTCTCTCTCTCTCTCTCTCTCTCTCTCTCTCACACACACACACACACACACACGCACACAGAGGAAAGAAGAAGACAGGCAATTAAGAACAAGAGTGGAAACCAAGTCTAAGTCATTAATTCTTCCTTTGACCAGTAGGGTTGAAGAGCTTTTCTCTTGTTGGAATTCTTGTGATGATCCAAACTCCTAATCCTCAGTGGGAGTAAAGGTATAACAAACTCTATACAAACACTGATTCTTTGCTTTCATCTCAATCAGAACTGGGATATGCTTTCTTTCTTTCACAGACATGTGCAAGAAACACAAGTCATCCCATCTGTTCTTCTCTGTTCCTAGTTGAATTCCAGCAGTTTCTTGATCGTTCATAGCTGCAATTCGGGCCCGGAAAATGGAGGAGTTTGATTCCTCAACCATTAACTCAAGATCATCATCGGAGCCGATCACGGAGTTCTCTATCTTCATTGAGAAACTAAGTCCAATCCTCAGTGAGATGAAGGATAGCGTGGAGGTGAAGGACGTGCCGGCCATGCAGAAAGCGGTGGAGACTCTGGAAACGGATTATAACCGCGCGAAATCAGTGATGGACAGTCAGAATACTCAGTCTTCCCCGGCCAAACACATCGAACGTTTGATACAGAATCTTGGACGGTCGTTGGGGCTCGTTTTGTTTGCTAGCCATGACGTGCCGATGGCTAACAAGGAGAAGATTGAGGCCTTGTGCAAGGAGATGATGAATTTGAGGTTCGAATATAGTTCGGACCGGGAGTCAGAGTTTGATGATGAGGATGAGGAGACTGAGTATGAAATAGAGGAGAAACAAGAGGAGGAGATTCTAGTAGAGGAGGAGACAAGAATATCGACAGTTGATGATGCAATCTTGCAGATCAAGTATGGTAATGAAGAGAACTTCAAGAATGCCCTCTTGGTGCTGAATGGATTTGTGAAGGATGGCATGATTTCCGACCCGAGGATTATTGATGAAGACGTGGTCAAGACGCTATCTAGTCGACTGAGTTCGTGTAAAGGGAAGGAGAGGGCGATCATCATTCAAACGCTAAGGCATCTTATTCTACAGAATGATCAACACAAGGTAGTTTAGATGAATTGTGATGAAAACGAGTCGGGACTTTTAGGCCCTTCGACTCTTTTAATTCGTTATATGAGTTACATTGTCTTAAAGTATGCAGGAAACTATGAAGGATTTGGCATTTTTATCAGCTGTCGTGAAGTCACTAACGCGGGACGTGGAAGAGCAGAGGGAGGCTGTGGGGCTTTTGCTGAATCTTTCTGCTGATGCGGGAGTTAGAAGAAGAATGGGAAGAGTACAAGGTTGTATCGTTATGTTGGTTGCCATCTCGAATGGGGACGATCCAGATGCTTCACATGATGCAAGAATGCTGCTGAATGTTATGTCGGGCAATACTCAACATGCTCTTCATATGGCCGAGGCCGGTTATTTCAAGCCGCTAGTTAAGTACCTAAAGGAAGGTAAACCTCTTGTTCCCCTTCCTTGGTACCTCCTCATGCTTCATCTAGTTGTATGCAGTTAGAACTGATCTAGGAAGGCGATCCTTCGTTTGCAGAAACCGATACCCATGATATCATTAGGAAATGGCACGACAGATTATGAAATGCACGCTAAAAACAAGATGAAAACTCAAAGCCAAGACATACAAATTCTATGTGATTTGGAGTTGGAGAATGTTCCCCTGTTCATGTACTTGTACTTAGAGGGTGTTCGGCTAAACTTTTTCTAAAATATCTTGAAAGCTCATATATCTTATAAGGTGATTTGGAGCTTATAAGAAGTTAGATCAACTATAAGTTAAATAAATTATAATTTTGCTCCTGGCTCTAAGGTGTAAAGTTGGATTCTTGACAGTTAGGCCAAAATGTAACGTTGGATCAGGTTACACGCTCCAAGAGATATAACAACTTATCGGATACATATTGTCCTCTTTTCAGGTTCAGAAATGAGCAAGGTTCTGATGGCAACTGCACTGTCAAGGTTGGAACTCACTGACCAAAACAAAGCTTCCCTTGGAGAAGATGGGGCGATTGAACCGCTCGCTAAGATGTTCAACCAGGGGAATCTTGAAGCCAAGCTCTCGGCTTTGAATGCACTCCAGAGCTTATCCACCTTGAAGCAGAATATCCAACGTTTGATCGACTCAGGCGTTGTGGTAGCATTGTTGCAGCTCCTGTTCTCCGTCACATCAGTTCTCATGACGTTGCGCGAACCAGCATCAGCAATTCTAGCAAAGGTAGCGCAATCAGAAAGCATACTCGTTAAACAAGACGTTGCGCACCAGATGCTCTCGCTTCTAAACCTATCTAGCCCGGTAATTCAAAACCATCTCTTGGAAGCATTAAATAACATTGTCTCGCATGCAAGTGCATTTAAAGTAAGAAAGAAAATGAAGGAAAATGGAGCAATCCAGCTCCTTTTACCATTCTTTACAGAAAGGGACACTCAAATCAGAACCGGTGCCCTTAGGCTGGTTTACACTCTCTCCAAAGATATACAAGAAGAGCTCATGGAACAGCTCGGTTATGCACACGTACATGTCGTTGCAAACGTCGTCTCATCATCAACATCATCAGAATGTGAAAAGGCAGCAGCCCTTGGAATACTCAGCAACTTGCCAGTGAGTGACGGGAAAGTAACGGACATACTCAAGAATGCAAACTTACTGCCCTTGATGGTTTCTATTCTCAGTTTAAGCATAGAAAACTCGAATTCAACACCTACAACCATGTGGCTGGCTGAGAGCATTGCTGCTATACTAATCCGGTTCACGCTTCCTACTGATAAAAGACTACAGCATTACTCTACTGAGAACGGAGTAATCCCTCTTCTTCTCAAGCTGCTGTCACACAGCACAGAAACTGCTAAACGTAACGCAGCTTTGTGTTTGGCCCAATTATCGCAGAATTCACTGAGTTTGAGTAAGTCCCGGAAATTGAAGTGGTTTTGCATGCCCCCTTCAGCAGATGCTTTCTGCAACGTTCATGACGGCTACTGCTCCGTCAAAAACACGTTTTGCTTAGTTAAGGCCGGAGCGGTTATCCCATTAATCCGAATTCTTGAAGGTACAGAAAGGGGAGCAGATGAAGCAGTTCTAAGTTGCCTTTCAACTCTCTTACAAGATGAAATTTGGGAGAATGGATGCAATTTTCTTGCAAGAGCATCTGCGGTTCATGCGGTCATTAGAGTTCTATCGTACGGGAGCTTGAAGTCTCGAGAGAAAGCCCTTTGGATATTGGAAAGAGTATTTAGAGTTGAGGCTCATAGAGAACAGTATGGTGAATCTGCACAAGTTTTGCTCATTGATCTTGCACAGAATGGTGATCCTATGCTGGCACCTTCAGTGGCTAAGTTGTTGGCACAGTTAGAACTCTTGCAAGATCAGTCTAGTTACTTTTGAGGTTTTGAAGATATGTTGATTTTCATTTCTTTTTCTTTCATTCTTTGCTCATATGTTTCTGAATAAAGGGAAAATGGAAGTCAGCAGAAAAGCATATGTTATACTGTCCATAGCATTCATATGTACATTGTTTTCTGGAAAAAATTCACTTGTTTGAATATAGATTGCTTACTTTGAAATGTAATTGTCTCTCTTCCTCATACTCTGTTTTAGAGGGGTGTTTGCAATGACTTAAAAGGGTGTTCGGCAAAACTTATTCAAAAGATTGTATGAGCTCGTATATTTTATAAAATATTTTTAGAACTTATAAGATATCAGATCTTATTTTGAAAATAAGTTCATGAAATGTTTGTTTAATATAAGATTATGAAGCTTATAAAGTGTTAGTAATGGCAGATTTGTAGTTAATGTGAAAGAATTTGTTAAGATCATAGAAATAAGTTGGCAGCTCCTAACGTTTTTTTAAAGAGCTTATAAGCTCTTCACATCTTATTTTTAGAGCTTATAAGATCTTTGTTTTAAGAAAAGTTACCAAACACTTTTGTACCATCTTATAAGCTTTCAAACATCTTATAACATGTTTGAAAGAGCTTATAAGCTCACCCCAAACATTCTAAATCTAAGTGATTGTCAGTTTGTTATTGAAAATAAATTGAAAATAGTGTTTTTGATTTACAACTAATTTTTTAAATTTCTTAAAGTATGCTCATTTATACCAAAAAATAAAATAAAATAATCACATGTTGGAATATAGTTTGCTTACTTCCGAATGTGATTGGTTCTCTTCCATGGTCTCTTTTAAAAGGTGTTTGCAATAATTTAATTCAAGTGATTATCAACTCTTTTACTGAAAATAAGTTGAAAAAATTGTTTTTTATTTACAACTTATATTTTCGAACTGTTTAAATTAATTTCATTTAAACAAAATTTTTCACTTGTCACTTGTTTGAATATAGTTTGCTTATTTTAAAATGTATTGGATTTCTTCCTCAAGCTCTGTTTAAAAGGGTGTTTGCAATAAGTTAATTTAGGTGATTATCAACTTATTATCAAAATTAAATTGAAAATAGTTTCTTTACAACTTATGTTTTGAATTGCATCAATTAGACTCATGTGAGCCAAATGCTATGACCAGCTCCCTCAGTTTTGCAGATTATTGGTAAACCTTTATATATTAAGTTTCTTCTCCAAACATTCCAACAATAACATTTTTTCACTTTTCACTTTTCTCTTCAAACATTTTCCACTTCTATTATACTCAATCTTACAACTTTCTTTACAATTTATTTCCACCATAAAATTAGAAATTATTGAAACACCCCCTTGAAAAAATTAACTACTTCAAGTTGGGCGAAAAGTTGTTTCTTCCCATGCACCTCCAAAAGTTTTTATCTACACAATCTGTTCCTTTCACGAACAATGAGAATCATGTCAAATCAATAACGACATCTACTTAATACTAACTGTCGACATATTTTTGTGTTTTTGAATTTATTGAAATAAGAAAATATTACAAAATGATTTCTTGATTTGATTTGAGTATTTGTGAGTGGGAAACTTGAAACCTCTGATTCTTCACTTAAAAAATGCGCTCTTCGATTTCGACAACTTCGGAGGTGAACTTGAGTTTTGATCTCCTTCGACGTTGACTTTGACTTTGAATAATGTTAATTGTGGGGTCGTTGACTTGTTCCCGGTTTAAACGCTATAAGGTTTGAGATATTTGACTTGAATTTGAAATATTTTTTAGTGGATTTGAGACTTTGGTCTTCCGCCAAAGTGGACTTCCGTCTTGATAACATTAATTCGCCGGTCTTCAGACTTTTTTTCGAATTAAATGATGACGTTTGATGATTTCCGCGACGAATTCCTTGAACCTTGCCTTGAACACTGTGGATCTTCCTTGATTTGCATTTGAGAGGATTTCAGGACATGTTGAATGCCCTCTTGCTTGTATCTGCAATTGTTTGTGTGTTGAATGAGTTTCAAGGACCCCTTTATATAGTTGTCACAGATGTAGAGTTGTGGTGAACTTGAACACCATTTTTGTATTATCTCTTTATTTTAATTTAAAGAGATAACATTAAATATTTGAGAAGACATGATTGGTTAATTTTGATATTATCTCTTTAATATTTGTATTTTGCAAAAAGATAATATAAAAAATATTTGTCTTGATTTGATTGGCCGAAACACCTTAATTTGCCACTTGTCGTCTGTCAATTTGATGACGAAATATATATTAAAATATCAATCAAATTAACTATTTATATTTAAAATTAATTTAGTAAATTCAAAATATCTATATCTATATCTATACTCTATATAAATGTGTGAATACTCAAGTTGTTTGTTCCCCATTGTGAAAAGACAAATATACCCTCATTTAAATTTTATTAATTATTATATTATAGATTCTGGAATTTTTAACAATTTAGAATTCTAAATATTCTAAACCTCCTTCACATAAATTTAAGATAAAAAACCTAAATCGTGAATCATGAATGAATCCAATTACACAGAATTTTAATAACCTGCCTTTAATCATGAATCATGAATGAGCCCAATTACACAGACCTGTCACGCATTTAAATTATAGAAAATTATATTATAAAATTAGTTATAGAAAAATAAAATTCTAAACAAGAAAAATATTTAAGAGTCTTAATTGCTCTAAACTACTTAGAGAATGAATAACATATTCAACTAAAAATTTGTTCCCCATTGTGAAAAGACAAATATACCCTCATTTAAATTTTATCTGGAATTTTTAACAATTTAGAATTCTAAATATTCTAAACCTCCTTCACATAAATTTAAGATAAAAAACCTAAATCGTCAATCATGAATGAATCCAATTACACAGAATTTTAATAACCTGCCTTTAATCATGAATCATGAATGAGCCTAATTACACAGACCTGTCACGCATTTAAATTATAAAAAATTATATTATAAAATTAGTTATAGAAAAAATAAAATTCTAAACAAGAAAAATATTTAAGAGTCTTAATTGCTCTAAACTACTTAGAGAATGAATAACATATTCAACTAAAAATAATTAATATATCAAATAATATTTCAACACAATTACTTTGCTAGAAGAAATCTTAATTATATTAAGAAAGTTTTAATTTACCATGACACATTAAAATTTAAATAAACTACACATTGATAATATATAAAATAATAATCTAAACTTTAATATATATATATATATATAATAATTACTTTGCTAGAACAAAATCTTAATTATATTAAGAAAAGTTTAATTTACCATGACACATTAAAATTTAAATAAACTACACATTGATAATATATAAAATACTAATATAAACTTTAATATATATATATATAATAATTACTTTGCTAGAACAAAATCTTAATTATATTAAGAAAATTTTAATTTACCATGACACATTAAAATTTAAATAAACTACACATTGATAATATATAAAATACTAATCTAAACTTTAATATATATATATATATAATAATAATAATAATCATAATAAATATCAAAATTTAATTATAAATTAAAATTGATATATGGATATGATATTATAAAATTGAAATTGCTTGTGAAACTTCAACTATTGAGTGAATCTCTTAGTACTTGATTTTTTTAGTATTAGATAATCCTTAATGCTTTACTTTTATATCTATTTTTCTATATTAATTAACATATTAAAAGTATTACAATAACAAATATGATATAAAAAATTAAGTTGTAATATAATATTTTATTGAATAAGAAATAGATTATACCATCAATGCATATGAAAATAAAATTAAGAAGTTAAACTAAAAACATATAGAATTAAAAATTGCAATATAAAGGCAAAAAATAAAATTTTATACAATAATATTTCAAAATTTAGAAGATAAAGCATGTAAATAATACTTTGACAATATTTAAAAGTTGATACTAAAATATAATTAACATTAGAATCTTACAATACAAAATATGGGCAATATTGTCCAATTAAATTATACTTTTATAATAATAGTCAATAAATAATTAGATTGTAATCATTTAGTTTCAATATATTAAAAATCAACGATACTCAAAATATAGTTAAAGAAAACATATTACATACACAGACATAATATAGTAAAATCAAACAATAGCGAAGAGACAATAAAACCTGCAAATAAAAATTGATCGATTTTATTAAAATGAAATTTCTTCTAAAATGGAATAACGAATAAGTATCAAAATTTATATACAAATAAAAATTATCAATCCGATTAAATTAGAAGTGCTATTGAAAATTTAAGAAAGAGCTAACTAATTTATTTTATTTCAATATTAATAGGCTAAAAATGCCATGTCTCCCTCCCCTTGCACCCCCAAGACATTGACATTGAAGAAGAGTATAAATAGTAATATAATAAATAATTTAATTTAAAACCCTATCTTATTGAGTAGTAAATTAACTAACATAATTATAGGTTCTAACGAGACATATAACTATTAATGCTTTAAAAGGTGCATAAAAGTTGTAACATTTGGTCCCCTTGTACTATTATACACTTAACGCCCACATGACATTTTCTTTTGAATATCTAGAGGGAAAAGTGTTATGGAACCAAAACTGCTACTTTTAAAATTTTACGGGACCGAAAGTGAGAATCCTAAAATCAATGGACCAAATTAAAATGAAAAAGACCTAAGTTCCGGACTAAAAAATGTTATTTCCCTTTGTGAAAATAAGAAAAGTCAAATGGTGAGTAAATGTTAACACAATAACAATTAAAAGTATAAAATTTTAAAATAATTATATACTATAACATTAGAACAATTATATTTCATATTAAGGAAATTAATAAATTTTGAGAATAAACTTAGTACAATAAAATAATAAATAAAAATTGAGTTAATTATATTGAAATTAGAACAAAAGATGATAAATAAATAAGTCAATGGGATTAATATATTTTTCCTTCAATAAATTTATAAAAATAATTTAAAAGTTTAAAAAGCATGAGTACTAAAGAGAATAAAAATTGATATATGAATAGAATATTATTAAATTGAAATTGCTATAAAAATTCAACTATTGAGTGAATCTCTTGGCAATTGATTTTTTAGTAGTAGATAATCTTGAATGTTTTACTTTAAATCTATTGTTTCTTTTATAAAGGTGAAAAATAAAATTTTATACAATAATATTTCCAAATTTAGAAGCTAATAAAGCATGTAAATAATGCTTTGACAATATAAAAAAGTAGATACTGAAATATATTAACATACATTATAGGATCTTATAATACAAATATTGGTACTATGGTCCAATTTGATTATAGTTTTATACCAATAGTCAATAAATAATTAATTTGTAATAGTGTCAATAATTATTATCAATTTGTTTGAAAATATAATTGTATAATACTAATGTTTCAATGAAAAAAATACGAATAATATCATGAACTTAACATAAATGATATATTGACTTCTAAAAATATATTTATACTTTGATTGTGTTCAATTTTCATTCGATATTTATAAGTGTTCAATGCACAACCAAAACCCACACACCGGTAGCGTCAATTCAAGAAGCTAGGCTGCGCATAGGTTGACAGTCATGAAACAAGCTTTTGTGAATCGATCTGAAATACTCCAAGTCAAAGACCTCGAGATTAGGGTATTGAGGATCCACTTGAGACTTGCACTAAATAATTGCAGTCGCATTTCATCGACAAGTAATGTTAGTGGGTTGGCCAGCTTCTTGCAGGCTGACGAGGTGACTTGCGGGAATCGTCATATGAAAAACCTTGAGTGGGTATGACTAGTATTCCCGGTTCCGACAGTACGAGATCTATCCTCGGACTTGAGGGACTACGACAGTCACATGCACGTCATGTCTGTATCTTAGGTTTTACGAGAGACTGCCAAGACAAAGGACTTGGTTGTTATAAACTCTGTCTAGTGCAGTCAAGATGTGCAGTGTGGACGGTGAGTCCTAAGAAAGGATCAGTCTCCTGTCAAACAATTGACAGTAGTATCTCACTTATAATCTGAGACTCGTCCTCCATAAATTTGTGGCCACATTGACTGAACAGTAGGATGGAATCCCAGTGACGTTTAGTGTGTGGACGAGTCTAGGCTTAAGTCAAGAATGGGTACCGACGTTCAAGGTCCATACCCTAGACTATAGCTATGAGATAGTAGACAGAAGGACATACGTATTCGAGAACCTAAATGTTCACGCTATAATTTCACCTAGTCTGTAGTGCCATGAACTGTTGCTAGACGACCACCCATGGTGACGGACAAATTCCTGTCATGTGATGATTGGAGATTCGGCCAAGTCTAGCTGAGGGTGAACCTAAAGAGTCACACACGATTCACCAGAAATGGAGGAATTAATTCCAGGATATCAAACAATTTAATTAGATTAAATTAGTTCTCTTCTTGGAGTGTCAAGTCTTTAATTAGATTAATTAGGCTTAATTCATAAATTGAATTTATGAAATTAGGGAATGGGCTATTTCCGTCTTTAACTAGATGGAAATATTATTATTGGGCTCAAATATTTGTTTGATATTTATTTGAAGCCCATTGGACTATTTAAATAAGATTCAAATATTCCATAAATCCCATCAAAAGATGGATGGACAAGATTGAACCTTGGTGGCTTGATGAGATGAAGGGCTATGATTAAGTTTGAATTAATCAAAGCCTAGGTTGACTAGGATTTTGACTAGTCAAAATCCTAATCAAGTGTGCCTCTTGAGAAGAGTTTGAGTAGGAATAGGAAACTATGTTTCCTATAAATACTCAAAACACACACACACACACATATACTAATCTCTAAACTCTCATCTCACATACACACACACACACGGCCGCCCTCTTCCTCTCAATCTCTCGTCCCCTCTCCGCTATTCACTCCAAGAAACCTCTTGTTTCCTTGTCTTTGATACAAGGGAACATTAGAAAAATTGTTCACGTTACTTCATAACTTTTGGTTGATTCATTCTCCCTTTTCTTCTTGATCTCTTGATAGCATAAGGGAATCAAAACCTGAAGAATTGCATGGACGATTTAGAGGGTTCCTACATTGGGATCTCGGTGGCAAAACGTGGAACAACGCGTGTAGCCTAACGAAGAGATCTACAACATGTAAGTAACGTTTACAACATTTTTTTTTTGTTTCAACCCTATGGCCTCCATGAATCTAGCATGTATGTTTTCTTTTATTCATGAGATACACCGAACGCCTGGGAGATTCAAGGGAACACCACTTGAACGATCTCTTTAAATTCCATCGTTAATGTATGATTTACGATTTATGTTTTTACATACCGTGCTCCACACTCGCGCTTTCTCCCGGGACGATCCACGTATCCTTACATGGTGCCCATCCACTAACACCATTCTAACATCCTTCGAAGAGTTGTCTATCTCGTTGTGGGACGTGCATACCCTTGTCGGACTTCATATGACCTGACTCTTTTACGATGAAGTGGTCCCAATTGCCAAGGAGCTTGACGGTGTTGACGAGACAGGACGGAGACTTGTGCCTCGTTCTTGCAAATTCCTGCTCCACGCTTACCATTTACTTTGAAGGAGTAGTAATGATGGTCAATCCTCCCAAGTTCCTGTCGACAAGTGAATCAAGTTTTGGCTTAAAAGAGCCACGAAGTAGTGTGAGCCCCCTCCGCATAAAGAGAAAAAGACAGTCCGTCCTAAGTCGACTCACAACCCTTCTGAAACCTTTGGGGTGCATGGAAAGTGGTCCAATGCGGATGAGGCGTTATTCTCGATGCTTGGCATTGAAGGTAGCTTAAAGGAAGAGACCTTTTTGGCGGCTTACTTGGCGTGTTGGCTTTGCACCTCCGCTCTCCCCTTTCAAGACGTTGGTTCAATACATCCTAGTGTTTCCAAAATGGCAAGTGACATGGCAACCGGTCGAAGGGTTAGTCTTGCCGTCCCCGTCTTGGCTAGCATCTACAAAGGTTTGAACAAGATCTCCAACTCTCCAAGGCCAACTCGCGTGTATTCTCCATTTTCGGTTCACTTTGTTTATAGTTGGATAGCTTATTATTTCAAAACTCATTATCAAATTGTGCAAAGCGTTCGTGGGCCTAAAATGACGCTCTTCTCAGGAGAAGGAGGTGTAAAATGCTACAATCCGCAAGAGGCGAGAAGGCAGCTTCATAGAGGTGACTTTATCTCTTGGACTTAACATTATTGTGAAGGACAAGAATTTTTCATTTACAGACAGCACGCACGCCACAGAATCTGAAGAAACCTATTTCATGACCATTCGTTCAAACTATCTTCCTCTGCAGCAAAGCGATCATTTTGTTGTCGATCCCTATATCCCTCATCGATTCGGTCGTCAATTTAGTTTCTTCCAAGAAGTTTCGGGGAGTCTTTGACAAGACGTTCGCAAGGCCTCTTTAGAAAGTGGAATCCGCTATTGGCATTTATGCATTTTGTCCAAGACCAAGGAGGAAGTGTGGTTTCCTTCCATGCTCCCAAATGTGAAGAAGTTCTCCTTTGAGGTGTACAAAAGGTGGTGGGCCAAAGTTCATGGTGGCTACCTTGAAGAAAATGCATCGAGGTTACTTGCCTTGAGCCCAAGTCAAGTTTCTCCCAAAGGCAAGGAGTGTGGTGAAGGAGTTGCCCAAGCGTAATTCTCCAGTAGTTGAACCCCTTGAAGTGAATAAGAAGAAAAGCGCTCCTCATTTCTTGGAAGTAAGTGGGAGTAGCAACCCCGATTGTTATTGGAAGAGGCTGAAGAGGGATTCAAAGCCAAGAAACATCGACGTTGATGGTGAAGGCTCAAGTCATGAACCATCGACATTGAATTTTGTCAAGGAGATTATTTTTTTCTTACCCGTTTCCCTTGTTTTACCTTTTCTTTTTATTTTCTTGAGCAATAGGATCTTCTTTTTTTCTAACTCAAGTTGATGCATTGTCGTAGCTCGAAGACGAAGTCGTAGCTGTTGGAGATGATGAGACTTCTCAAGAAGTCAAGGATTGACCTTTGGGTCTAATTTATTGGCTCCAACTCGTCCTCTTGGAATGGGGCTTAAGAGAAAACAAACTTCTTGTCATGCCACGGTGTCGGTATTTGAAGGAAAGAGGTTTGTTCTTAATCATCAAAAGGAGTTCCTTCAAAAGTTGTGGCTTCTTCTTGTGAAGATATCAAACACCTCAATTGGCTTCACCTCATCAATCAAAGACGACGTTTACTTCGTTCTTGAATCCATGAAGAGCTTTCAGAAGTTTGACATCTGAGAAGTGGAAGAATCAATGAACACGTTCTTCGCCAAGGCCGCTGCTTATGATGAGGCGAGGTCGTTGTCTTCTGAAAGGTTATCTAAAGATCTTCTCGAGCGACAGTTAAAGGAAGCCAGCGATCGCCTTCAAGATGCTCGAGTTAAAGAGAGCGAAGAGGCTTTCAAGGTCCAATCCACTACGGACAAGTTGAAGCATGTTGAGAAGGAGCTTGTGGATTTGAAGAGCAAAGGACGAACCTGTGTGCTACTCTGAAGGGAGAAAACAACTTTTTCATAATGCTCAAGCCGGAGTTCGTGAAATTGTGGAAGAAATTACAGCGCCTGAGAATACCACCCCCTTCAATAATGAAATGGTTGCGAGTTTGGAGGCTTCAAGAACAAATTTGAAAGTTCTCAAGGAAGAGTTGAAGAACTTGAGTCCATTTGTTTGAGATTTTCTTAAGACCTTTTATCGTGTTGCATTTGGTTCCTTTTTTCTTTTGTTCTAAGTCAGGAACTCTAATGTTTTTTGAGATTACATAATAGAAGTTTTTCTTTTCTTTCTATCTTGAATCTTTGAGCATGTTTGAATACTTCGCATCTCGATGATTTCATATGAGAAATAAAGTCCATTTAAATAATATGACTGAATTCAAATATATCTAAGCTTCCTACGTACCTTATCAAGAGGATCAAGTCAATACGTAGTTCAAAGGTACAAAATATTTTTTTGGAGATGGGAGGGTTGTCCATAGTTTATACTCATGCAAACCAGGAGTTTTTTTTTTTCCTTTCTTTCTTTTTGTTTTTTTTTTCTCTTTTTCATTTCTCTTTTTTGTTTGTTTTTTCTTTTTTTTTTTCATGCGTAGTATCATTTCAAGAACTTTCTATTTGTCGGGCCTATCTTTCAACCGTCTTCAGCATCCTCTTCTTCAACCTCATCATTTCCTATTAAAGGGACGTGGTAAGCTTGGGTAATGTCTTCTTTAGCACCACTGTTGACATAATTAGATGATGCTACACTTTCCCTACCATCTTCAACACTGCACTGAGCTTGCGTGGAAATTGTAGTTTATGTTTTAACCTTTAAGCATCTACTATATATTATAGTCAAGGTCATATGGCGTCTCATTCTTAAACGA
Organism: Sesamum alatum; assembly: GCA_034509735.1. NCBI lineage: Eukaryota > Viridiplantae > Streptophyta > Magnoliopsida > Lamiales > Pedaliaceae > Sesamum > Sesamum alatum. The sequence goes on from JACGWO010000006.1 coordinate 13,514,255, forward strand.
ATCAAGCTTCTGAGCTTTTGTCTATATGAGCTCTTGATGTTTTCTTCGTATGTGCGGCTATCGTGAACATGCCTTTCTTTTGATACACCACTCTTCTGCATGGACCAAGTCTATCGAAGCCAGATCGTTTGTTGGTTTCTCCATGCATCATTCTTTTATGTGGGTCAAGTCTGTGGAAGACAGATTCTCGTGGGTTTTTTTCCCTTTTGTCATCCTCAATTGAAGAGTACTCTTCGGGGACATAATTAATGTTAACCCTCTTTATGGCTCTGTGGATAGGCATAGGAGGGATCAAAACAAGACCTACTAGGGAATCTTGAACTAGTGGTCGCTTTTCTTTCAACATCATTTGGGTGGCACTGAGTCCAGGTACTTGTTTACCACCGGCCTTAGTGGAGAGTTTTTCTAAAGTAACCCCTTCTTGTGGCTTATATCCGATTTTGACAAGAAGTTTGCATGCTTTGGAGTCGAAACCTTTTTTAATTTTTAGCCCTGACATCTCTCCATGCTCTATTTTAGGCCCTTGAGTTGGTCTCATGAATTGTTTGAGTGGTTGAGCCTTCCTTGCATCAAGATTTGTCAGTGGAAGCACCAACTCTTTTAGTGAGTCAAGTCCTAAGAAAGAGGATTTTTCTTTTGGACCAATTTCACTAGCATTCGCTGAAGAGGTTACTTTGATTTTACTTTCTTCATCTTGATTGATATTTTCTTCGGATTTCTCGATGGATGAGTCTTGTTTTGCTTTTGTCTCCCGAAATAGTATCTAGCATCGACAAAATGAGACTCGGCTTCAGTGAATGATTTATCATCAGCGAGCACTTTCTTCACAAAGCCGTCTCTTAAATATTTGAAGCAGCGGTGCCAAGTAGAAGGAACCACGCCATTCTCATGTAGCCAAGGTCGGCCGAGAAGCATGTTGTATGATGTCTTGGCATCTATGACATAGAACAACTCGGTTGATGACACATCCTCTATTAGCAAGTTTATTCTTATGATCTGTTGAAGCCTTGGATCATCATACAACTATTTGTTAATTCGTCCATGAGAATCCCCAACTCCTTCATTGTACATAATGGTAGAATGTTGACTGCAGAACCCCCATCAATTAATACGCGGCTGACCTTTTGCTCATGTGCATAACAAGTTACAAACAATGTCCTGTTACGCGGCTTGGAACTTGGAGCCAAGTAGCAGATCTTCATCAGTAAAGGTCATTGCTAACATGCATTCACACACATAAGAGAAATCTCTCCTTTCGAGTAGGTCATCTTCATTGTTTGTAGTGTCATTCCTATGCGTGGTATTACATAAAGCTTTTCTACCATCAACAGATCTGCACTTGGTTGTCACCAGATTTGTTGCTACAGAATCCTCTTCAACAGAAATTTTACCTTGGCGATCCAATTGCATAACTTTGTTCTTGAACACGAAACAATCTTGTATTGAATTCCTAACTAGACGGTGGTACTTGCAATACTTTGGAACCTCTATTCGTCCAACTTTTTCAGGTCGCTTCAATTCGGGCAATTCGATGAGATTGGCCTCTAGTAAGTCATCAAATATACTGGGCACAGCGGAGTCAAGGAATGGGTATTGCTTCTCTTGCATTTTCTTCAGAGTTAACTTTCTTGAAGGCTTCTCTTTGGGACCACTATTCTTTGAGATGCTACCGTTATTTGCCTTGCTTCCTAGTTTGAAGAGTGCCACATGTACTGCCATGGATTCCTTATTTGCAGCTTCTGAATCAGGCTTGCCCATTCCTTGACTTCTTATTTTTCGTTGGTCTTGCGGGGTTCTTGAACAGATGGTCATTCCACTCCACTCACCGCCATACTTAATTCTATATCATGTGCTCGAGTGGCTAAATTTTTGAATGGTCTGGGTACGATTCCTTGGAGAATATACTGAAGGCCCCAATGCATCCCTTGAATGAACATCTCAATGGCGGGAGCTTCAGATAACCGATCTTTGCAGTTAAGGCTCAGATTCCTCCACCTATTGTTCTAATCGATAACTGGCTCATCCTTCCACTGGCGGAAAGTTGTAAGCTCAACCATGCTGACAGTCCGCCTAATGCGATGTAATCAATTGAGAAATTCTTGCTCTAGTTGTTCCCATCCATCAATTGAACCAGCCTCCAAGTCAGTGTACTAATCAAATGCATTCCCTCTAAGTGATCGGATGAACTACTTGACTAGGTGATCCCCATATGTTCCAGTGATGTTTCATGTTTCGACAAAATAAGCAACATGCTGCTTAGGATTGCCTTTGCCGTCAAATTGTTGGAATTTTGGTGGTTGGTAGCCCATCGGCATCTTCAAGTTGCCAATTCTTGGAGTGTAGGGCTTGGAGTAAGCAAAGGATGACCTTGCGCTTCCTTTAATCTTGGTGGTCGTTTCACATGTAGAACGACAACAAACATTGATTCCCTTTTCGTTCATTTTCCGTTCACTTTAGGACCCAACTTAGAATCCCTCTAAAGATGATCCACACCACACTAGGAATATAAATCTAGATCTACTGCTAGGTAGAAGCTAGATCGAGGAAGAAACGAAACCGTATTACACTATTGATTAGTGTATATGTATTTCTCTTGTTCTCCACTTGAATCTAATCAAGGAGAACTCAAAATATGGAGAGAAAAGGAAGAATTTCGTGGCTTAGTGAGAGAAGAGAGCAAGTTAGGGAGTTGAAAAGTATATCCAAGTCTAGTGTGTAGTGTAATCAAATCACATAAAAAAACAAGTTATTTCCAAAATAACTTCTACGCACTATGCACAACACGTGCACAACTATCCATCATATGAGTGCACTACTTGTGCAACCTCCCATATGTATACATTCCATGGAGGATTTTCAACTCCTACTCAATTTGCTTTAACCCCTTGAGCTTGGACTTCAAGTCATGGACCAGTTTAACCGATTTTGATTTAATCAAATTTAATCAAGTGATCCATGGGTTTCAAATTAATCCAATTAATTTTAAACCTTATTGAAGTCAAAAAGTTCATTTAATCCAATTAAATAAACATAAGCTCAAACACTAATTAATTGATCTAATTAATTAATTAAACGAAACCTAATAAATTAATTCAATTAATTTAAAGGTGTTAAGCCCAAAATTAATTAATCCAATTAATTAATTCTTAGGCCATCCATCCAATGGACTCTCCTAATAAATGATCCAATCATCTATATTCTCCTTGAATTAATTTACTCTAATTAAATTAATTTGCTTCTTCCAAAATTAATTCCAAATTAATGTCACTACTTCCATAGTGATTTGTGTGGGACTCTTTAGGTTCACCCTCAGCTAGCTTGGGCTTGTGCCCAACGTAATTGATTAATTAAATCCAATTTAATTAAGTGTATCTGATTAAACATTAATCAGAAATGTCCGTCACCATGGGTGGCTATCTAGCAACGATCCATGGCACTAGAGACTAGATAAATGTTGGCATGAATATTTAGGCTCCGAGTTCTATACAGGTTCCGTCGACCATCTCCCGGCCTTAGTCTAGGGAATGTAATTGGGCGTCGGTTCCCATCCTGGACCAAGCAACTATGCTTCATACTGGAGACACGTTTACTCTATTGATCGACCTAGGGAACCATTCCCTACTTGACCAATCGCTACGACCGTAGACTTGAAAATTCTAAACCATCTCAGAGCACATAGGAGACATAGTTGTCAAATACTAACAGCGGACAGATTCTTTCTTGGAATCCGCCGTCCTCACTACAAACTCTGACTGCACTGGACAAGGTATATAATGACCATATCGAGGACACGGTCACCTCTCGCCAGATCCAATATACAACCTTCATATGCATGCGAATGCCATGATTCCTCAAGTCCTAGGACTAATCTCGTACTATCGGAACCGGGAATTTCGGTCATACCGACCAAGCCTCCAAGGCTTCCATATGACGATTCCCGCGAGTTAGTTCAGTCAGTCAACTACCTTGCCAACTAACCTACTAAAATTGCATAGACGACCTACGTATGGCACCGGTGAAACTCGGCACTCACCAGTGAATGCAATACTTAGTGCAAGTCTCCATAGGCACTCGAGGCCCAGTCTTCAGGTCCTTGACTTGGAAACTTTCAGACCGACCCTTAAGGAGTTGGTTTCATAGCCGCCAACCTATGCACAACTCAACTCAATGGGTTTAACCAATCGGTCTGTGGGCATTTGTTGTGATATTGAAACGCCATTCAATGTGAGTAGTAAGCACAACAAACAAATTTTGCCAATGATGACTTACTTTATCCATCAGTATAATGTTACTTTGATAAAGATCGACGAATAGTTCCCAGAACAGCTAATCTAATTGACGTTCTGGTCACCTATTCTAACAATCTCTCACTTGACCACAAAGCCAATTACCCATGTTGCTCAGAGCCTTCTGAGCATAGCAATCTATAATACCAGGTCGGTCTTGTGGGTCTACTATATTTCTCTGCCGAAGTGACACGGTCCAACCGTGTCACCTCTTCCTACCATTGTTGCCTGCAAATAGTGGTTGCCTAAGAATTTTCCATGGATCTGGGATGAGATCTTGGGCCCAAAATCTTTTGCCAAAGCCAAGTTGTTTGCCTCCAAGGCAATTACTGGCTCGGTCGTGCTAGGCACCACATCCATCCTATGGATGCGGTTTTCAATCCAAACCACTTTTCAAAAATGACTTCAAAAGTTGCTATACATTCGACTTTCATAATGAAATATCATGGTATCCCGCTTGAAAATTTTCCAAGCCACCACACTCACCATTAAGTCCAAATGTACATACATATCGAGACTAAACATCATTCAGCTTATTCTAAAAGCTAGTATAGCAATAGCCTTCCAGAATCAACCCTCCACAAAATGTGCGTCAAGAACACTTCTTTAATCCTTATTCAGGTATTAAATGAAAGCCAATGGATGGCGTGTGGATCATCCCTGGAGGACCGCGAATACGGAAGCGCGATATAAAATATTAACATGAAATTCAAACATGCTTGTTTATAATCATAAATAGCATGTTCAAGAGGTGTTCCCTTGAACCTCCCGGGTATTCGGTGTATCTCATGAAAAAAAAGAAGCATACATATCATGGAGGCCATAGGTTAAAATCGAAGATATAACAATAAAAAGGAACCTACCCGGTTGTAGTTTTGTCTTCAAACCGCGACACGCGTTGTTCTCCATTTTGCACCAAGATCTCAAATAAGAGACCCTCTAAATCATCCACGGAATCCGTCCGCATTTCTTGATCCTCATGCTAGAAAAAACCAAGTGTATATATATAGAGAGAGAGGACGGATCGACCAAACGTTATTAGTTAACGTGATCAATCCTCCTAAAGTTCACTTGTATGAAAACAAGGAACTAGAAACCTTTCTTGGAGAAAAGAGGTGGGGACGAGAGAGAGAGAGAGGGTCGTGCCCTAGTGTGTGTGTGTGTATGTGTGTGTGTGTATTTTCACTAGATGATCATCCTTCTCAAGTTTCATTCTAGAAGTATTTATAGAAGTGGAATCCTATTCCTCTTCAAACTCCAACTTTTAGAAGTATGGTTTGACTAGGATTTTGACCTAGTCAAAGTCCTAGTCAAATTAGACTTGAATTAGTCAAGCTAATCTAGGCCTTTGATCTCTCCTCTTTAATCTTATCCGTCATCACTTTGATGGATTTAATTATGAAATATTTAAATCCTATTTAAATAAACCATAGGGCTTTTAAATAAACAATAATAATTAATATTTATTTTAAGCCCACTTAATTTATTCAAATAAATCTAATTTATTAGTTAATTCCATTTAATCTAATTAAAGGAATCAACAATCCAAGAAAAGAAAGGGAACCAATTTAATCTAATTAAATTTTTTCAGCCTCTCTAAATTAATTCTGAATTAAATACCTTTGTTACGGGCGGATTGTGTGTCTCTTTAGGTTCATCCTCAACTAGACTTGGCCGAATCCCCAATCATCTCATGAAGGGAATCCGTCCGTCACCATAGGTGGCCGTCTAGCAACGGTCCATGGCACTAGAGACTAGGTGAATGTTTATGGTGTGAACATTTAGGCTCTTCAATACGTTTATCCTTCCATCTACAATCTCACAGCTTAGAGTCTAGGGCATGGATCTGTAGGTACCCATTCTTGACTTAAGCCTTTCCTAGTCCATACTAAATGTCACAGCGGTCCTACCCATTGTTCAGTTACTGTGGTCACATATTTATCAGGGACGAGTTTCAGAGTAGAGTGAGATATTACCATCAACCTTCTGCCAGGAGATGGATCCTCTCTTAGGACCTACTGTCACGCTACATATCTTGACAGCACTAGATAGGGCTTGTGACAACCGAGTCACTAGACTTGGTAGCCCCTTGCCATATCTATGATACTGGCACAGTGTGTAGGTGATCTCAGTAATCCCTCAAGTCCGAGGATCAAAATTCGTACTGTTGGAACCGGGACTACAAGTCATACCTACCGACCCTACTCAAGGTCTTCCATATAACGGTTCCCACGAGTTACCTCAATTAGCTGCCACCTAGCTGGCTGACCCACTAACATTGCGTGGACGAGCTTCGTCACTTGTCGATGAAACGCGACTGCAATTGCTTAGTGCAAGTGTCACACGGATTCTCGATACCCTATCTCGAGATTCTTTGACTTGGAGTGTATCAGAACGATCCATAAAAACTGATTTCATGCACTGCCATCTAATCTGCAGTTCCAATTTATTGGAATGCCATTTCGGTCTGTGGGCTTTGCTTGTGCAGTGAACAGTTAATGTAAATAGTAAGTGAACACAAACAAAGTATTGAACCAAATGAATATCACTTTCTTATTCATGACAATTATTAAAACATCGAAACTGTTCAGACATAGGTTACATTACCTCAATCAGATTGGCTTCACGGTCACCTATTCCAATAATCTCCCACTTGACCTTAAGCTTATCGCCCATATGCCTAATCCCCATCTTTTAAGATGTTGCATATGAGCAGTTTGTGACATAGGCTTTGTCAATGGATTTGTTGTGTTGTCTGTTGAGCTGGCTCGGTCCATCCGAACGTCACCTCTTTTTACCATTTTCCTTAAAAGGTGGTAGCGTCTGAGAATGTGCTTGGATCAGTGATAGGATCTCGGTTCCTTTTCTTGTGATATTGCTCTGTTGTTATCACAGAAGATAACCACAGGCTCGGCAGTGTTAGGCACCACACCCAACTCTTGGATATAGTTTCTCATTCAAACCGCTTCTTTGGCAGCTTCTGAAGCTGCTATGCATTCAGCCTCAGTGGTGGAATCAATTGTGGTTTCTTGCTTGGAACTTTTCCATACCACCACGCCACCATTGAGTTTGAATACATAACCCGACTGAGACTTGGCATCATCGTCATCCGCCTGGAAGCTAGCATCGCTAAAACCTTCCAGAATCAACTCTCCATTGCCATAGACCAAGAACACATCCTTAGTCCTCCTTAGGTACCTAACGATGCTCTTGACCGTATTCCAATGCGCCTCACCTGCACAGGATTGATATCTACTAGTTACACAAAAGGCATAAGCGATGTTAGGCCTTGTGTAGTGGACGACGTATTGGATGCCGCCTATGGCAGAAGCATAGGGGATGCTCTTCATCCTTTCAAGCTCCTCATCAGTCTTGGGAGACTGTTTCTTGGATAACTTGATCCCATGCCTCATGGGAAAGAAACTTCGTTTGGAGTTATCCATGTAAAATATTTTTAGGATTTTCTCCACATACGAGTTTTGGGTTAATCCTAACATTCTCCTACATCTGTCCCTGACGATCTGGATGCCTAGAATATAGGAGGCTTCACCCAAATCCTTCATGAAAAATTGCGTGGATAACCATGCTTTTATGTCACTTAACATTCTAACATCATTCCCTATGAGTAGAAAGTCGTCCACATAAAGCACTAGGAACACTACAGAGCTCCCACTGACCTTCTTGTATACAGAAGAGTCATATTCCTTTTTTACAAAATCATATCCTTGTATGACTTCATCAAAGCGAATGTTCCAACTACAGGATGTTTTGTTTGAGGCCATAAATGGACTTTTGGAGTCGGCAGACCTTATGCTCTTCTCCAACAATCGTGAATCCCTCCGGTTGATCCATATAGATCTCTTCCTCAATGAAACCATTGAGAAATGTCGGTTTCACGTCCATCTGCCATATTTCATAGTCATACCATGCTGCTATTGCAAGCAGGATACGAATAGACTTAGCCATGGCTACTGGCGAATAGGTATCCTCAAAGTTGACCCCAGGTCGTTGAGTGTATCCTTTTGCCACTAGCCTAGCTTTGATGGTGGTAACTTCTCCATCAAAGCCAAGTTTATGCTTATAGACCCATTTACACCCGACTGGTTTAACGCCTTTGGGTGGGTCTATAAGTGTCCATAATTCGTTTGTGCTCATGGAGTCCATTTCGCCTTTCATGGCCTCAAGCCATTTTTCCGAGTCGATATCAGACATCGCGTCCCCGTATGTCTTGGGATCTCTGTCCAATTGGCCGATCATGCTTAGAAAGCCATACCTCACGGGGAGCCGAGGCACTCTAGCTGACCTACGGAGGACTGGAACGTCAGTGGTGACTGTGGGTACAGACATGACAGGAGCTGGCGGTTGAGGTACCACGGTTGGCTCCTCGTGAGGCTGTTTGACATGCCTAGCATGCTGATCCTCCCGAGGTGGCTCAATCTGTTGGGTACTTATCCTGAAACCTTTACGTGAGGTGTCCGTAGCCTCTAGTGCTGAAAGACTCATTTGTCTCACTGAACTCCTCAAGGATCAGATCATCATGTTGGACACTCGTTGGAAAACCTTTTTCCAAGAACACTGCATTCCTTGAAACAAATACTTTTTGTTCTGAGGGGTCATAGAAATAATAACCTGCAGTTTCTTTAAGGCATCCAATGAACCTGCACAAGCTAGACCTTGATTCTAACTTGTCTCCCACTAACCTCTTGACGTATGCAGGGCTACCCTACACTCTCAAGTATTTGTAGGAAGCAGGCTTGCCATGCCATATCTCATATGGTGTTTGGGTCATAACACTTGTCGGCGCCAAGTTTAGCAACTTGGCTGCTGTTTCCAGTGCGAAGCCCCAAAAAGTTAAGGGCAATTCGGTAAAACTCATCATGGATCAGACCATGTCTAACAGGGTTCGATTCCTCCTTTCAGAGATGTCGTTTAATTGTGGTGTCCCAGGAGGTGTCCGTTCAGAGATTATACCATTTTCTTTTAGATAGTCGAGGAATTCATTACTAAGGTATTTGCCGCCTCGGTCAGACCGTAGGATTTTAATTTTGCACTCGGTTTGATTCTCAACTTCAAGTTTGAAGTCTTTAAACCTCTCTAGGGCTTCAAACTTGTACCTCATCAGGTAAACATAACCGTATCGTGAGTGATCATTGGTGAAGGTTATGAAGTAGTAGAACCCACCTCTGGCTTGCGTCCTTAGTGGTCCACACACGTCTGCATGAACCAAGTCCAATAGACCTGTGGCAAGCCTGCTTTGTCCTGCAAAGGGCTTCTTGGTCATTTTCCCTCTAAGGCAGGATTCACAAGTTGGTAGATCGCTAAAATTCCCAACCTCTAGGTTCTTTGAGTCTACCAATTTCTTCATCCTTTCTTGAGAGATGTGACATAGCCTTGCATGCCACAATCGTGCGTTCCCGTTATTATCTATTTTACGTTTGTGTTGAGTATTCATAACGAAATTCGATTGTTGTAGGATATAGAGTCCGTTATTAAGTGTACCAAGCAGATGAGCAAATCTACCCTTCATCAAATAAAAGTAATTTTTATTGATCAAAAACTCATAACCATTATTGTCTAACAATGGAATGGAAATAATATTTATTATCATGCTAGGTACATAATAAACCTGCTCTAAATCTATACTAATACGACCACTAACTACTAAGGTGGCGGATCCTATGGCTTCTGCAGAAATAGCCTTGCCATTGCCAAGCTTTAGGACTGTTTTGTCGCTACTCAGTTTTCTGCTTCTTTTCAACACCTGCAAGTCGTTGCAAATGTGAGCTCCAGAACCGGTATCTAATACCCAAGAGGCGGAGTTAGTAACCATATTAACCTCAATCACAAATATACCTTGCTTGGAAAGGAGTTTGGGGCAATCCCTCTTCGCCCTTTCTCACGGCAATGAATAACATATGTCATTTGCCCTCGACTGTTGCTTTGAGTCAACCTTCCTTTTTCCTTTTCCTTTTCCCACTTTGGCAACGGGAACGCTCTTAACATTGGCAACGACTTTGACGGCCTTTCCCTTTCCCTTCTTTCTTTTCCAACGTCCGGTACCTTGCCTTTTATTTTGGAAGCCGAAGACTCTCCAAACAATACCGATGGCCCAAACTTTTTGGTTGTTGTCTCGTATTACACCAACATATTGATCAACTTATGGATACCCTTCTCAAGAGCATTCATGTTGTAGTTAAAAATGAATTTGTCGAAGGAGGGTGGGAGTGACTGAAGGATCACATTAACGTACGTCTTGTTATCGAGCCCTACCTTGAGGTCTTCGAGCTTTTCGACCAAAGTAAGCATCTTGACCCCATGCTCATGTACAGAGGACCCTTCTGACATTTTAGTTCCAGAGAACGCCTTTGTTGCGACATACCTAGTATGTCGGTCCGTGATTGCATAGCAATCCTTCAGGCGAGCCATTATGGAAGGAACGTCGTCTAGCCTCTCATACTGCTTATGTATCTCATTGGTCATAGATGCAAGTATGATGCTATGGACTTTCCGGTTATCCTGATGCCAAGTCTCGAAGGTCTCACGTTCTTCTGGCGTGGATCCTTTCGGCAAAGTCCGAGGAAACGGCTTGTCCATGACATAGCCTTGGTTCTCATAATTGAGGACTATCCTCAGATTGCGCAACCAGTTGTTGTAATTGGTTCCATTAAATTTGTTTGTCTCAAGTACGGTTGATAACGGGTTCTTAGACATGGTTTTAAATCTACATTTAAAAAAACAGAATATAATCAGCAGAATTTAAAAAAAAAAAAAGGTTTTAATAATGATTAAAAAACTTAGACTTCAGTCGTTTAATTCTCCCACTATTTCTACGAAAATACAGCACTCTCAAACGTTGTTTTCGGGAAATCCTTTCCTAGTGGGCTTGGGGTTCACAACGATTTCTTCCATGCCCCGCTTTTACGACTCGCATGGAAAACAACTTGTGGGAGGTATTCCATACCATTCTCGTCTAACGAGATTCCCAAGATATCTTGCCTCACCCTTTTACGTGATCCCGAGGACTCCAAGCGAATCACGTTATTCAGGTGTTAGACCCGACCCAATCAACCGAATCATAGCACTCATTGCTACCCCCACGACTCGTGAGACAGGCAACAAGAGTGTATTCACTTCGTTCACAACAAAGTGCAGCTTCTTTTCAGCACAAGAGACGTGCCACGACTCGTGAGACCACGCAATTGGCTGAAACTAGCTTCCTCACTTTGTCATGGATGGAAGGCTTGGACGAACTCCCAGAGTTCTAGTCCATTTATTAAGGGTCTAATATTCAACTTGGTCCAACCAAGTGAGAGTTTGATGACCGAGATATCATTACAGCACATACATACATTATGTATAAAACAATTTGCATGACATAGCAGTAATACGATAAATAAACCATTCATCCATCATAAAAGCCACTTGAAAAATAAAAGCCTATCACGCCCCTGTTGGATGATTACAAGCCCAAATTCTATGCGACCCACTGAGCCCGCAGTGGATCTAATGGTCAATCTAAGGTTGGCCCCATACTATTACATTCAATGATAGTAACCCATCAACACACTGATGGGCCTTGCCTCTTTTCCACCCAGCCTCCATATAACTCCTTGGATCCTCCTTTCTTGGGCCCTCCTTCATCTTCTTTATGAAAATAAAATACATCCTCACCACTATACTACTCTTATTACAATTTAAAAAGAAACCCCGGCGAACACCCGGGGGGAGTACATTTGGAGGGAGATAGAAAGCCTTATTATTTCAAGGCAACCAGAAAAAGAGAGAGGGGAAAATGAACGAGGAACACAGGCCCAACATAAAATTAAAACCATACATTCGGTCTAGGACTTGTGATCATCCGTTCTCATTCAACTCAAATAATTCATGATATCCAATCATCAATATTGCACATAATCCATGATATTCAATTACCAAAGATTCATAAAAGAATAAAAAATGATGTCTACATTCAAAATTGGTGTAACAATGGCAGTCCTTTTCTTGTTAGGAAAACCTTTCCTCATTATTAATACAATATTAAATTTTGAGGTTCCAAACCAAACAAAATAGAATATTTCCAAATATGTCTTCAAGAAAAACATGCAAAATAAATAACAGTATTTTTAGAAAATTAATTCTAAAAATAAAAACAAGAAAATCGCTAGAGACGGCTGAGGGTCGTCGTTGCAGGCAGTGCCCTTCCGGAACAGACAGGCTGGCAGGCCCAGCCTGCCGCCTGCGCACGCTGAGTGCGCTGGTCGGGGCGTGCGCGCGCAGGCCCCCTGCCTGTATGCGCACGCGGCCGCAGGCAGGATCTGTCTGCCTGCGCACGCGCTAGCAGCGCTGGCCGGGCGGCCGTGCAGAGGCGCCCTTACCTGTGCGCGCTGCCCTACCACGGAGCCTACGCGAGCGCAGCCTATAGGGCGTGCACGCGCATCGGGCACACTCACCATGCGCGTGTTGGAATAGGTGACCAGAAAGCCAATAGGTTTGGCAATTTGTAACCTATCCGACAACTTGATGTGAATGGAATATTATTATGTGATGAATAAGATGAGTATTCGTCACCAATGGTACCTTCTTTGTTGCGCTCATCTTACATTTGTTAAAATGGTGTTTAACTTATATCGCAACAAAGCCCACAGACCATGGATAACAACTCGTGCAGTTGGGCCACGCATTGGATGGTGGTCATGAAACCAACTGATTAAGAGTTGGGTTTGAAACGTTCCAAGTCGAGGACCTCGAGACAGGCATCGAGAGTCCTATTGAGACTTGCGTCAAGAGTCGTGTTCATTGGATGAGTGCCGTGTTTCATCGGCGACACGCGTGGGACGCCTACACGATCTTGATGGGTTGGTCAACTGGGGTCGAGCCGACTGGACTGACTCGCGGGGATCATCATATGGAAGCCTTGGAGGCTTGGTCGGTATGATTGGTTTTTCCCCGGTTCCGATAGTACGGGAGTAATCCTCAGACTTGAGGAATCATGGCAGTCACGTGCACAGGACGGCTGTATCTTGGATCTGGCGAGAGGTGATCATTCTGTAAGATGATCATTATAAGCCTTTTCCAGTGCAGTCGGAATGTGTAGCGAGGACGGTGGATTCCAAGAAGAGGATCCGTCCCCTATCAGTATGTGACAGAGGTATCTCCTATGCACTCGGAGACACGTTCATGCTGTTTGAAGCTGTGGCCACAGTGGTTGGTCGAACAGGGAATGGTTTCCTGTGTCGACGCAATGAAGCATACGTGGTCTCGAGTATTAAGCATAGATGTCTAGTCAAGGATGGTAACCGACGCCCAATTCCATACCCTAGACTAAGGCCGGGAGACGGTAGACGGAAGGATCGTACCCGTACGGAATCGGCGCCTAAATGTTCACGCCAATTCACCTAGTCTCTAGTGCCATGGACCGTTGCTAGACGGCCACCCATGGTAACGGGCCCTTGTGGGACACGGGCCCAAGTCTAGCTGAGGGTGAACCTAAAGGGTCACACACAAATCACCGAGGAGGTTTAGAGATCGACTTGAAGTCAATCTCGAAGGATAAAATAAGTAATTGGATTACTTAAGGAAAAGTCCATTGGATGGACGGGCCAATATTGTATCGGGCTTTCATTTAATCGGTAAATTGGATTTTCGATTAAATATGGAAAGTTGAGATGATGAGTCGTTGAATCTTTTAATTAGATTAAAAGATCAACGGGAATAATTTAAGTGGACATTAAATTGGATTTAATATTGGGTTCGTCGCAATTGGATTACGATAAAACCCGGTCCGTTAAATTATACCCGAGAGGAGAAATAATTCCTAATTTGGAATAGGAAGAAGTTGGACTTCTTCCCTTAATTAAACATGGCCGACATGCTCCCTTGGAGGAAGCAAAATCAGCCATGTTTCATGCTAGGTGGTATGTTGACTTGTCTCTTTTGGAAAGAGACAAATCAACTCCAATTAAGCTCTTCCTTTTGGTATGATTTGATCATACCATAAATTTTGGTAGGCTTGATTGAAGAATTGATGGTGATTGATTGGAATGAATCTAGACATCCTTGGATGAACCTAGACACATTCCAATAATCACATTAATTATGTATATATATTAGAATATACAACACCAAGCATAAGTGATTCATTATTCATCTTTTTCTAGGAAAAAGAGAAGACAAAAATCCTCTCCTCTCTCTCAAAATTTCGTGCTCCCTCCCTCTCTTACACTTGTATTCTTCACTTGATTTTGAATCAAGAAGAAGAACAAAATAAGTTTAAGAGAACACTAATTCATAGTGTTCTTCTCTTAAACCGATTCCTTCCTAAACCCGTTCTTTTCTAGCAAGAAGAACGTGTGTTTCTTCCAGTGTGGTGTGGATCACCATACGTTTGGATTTCGTGAGCATTCCGGAGAAGGAACAACGCTAGTAGCCGGGAGCATACGCTAAACAATCAAAGGTAACGGTTTATTACGCTTTGATTGATTTCATTTGTATATCTATGCCCTATGTGTTTAAATATATGTTTTAATATTTACACATCCTACATCGAACGCCCGGTTGAGCACCCAAGGGTACACCTCTTGGAATTCGCGTATTTTGAATTTGATTTAAATTTTACGCTATTTTCCACGCTTTCTCGCTTTCGCTCGCGCTCCCGGGCGGATCCGCTTGTCCTTCAAGTGGTATCAGAGCCCGGTTCGATGTAAGGGGCATAGATCTATGTGTTTGGCATGATCTACTTGCTTTTAAATGGCTTTATTGGCATGTTTGATTACATAAATATATGAATAATATGATGATTCAATTGTTTGGATTTAATGGACTTTTGGCATGCTTAATTTTGTTAGATTGGATCTAAAATTGCATGCTTATTTTCAGAATAATATTAATGTTATTGTGCTGAAACAGTTTTAAAAAAAAAAAAAAAAATTTGGTCGGGCCGGCAATGGCGCGGACGCTACGCACAGGCCCTGCGCGCGCGCTGTGCGCAGCCGGCCGCTGCTGGCCGAGGGCCAGCGAGCGCGCGCGCGCGGGCGGCCGGCCAGCGCAACGGCTGGGCCGTTTTGTGCCATTTTTCGACTTTTTCTGGAAAATTCGATTTTCTGTATTTTCTGCACAATATTCTGAAAATATGTTAATTTTGCATTTTTGATTTTGGGATAATTGGATTATTCCTTGAATTAAATTTGCTTAATTAATTTGGGATTAATACATGCATTGGATGCATTGTTTAAAATGTCCATTAAATTTCAAATTTGGATTTTGCATATTATTTGTATATTTATGCTTTTGTGATGTTGGACATCACTTGGGTATTTGGAATATCCATTGGTTATTTATGCATGATTATTTGGAATAATTATGTTATGTGAGTTGATGGAATCAACATGGGATGATCACAAAGCCCTAGACCTTGTGTATGGATGAATGAATGTTTATTTATTTTCTGTTGGGTGGGGCCTGCGTGCCTCTTGTTTTTGGGACTATCATCTCCCGTATTTTCAGCCTCATGATGTTAAGGCTTGTTTTCTTTATTACCGATGTATTACTTTCAGTTGTAATGAGAGTAGATAGGATTGGTGAGGTTTCAATTTTAACAAGCAATTGGAGTCGGAAACCCCAAGGAGGAGCATCAAGGCGTGAAACAAGAGCACTACAAGGCCCATTGGAATGACAACTATTGTAATAATTTAGGACCACCCTAGACAGACCATAGACTCACTGCGGGCTCAGTGGGTCGCATAGGTTGGGCTTGTGATCATCCTAACAGGGGTATGCTATGTTTTATGCATGCGGAGCGTTTTTTATTTATCGCTTTAAATATTGGATATTTATACATGCTAAAACACCATAATGTGATGAGGTCTCGGTCACACTTAAACTCTCATTTGGTTGGACCAAATTAAATATTAGGCCCAGAACGGACTTGGATCAAAATGGTATTTTGGTCTGTCCGAGCCTTCCATCCACAGCAATGCGGTGAGGAAGCTACCACTACCCAAGTGTGGTCTCACGAGTCGTGGCACACTTGGACTAGGGGAAAGCTGCACTGTTGTTGTGAACAAAAAGACTGCGCTCGCTGTTTCCCTGTCTCACGAGTCGTGGGGGGCGACAGTTTGAGGCATGATTTGGTTGATGGGTCGGGCCCAACACTGAGTAACATGGTTCGCTTGGAGTCCTCGGGACCATGTGAATAGGTGAGGCAAAATATCTTGGGAATCTCATTGGATGAGAATGATATTGGATATCTCCCACAAGGTCTTCTTCATGTGAATCGTAAAAGCGGGGCATGGAGATTACGCTTGTGGATCCCAAGCCCACTAGAAAATGGTTTCCCGAAACTCCGCTTGAGAGTGGCGGACTTTCGTATAAATAGTGGGAGGGTTAAAGACTAAAAGACCAAGTCTTCAACTTGAACAATAATATTACCATCATCTGCTAATTTCTGCTTTACATTTTCATTAATGTAGATATGTCTAAGAACCCGTTAACCATGATTCTTGAGACTAACAAATTCAACGGAACGAACTACTCGGACTGGCTGAGAAACCTGAGGATTGTCCTCGGTTTCGAGAACCAAGGCTACGTCTTGGACGAGCTGCCACCGAGCAACTTACCGGAGGGGTCCACGCCTGAAGAACGTTTGACGTTCGAGAAATGGCATGAGGACAACCGGAAAGTACGCAGTATCATACTGGCTTCGATGTCTAACGACATCCAGAAGCAGTATGAGAGGCTGGACAACGTCTCCGCCATAATGCTCCGCATGAACGAGGTTTATGCGGTTTCGGATAGGCATATTAGATATGCCGCCACAAAAGCATTCTTTGGCACCAAGCTCGCTGAAGGAGCGTCTGTACAGAGTCATGGGGTCAAGATGCTCTCCCTAGTGGAGAAACTCGAGGACCTTAAAGTTGGGCTTAACAATGACACGTACATTGACGTGATCCTCCAGTCGCTTCCTCCATCCTATGACCCGTTTGTTGTAAACTACAACATGAACGGGCTTGAGAAGTCTATTCATGAGTTGATCAACATGCTGGTCCAATACGAGGCAACGACCCACAAGTCGGCGCCGGCGGTATTGATAGGAGAGGCTTCGACCTCCAAGGAGAATGGCAAGAGGGCCGGATGCTGGAAGAGGAAGAAGGGCAAAGGGAAGACGGTTGTGGCCCCTGCTCACGCTACGGGCGTCCCTGTTGCTCCGGTTGGACCAAGCAAAGGGAAAGGGAAGGCCCGTGGTTCTCAGCGGTCCAAGGCAAATGATGTCTGCATGCATTGCCAAGGGAAAGGGCATTGGAAGAGGGAGTGCCCACAACTCCTCTTCAACCCAGGTGTGTTTGTGGTTGAAGTTAATATGATTACTAATTCTGCTTCATGGGTATTGGATACCAGGTGTGGTGCTCACATCTGCAATGATTTGCAGGCACTGCAAAGAAGCAGAAGGCTAACCAAGGATGAGATGATCCTGAGGCTAGGCGATGGCAAGGCCGTTGCTGCGGAGGCCGTAGGATCACTAGAGTTAGCCATTAGTAGTCATGTTAGGATTGTACTGAACGACTGTTTCTATGTATCTAGCATGATTAAAAACATTGTTTCCATCCCGGTCCTTGATAAGGAGGGATATGAATTTACCATCAATAAAAACGGTTTTTTCATTATCAAAGATGGTATTTCTCATTTGCTTGGTACATTGGTCAACGGTCTGTACATACTTCAACAGTCTAATTGGATTATGACTGCAGAACACAAACGAAAACGTGATGATCATAATAACGCACAGATATGGCATGCGAGGTTAGGTCATATCTCTAAAGATAGGATAAGAAGGTTGGTGGACTCAAAGAGTCTAGAAATAGAAGATTTGGACAACCTACCGACCTGCGAATCCTATCTAAAGGGAAAGATGACCAAGAAACCCTTTGTTGGACAAAGTATGCTAGCCAGTGGTCTGTTGGATTTGATCCATACAGATGTCTGTGGTCCACTAAATACTCAGACTAGAGGTGGGTACTCGTACTTCATAACCTTTATCGATGATCACTCACGGTATGGTTATGTTTACCTGATGAGGTACAAGTCTGAAGCCTTTGGAAGGTTTAAGGAATACAGACTTGAAGTAGAGAACCAAACCGGTCGAAAGATCAAAGCCCTTCGGTCGGACCGAGGTGGAGAGTATTTGAGTGGTGAGTTTACTGATTATCTAAAAGAGAATGGAATTCTCTCTCAGTGGACCCCTCCTGGAACACCGCAGCTTAATGGTGTGTCTGAAAGGAGGAATCGGACCTTGTTTGGACATGATCCGATCCATGATGAGTTTTATCGAACTACCCCTTTCCTTCTGGGGATACGCTCTTGAGACGGCGGCCAAAGTTTTGAACTTGGCGCCATCTAAAAGGGTATCCCAGACGCCATATGAGATATGGCATGGCAAGCCTGCCTCCTACAAATACTTGAAAGTGTGGGGTTGCCCCTCATATGTCAAGAGATTAGTGGGAGATAAACTGGACTCGAGGTCTAGTTTATGCAGGTTCATCGGCTATCCAAAAGAAACTGCGGGGTATTATTTCTATGATCCCTCCGAGCAAAAGTTTTTTTTGTCTTGCGAAACGCAGTGTTCTTGGAAAAAGATTTTCCATCGGATAGTCGACGTGATGAGGTACTCCTTGAGGAATCAAGTGAGGTACCCCATGAGGCGGCAGTGACATCTGAGCCAGTGGTTCCACTGATATTGTTCCAGTCCTCCGTAGGTCGGCCAGAGTATCCCATGCACCTGATAGGTATGGATTTCTGGGCCTGACCGGTCAGTTGGATAATGATCCAAAGACGTACGGAGAAGCGATGTCGGACATCGATTCGGACAAGTGGCTTGAGGCCATGAAATCCGAGATGGACTCGATGGGTACAAACAAGGTTTGGACCCTAGCAGATCCACCAAAAGGGGTTAAACCCGAAGCTGGAACATACGTTTTGATGAAGTCATACGGGGATATGATTTCATCAAGAATGAGTTCGATCCTTGTGTATACAAGAAGATCAGTGGGAGCTCAGTTGCGTTTTTTTTTGTGCTTTACGTGGATGACATCTTGCTCATTTGGAATGATGCTAAGATGTTGGGTACCACTAAAGCTTGGTTGTCAACGCAATTCTCCATGAAGGGTATGGGCAAGGCATCCTACATCCTTGGCATCAAGATCTACAGGGATAGATCTAGAAGGATGTTAGGAATGGCCCAGTCCTCGTACATTGAGAAAGTCTTGAAGAGATTCAAGATGGAGAACTCAAAACGAGGATTCCTTCCTATGAGGCATGGAATTAAGTTATCCAAGAAGTAGTTTCCTAAGACTGATGAGGAGCTTAAACGGATGTTGGACATCCTCTATGCTTCAGCCGTGGGCAACATACAGTATGTTGTTCAGTGCACTAGACCTGATGTGGCTTTCGCTTTGAGCGTAACTAGCCGATATCACTGGAGTGCAGTCAAGACTATCCTAAAGTACCTGAAAAGGACTAAGGACATGTTCTTGATCTACGGCGGTGGAGAGTTGATACTAGAAGGCTAATAGCGACACTAGCTTCCAGTCGGATGACGAAGATGCCAAGTCTCAATTTGGTTTTGTATTTAGACTAAATGGTGGCGTGGTTACTTGGAAGGGTTCCAAGCAGGCTACCACGGCGGACTCCACCATAGAGTTTTGAATACATAGCGGCTTTGGAAGCTGCTAAGGAGTGGTTTGGTTGATGAGCTACATCCAAGGGTTGGATGTAGTACCTAGCATTGCTAAGCCTATAATTATCTTTTATGATAACAAACGGGGCGATAGCGCTAGCAAAGGAACCGAGATCTCATCACGATCCAAGCATATTCTTAGACGCTACCATCTACTTAGAGAGATGGATAGCAGGAGTGACGTTCGGTTAGACCGAGTAAGCTCCACAGAAAACATAGCAGATCCACTTGCTAAGCCCATGTCGCAAGTTGCCCATACTCACCATCTGAATAAGAGATTTGAGGCCAATGGGTGATTGGCTTTAGGTGAAATGGGAGATTGTTGGAATAGGTGACCAGAAAGCCAATAGGTTTGGCAATTTGTAACCTATCCGACAACTTGATGTGAATGGAATATTATTATGTGATGAATAAGATGAGTATTCGTCACCAATGGTACCTTCTTTGTTGCGCTCATCTTACATTTGTTAAAATGGTGTTTAACTTATATCGCAACAAAGCCCACAGACCATGGATAACAACTCGTGCAGTTGGGCCACGCATTGGATGGTGGTCATGAAACCAACTGATTAAGAGTTGGGTCTGAAACGTTCCAAGTCGAGGACCTCGAGACAGGGCATCGAGAGTCCTATTGAGACTTGCGTTAAGAGTCGTGTTCATTGGATGAGTGTCGTGTTTCATCGGCGACAGGCGTGGGACGCCTACACGATCTTGATGGGTTGGTCGACAGGGGTCGAGCCGACTGGACTGACTCGCGGGGATCATCATATGGAAGCCTTGGAGGCTTGGTCGGTATGATTGGTTTTTCCCCGGTTCCGATAGTACGGGAGTAATCCTCAGACTTGAGGAATCATGGCAGTCACGTGCACAGGACGGCTGTATCTTGGATCTGGCGAGAGGTGATCATTCTGTAAGATGATCATTATAAGCCTTGTCCAGTGCAGTCGGAATGTGTAGCGAGGACGGTGGATTCCAAGAAGAGGATCCGTCCCCTGTCAGTATGTGACAGAGGTATCTCCTATGCACTCGGAGACACGTTCATGCTGTTTGAAGCTGTGGCCACAGTGGTTGGTCGAACAGGGAATGGTTTCCTGTGTCGACGCAATGAAGCATACGTGGTCTCGAGTATTAAGCATAGATGCCTAGTCAAGGATGGGAACCGACGCCCAATTCCATACCCTAGACTAAGGCCGGGAGACGGTAGACGGAAGGATCGTACCCGTACGGAATCGGCGCCTAAATGTTCACGCCAATTCACCTAGTCTCTACTGTCATGGACCGTTGCTAGACGGCCACCCATGGTAACGGGCCCTTGTGGGACACGGGCCCAAGTCTAGCTGAGGGTGAACCTAAAGGGTCACACACTAATCACCAAGGAGGTTGAGAGATCGACTTGGAGTCAATCTCGAAGGATAAAATAAGTAATTGGATTACTTAAGGGAAAGTCCATTGGATGGACAGGCCGATATTGTATCGGGCTTTCATTTAATCGGTAAATTGGATTTTCGATTAAATATGGAAAGTTGAGATGATGAGTCGTTGGATCTTTTAATTAGATTAAAAGATCAACGGGAATAATTTAAGTGGACATTAAATTGGATTTAATATTGGGTTCGTCGCAATTGGATTACGATAAACCCGGTCCGTTAAATTATACCCGAGAGGAGAAATAATTCCTAATTTGGAATAGGAAGAAGTTGGACTTCTTCCCTTAATTAAACATGGCCGACATGCTCCCTTGGAGGAAGCAAAATCAGCCATGTTTCATGCTAGGTGGTATGTTGACTTGTCTCTTTTGGAAAGAGACAAATCAACTCCAATTAAGCTCTTCCTTTTGGTATGATTTGATCATACCATAAATTTTGGTAGGCTTGATTGAAGAATTGATGGTGATTAATTGGAATGAATCTAGACATCCTTGGATGAACCTAGACACATTCCAATAATCACATTAATTATGTATATATATTAGAATATACAACACCAAGCATAAGTGATTCATTATTCATCTTTTTCTAGGAAAAAGAGAAGACAAAAATCCTCTCCTCTCTCTCAAAATTTCGTGCTCCCTCCCTCTCTTACACTTGTGTTCTTCACTTGATTTTGAATCAAGAAGAAGAACAAAGTAAGTTTAAGAGAACACTAATTCATAGTGTTCTTCTCTTAAACCGGTTCCTTCCTAAACCCGTTCTTTTCTAGCAAGAAGAACGTGTGTTTCTTCCAGTGTGGTGTGGATCACCTTTGGAGAATCCATACGTTGGATTTCGTGAGCATTCCGGAGAAGGAACAACGCTAGTAGCCGGGAGCATACGCTAAACAATCAAAGGTAACGGTTTATTACGCTTTGATTGATTTCCTTTGTATATCTATGCCCTATGTGTTTAAATATATGTTTTAATATTTACACATCCTACATCGAACGCCCGGTTGAGCACCCAAGGGTACACCCCTTGGGATTCGCGTATTTTGAATTTGATTTAAATTTTACGCAATTTTCCACGCTTTCTCGCTTCCGCTCGCGCTCCCGGGCGGATCCGCTTGTCCTTCAGCGCGCGTGGCCTGACTGGCCGCGCGTCTGCCCGTCGTCCGTACCAGATGCGCTAGCCGGGTGCGCACGCACAGGCGCCTCCGTCTGCGTGCGCTCACGCCTGGCAGCGCATCCAGCGTCGGTTGCTACATTTTCTGTTGCGTTCTATTTCTCTGCTGCGTTTTTCAAGAAATAAAGAATTCCAAGAACACCAAGATTTCATGTAAACCAATACGATAAATCTCATGAAAAACAACAATCGTGAAACATAAATCAAAAGTAACATAAAACATGCTCTACACGTACAAAACCCTTCACCTATGCACTGAATCGGGCTCTGATACCACTGAAAGCCAATGGATGGCGTGTGGATCGTCTCGGGAAGAGCGCGAATACGGAAGCGCGATATATAATAATAACATGAAATTTAAACATGATTGTTCATAATCATAAATAGCACATTCAAGTGGTGTTCCCTTGAACCTCCCGGGTATTCGGTGTATCTCATGAATAAACGAAGCATACATATCATGAAGGCCATAGGGTTAAGATCGAAGACATAACAATAAAAGGAACCTACCCGATTATAGTTTTGCTTCAAACCAATACACGCGTTGTTTCCCGTTTTGCACCAAGATCTCAAATAAGAGACCCTCTAAATCGTCCACTGTCCGCGTTTCTTGATCCTCGTACTAGCGAAAAAACAAGTGTATATTTATATAGAGAGGACCGATCGACCAAGCGTTGTTAGTTAACGTTATCAATCCTCCTAAAGTACAGTTGTATGAAAACAAGGAACTAGAAACCTTTCTTGGAGAAAAGGGGTGGGAACGAGAGAGAGAGAGAGAGGGTCGTGCCCTAGTATGTGTGTGTGTGTGTGTATTTTCACTAGATGATCATCCTTCTCAAGTTTCATCCTAGGAGTATTTATAGAAGTGGAATCCTATTCCTCTTTAAACTCCAACTTTTAGAAGTATGGTTTGACTAGGATTTTTGACCTAGTCAAAGTAGGTCAAAGTCCTAGTCAAATTAGACTTGGATTAGTCAAACTAATCTAGGCCTTTGATCTCTCCTCTTTAATCTCATCCGTCCATCAATTTGAAGGATTTAATTATGGAATCTTTAAATCCTATTTAAATAAATCATAGGAATTTTAAATAAATAATAATAATAATTAATATTTATTTTAAGCCCACTTAATTTATTCCAATAAATCTAATTTATTAGTTAATTCCATTTTATCTAATTAAAGGAATCAACAATCTAAGAAAGGAAAGGGAACCAATTTAATCTAATTTAATATTTCAACCTCACTACATTAATTCTAAATTAAATACCTTTGTTACGGGCGGATTGTGTGTAACTCTTTAGATTCACCCTCAGCTAGAGTTGCCCGAATCCCCAATCATCTCGTGAAGGGAATCCGCCCGTTACCATGGGTGGCCATCTAGCAACAGCCCATGGCACTAGAGACTAGGTGAATGTTTATGATGTGAACATTTAGGCTCTTCAATATGTTTATCCTTCCATGTACAATCTCACATCTTAGATTCTAGGGCATGGATCTGTAGGTACCCATTCTTGACTTAAGCTTTGCCTAGTCCATACTAAACGTCAAGGGGTCCTACCCATTGTTCAGTTACTATGGCCAAAGATTTATCTGGACGAGTTTCAGAGTAAGTAAGATATTACCGTCAACCTTCTGACAGGAGATGGATCCTCTCTTAGGACCTACTATCACGCTGCACATCTTGACAACACTAGATAGGGCTTATGACAACCGAGTCACTCGACTTGGTAGCCCCTTGCCATATCTAAGGTACAGGCACGATGTGTAGGTGATCTCAGTAATCCCTCAAGTCCGAGGATCAAATTTGTACAGTTGAAACCGGGAATACAAGTAATACTGACTGACCCTACAAAAGGTCTTCCATATGACGGTTCTCACGAGTCACCTCAGTCAGCTGCCACCTAGCTGGCTGACCCACTAACATTGCATGGACAAGCCTCGTCACTTGTCGATGAAACGCCACTGCAATTGCTTAGTGCATGTCTCACACGGATTCTCGATACCCTATCTTGAGATTCCTTGACTTGGAGTGTTTCAGACCGATCCATAGAAACTAATTTCATGAACTGCTATTTAATGCACAGTTCCAGTTTATTGGAATGTCGTTTCGGTCTGTGGGCTTTACTTGTGCAGTGAATAGTTAATGTAAAGTAGTAAGTGAACACAAACAAAGTATTGAGCCAAATGAATATCACTTTCTTATTCATGACAATTATTAAAACACCGAAACTGTTCAGACATAGGTTACATTAGCCCAATCAGACTGGCTTCACGGTCACCTAGTCTAACATTAAAGATATTCTCAACAGTTGTCTACTGCCTTCTCGGCACAAGCCTAATGACCGTTGTTATGCCCAATGTATACACAACATTAAGCCCAATGCACGAACAACATTTTCATGTTGCCTAAGGTAAAGACGTAGGGGAAGTCAAACATCTAAGCTTTCTCATCAGTCTACCGTTATTGAGTCTTGAACAACTTAGCCCTGTATAAAGAAATCCAATTTCTATCATGGAGAATTACGTGAACAATGCTCGTGTTTCAGTATTTCCTAACATCTTAAATTCATTTTAAATGAATAAGACATTACACACTAAACACTTGGAATAAAATTATCCTTCCACTGACCATAAAGCCCATTACTGATCGAGTCATACTCCATATGAACTTGTCAAGACGAATATTCCAGTTACTCAAATTCAAACCCAGTTTGGATTTTCATGACGGATCTAATAGCTCTAAGCCATTGATCCAAACCCGATGTCCAACATTGATTCTCCTCGTATCTTTTGGATCATAATCCAATTGACCGGACGAGTCCAAAAACCTGTACCTCTCAAGTAACTAAAGTGTTCTGGTTATCCCTAGGAGGTCTGGAATATAGTCAGTGGAATAATATAATTACAAATGATGTTTGCATTATTCTGCATTAAACCTGCACAAATCAGACACCTAGTCTAGTTTGTCTCCCACTAGTCCCTTGACGTATGTGGGACCATCCCATGTACTAAAAAACTTTGTAGGATACAGGCTTGCCAAACCATATCCTATATGGCAACTAGATCATGACTATTAGAATGCCATGTTTCTCAACTTGGCAACCTTTGAAGTCCATGTCTAGAAGGTTTAAGGTAATTCAGTGAAACCCCGACCGAACCAAGTCTAACAAGGTTCGATTTCTCCCTTATCAGAGACCGTTCAACCATGGTCCTTACAGGAAAAATTTCATTGAGTGAGAATTTCATTCTCATATGGATATTCAAGAACTCGCACTAAATACACGCCCCTTCGATCTAATCGAGCCGTTCAATTTTGCAACCAGCTTGGTTCACCACTCCAAGTCTAATTCCCCGAACCTACACAAGGTACTTAGACTTGTGAACCTTCTTATGGTCCTGTGTATCTAGTAACCTACGAATGTCTAAATGGATCCAACCCAATAGACTTTTGGTAAGCCCACTTTGTCCAACAAAGAAGCTTTACGGTCTTTCCATCTTAGAGAGGACTTGTAAGCTAGTCGACTCAAATTATCTATTGCTAGACTCTTTGAATCTTCCAGCTTCCTCGTCCTTAACTAAAGGAAAACCATCCTAGCTTATGGATGCCAAATACGTAAGTTTATGTTGATTATCCATTTTAATCATGTGATATTGAGTACTCATAATCCAATTATGGGATAATATTTAAGGATAATTGTGTATCCCACTTAGCATATAAGAATAGCCATTATTTGTCAAATAAAGCAATTTTATTGATCAAACGTATGTAATTCAAAAACTGTCCAACAGTACATAAAAGCATACTTCGATCATGCTAGGTTACATAATTCCCATCTAACTCTATCCTAACATGATCACTGCTATGCTAAGCCTAACTAGTCCCTAGTCTTTTCAGCAATGATCTTGCCATCGCTAAGCCTTAGGACCTGTCTTGGCTTTCTACTCATCGCCACCTGCAAACCATTCACAGATTATGATTAACTGGTACCCAATACCAAAGAGTAGAATAATAATCATGTCGGTACTCAATTCAAGTGTACCTTCATTGGGGAGGAGCTTACGACACTCCCTCTTTCAATGTCCCTTTTCGCGGCAGTTAATGCACACATCGTTCGGAATCTATGACTTTGATTGCCGAATCCTCTTCCTCTTTCCTTTATCTTTGGCCAGCGGTGTAATAGGATCACTCGAAGTGCTAGCAACAGCTGATGTTGTCTTAGCTTTCTTCCTCTTCCAGCGTCTAGCACCCTTGTTTTTCGCTTCTGAGGTCGAAGCCTCTCCTACTAGTACTGCCGGCACAGATTTTTCAATTATTGCCTCATACTAGACCAACATATTTATCAACTCATGAAGGTCTTTGTCAAGCCTATCATGTTATAGTTGACAATAAATGGGTCGAAGGAGGCAGGAAGAGACTGAAGCATCACGTCGATGTACGTCTCTTTTCCAAGATCATCTTGGAGGTCTTTGAGTTTCTCCACAAGGGATAGCATCATCACTCCATGCTCTTGTATAGATGACCCTTCTGTCATCTTAGCTCCGAAGAATGCCTTCGTTGCAGTGTATCTAACATGTCGTCCGAAAGCGCATAAATATCTTGCAAATGAAGTATAATCGAGCTAACATCATCCAACCTATTGACTGCTTCTGGATCTCGTTAGCCATCGAGGCTAGTACGATGCTACGGACCTATCGGTGGTCGACATGCAACTTCTCAAACACCAAGCATTCTTGAGGCATTGACCTATCCGGCAAGGCCTGAGGAAGATCCTTATCCAGAATGTAAGTCTGGTTCTCGAAATCTAAGACTATCATAAGATTTTGCAGCTAGTCATTGTATTTTGTTCCATTAAATTTATTAGCCTCTAGTATTGGCGGTAGTGGATTCTTAGACATCTACATTCAAAATGTAGACAGAAAAATATTAAGTAGATTATAGTAATATTATGCTCAAGTTATGACTTGGTCTTTAGTCATTAACCCTTCCCACTATTTCTACGAAAGCCCATCACTCTCAAACGGGGTTCCGGGAAACCATTTCCCAGTGGGCTTGAGGTCCACACAACGCAATTGTCTATGCCCCGCTTTTACGATTCACATGGAAAAAGGCTTTGTGGGAGGTAACCTATACCATTCTCATCCAATGAGATCCCCAAGATATTTTGCCTTGCCTCTTCACATGATCCCGAGGACTCCAAACGAATCATGTTACTCAGCGTTAGGTCCGACCCATCAACCAAATGAATATCTCAACTATCGCCCCCACGACTCGTGAGACAGGGAAATAGGAGCATATTCCTTTGTTCATAACAATAGCGTAGCTTTCTTCCATTCCAAACGTGCCACGACTCGTGAGACCATGAATGGGTGAAAGTAGCTTCCTCACTACATTGCTATGGATGGACGGCTTGGATTTAAATCAAACCATTTGATTTTTTAATCCATTAATGGGCCTAATGTTTATTTGGACCATCCAAGTGAGAGTTAAGTTTATTTGAGACCGAGACTTCATCATTAAGAAAGTTTTGCATGCTCGAGTTTTAAAATTGAATATAAAGAGATTCATTCCAAACACATCATACATCAAATATTAAAACATTCACCACATGCAAAAAATAAGCCTAGCACCCCCCTGTTGGATGATCACAAGCCCCCCAATCCTATGTTATCCACTAAGCCCGCAGTGGATCTATGGTCAATCTAGGATAGCCTACACTATTATGAAATTATAACCCATTATCATTCTAATGGGCCTTGTAACACCTCTTCGTTCTTTTGGACTCTCCATCATGGGCTCCGTCCAACGGGCTTCTTCTTGGGCCTCCATCGCCATGGAAGTGCTTCCTTACAATTTATTTCAAAAAAAAAATCATCATCAACCTAACTACACTCATTAAAACTTAAATAAGAAACCCCAATCATAAGTTGGGGGAGTACAAAAGGAGGGAGAAAGCAAGCCTTATTATTTCAAGACTAAAAACGAGAGAGAGAGAGAGAGAGAGAGAGAGAGAGAGAGAGAGATAATAATAAAACAAAGAGGCACGCAGGCCTCACCTAACAAAAATTGAACCATGCATAAGGATCATGGGCTTTGTGATCATCCCCATTGTTTGTCCAATAAATAATTAATACACATTTATATCAAGTATAAACATGCCCAACAAATAAATACATCCAATGCATTTATTAATATGATATCCTATATCATCAATAACAACATAATTATATGCAGAAATATATATATATATATTAATCATGCAATTAAAAATGGATATCAAGTATCATACATCCAATATTAAAAAAAAAAATTATTTTGCTTGGAAACCATTTCCAAATTAATCTAAGACACAATTTAATTTTAGAAAAATCTAATTTAACTAAAATTAAAATTAGCCATCATTTCAGAAAATATGCAGAAATGTGAAAATCCAATTTTTTGGGTAGAAATGGCCCAGCCGTTCAAAACCGGCCAACCGACAGCAATGCCGGCTGCGCACGCTCACGCAGCCAGCCAGTGCTCAGCGCCTGCGCGCGCACGCACAGGCAATGCGACCGGCCTCCGCGCGCACTGGGCGCGCCTGCTGGCACTGTACTGTCGGTAGCTACTGCCGGCTGCACTATTTTCAATCCAATTTTTTTTTGCATTAAAAACTGAAATTAATACATGCATTTTACAAAAAATCCTATTTTCAAAAAATTCATGGATATCCATAATTAAAAACAAAATTAGCACATATTCTTCTAAACACATAATCATGCTTAAAAGCACAAAACATGCTTTCCGAAAGCAAATTAAACATGTTGAACATGCTCATCACATAAAAACATGTTATTCCTAAAGCCAAAACACCGAACAGGGCTTTGATACCACTGAAAGAATCGGTACGGCCCGGGAACGCGACGAAAGCGTAAAATAAAAGAAATTTAAAATGATTTCAAAGAGGTGTCCCCTTTGAATTCCCGGGCGTTCGGTGTATTCCAAAGCATTATAACATAAGTAAAAATATGCTTGAACATGTGGCTAGAGGAGGAAACAAAAAAGTACAATAATTTAAATCGGAACATTACCTTTTTTTCATTTCACATGTAGAATGGCAACAAGCATTGATTCCTTTTTCTTTCATTTTCCATTCACTTTAGGACCCAACTTCGAATCCCTCTGAAGATGATCCACACCACACTAGGAATGTAGATCTAGAGCTACTGCTAGGTAAAAGCTAGATCGAAGAAGAAACGAAACCATATTACACTATTGATTAGTGTATACGTATTTCTCTTGTTCTCCACTTGAATCTAATTCAAGGAGAACTCAAAATATGGAGAAAAATGGAAGAATTTTCTTGGATTAGTGAGAGGAGAGAGAAAGTTAGGGAGTTGAAAAGTATATCCAAGTCTAGTGTGTAGTGTAATCAAATTACATACAAAAACAAGTTATTTCTAAAATAACTTCTACACGCTATGCACAATATGTGCACCACTATCCATCATATGAGTACACTACTTGTACAACCTCCCATATGTACACATTCCATGGAGGATTTTCAACTCCTACTCAACTTTCTTTAACCCATTGAGCTTGGACTTCAAGTCATGGACCAGTTTGACTGATTTTGATTGAATCAAATTAAATCAAGTGATCCATGAGTTTTAAATTAATCCAATTAATTTTAAACCTTATTGAAATCCAAAATTTCATTTAATCCAATTAAATAAACATAAGATCAAATATTAATTAATTGATCCAATCAATTAATTAAACGAAACCCAATAAATTAATCCAATTAATTTAAAGGTGTTAAGACCAAAATTAATTCATCCAATTAATTAATTCTTAGGCCATCCATCCAATGAACTCTCCCAATAAATGATTCAATCATTTATATTCTCCTTGAATTAATTTAATCCAATTAAATTAATTCGCTTCTTCCAGAATTAATTCCACTACTTCCATAGTGATTTGTGTGTGACTCTTTAGGTTCACCATCAGCTAGATATGGGCTTGTGTCCAACACAATTGATTAATTAAATCTAATTTAATTAAGTATCCCTTATTAACCAATAATCAGAAGTGCTCGTCACCCTAGGTGGCCGTCTAGCAACTGTCCACAGCACTAGAGACAAGGTGAATACTGGCGTGAACATTTAGGCTTCGAGTTTCATACTGGTACAGTCCTTTCGTCGACCATCTCCCGGCCTTAGTCTAGGGCATAGAATTGGGCATCGGTTCACACCCTAGACTAGGTAACTATGTTTCATACTCGAGACGCATTTACTCTATTGATCGACCTAGGGAGCCATTCCCTACTTGACCAATCGCTACGGCCGTAGACTTGAAGAGTCTAAACCATCTCAGAGCGCATAGGAGACATAGCTGTCAAATACTAACAGGGGACAGATTCTCTCTTGGAATCCACCGTCCTCACTACATACTCCGACTGCACTGGACAAAGCTCATAATGACCATATCAAAGACATGGTCACCTCTCCCCAGATCCTAGATACAACCTTCATGTGCATACGACTGCCATGATTCCTTGAGTTCGAGGACTAATCCCGTACTATCAGAACCGGAAATTTCAATCATACCGACCAAGCCTCCATGACTTCCATATGACGATTCCTGCGAGTCAATTCAGTCAGTCGACTACCTTGCCAACTGACCCACTAAAATTGCATATACAACCTACGTCTGGCACCGATGAAACTCGGCACTCACCCAGTGAATGCAATACTTAGTGCAAGTCTCCATAGGGCACTCGAGGCCCAGTCTCGAGAGGTCCTCGACTTGGGACGTTTTAGACCGACCCTCAACGAGTTGGTTTCATCGCCGCCAACCTATGTGCAGCTCAACTCAATGGGTTTAACCAATCAGTCTGTGGGCATTTGTTGTGACATTGAAACGCCATTCAATGTGAGTGGTAAGCACAGCAAACAAATTTTGCCAGTGATGAATACTTACTTTATCCATCAGTATAATATTACTTTGATAAAGATCAATGAATAGTTCCCAGAACAACCAATGTAATTGACTTTTTGGTCACCTATTCTAACATCACTTGCATGGCTAGGTACGATGAAGTCTTTCTGACCGTACCCAATAGGAGGAGTTATCTAGGATGATTCTTTAAGTTTCTTCGACATGCTCCTCGTAGTAACACCAAGACTCTTGGTACTTGAACTTGAAGACTTTGATGTGGTGAGTTTGGAATTCACATATCTTCTCAGCTTTTCCTTGAGTGTCCATCGAAATACTTCGGACTTTGTTCAAGGAAAGAGATGGGAGGTAGAGAGGTCCCACTAGGTGTGCCAAAATTTGTAAACAGATTTTCATGTTTCTAAATTTATTAAAACAAGAAAATATTACAAAATGATTTCTTGAATTTATTTGAGTATTTATGTGTGCGAAATCTCCACTTGAAACCTCTGATTCTTCACTTTAAAAACGTGAAATCAAGTAGAATCCTATCTTTAATTGATAATAAGTGTCCTATTTGTTTCTCCTTTGATTTTTATCTTCTCAATTTTGTTCTCAACAATCCCCCTCCCAAATTGATTTATAATCAATCCCATGGATTTGACCCTACTCATTATTTTCATAAGTTTTTGCATAGTGATATAATTTTTTTGGATTCGACACTCATCAGCAGCCCCAAAGATGAAGTCCATGGTCTAGTAAATGTTACATTCTCCATAGAACTGGACCCTACGGTCAATGGTAGAAGAATCGGGAATAAAATATTATTTTGGAGATGAATTGGAAGATAAAAATTGGAGATCATTCAAAAGCTTGACCTAAGCATCCTTATCATTTTATTTGAATTCTTTTTTACATCCACCAAGGATCACCTTTTGTAATTGATTTATTCAGATGAAACAAATGTCAAAATCGAACTTACCAATCAAAAGATCAGTACATTTGATATTGATAAGAAAGATGATGATGTTTCTACTGATGTTTCAAAAGATCAGTACATTTGATATCGTGCAATGGGATTCAAATTTCAAACGATGACGAAGAGATACTTAACAATTTAAAAAAAAAAAAAAAAAGTCTGGGATCAAAACCAGTTAAACAAGCAAAAGGAGGATGTTACCAGCCTCCAAAGATTAAAAAAAAAAAAAGACTAAAGGAAATATCGATTATTTATCAAAGAAGTTATGTTGTTGTTTAATTTAGAATTCTCAATTTAGTTTAGTTTTATTATATCTTAGTAGAATTTTTCATGATGATCAACATTTTGTGAATTGCATTCTTTTATATTGTTTTTCAGTTCTTATATTTACATTTAATCATTAAATTTTAAAATTATACCATCACTTTTATAAAATCATATGAATCACGTGTAATCCACGTATTTATTACAGTTTAACTAAATGGAGACAATACATATCATGACAACATATATATGAATAATCTTATATAAGACTATGCAATGTTAATCAATCACGAATCCTCTCGTAAATGCGATGCAAATTCAAGGAAGTCAGTTGTCACCTAACATAACTCAGCCACTGTGAGTCTTCGCACCTCATCAGCTCAACTTGCTGCTTTTATCCTTCACAGTTGACTCTTTTATCGGTGGTTGCTCTATATCTGTGATTATAAAACTCATAACGATTTAACTTATTTTTAGCTCAATTTTCCCTGTATAGCCAACCAACCTCTTGAATGATGTTGTCCAAGTGAGGCTCCAACATAATTAAAATGGAGAAATTGGACCATGGCCTACCCAAGTAAGCTTGATATGTGGGTTGTTTCTGCAACATCTTTGTTGTAAGCAAATCATATCGGCTCGGGAGAGGGCGCGTGTGGAAGCACGGGGGCATTTAAAGCATAATAAAAAACGTAAACATGCATAATTGAAATGGAATTTAAAATCGATCAAGGGCTGTACCCTGATTTTCTCAGGCGTTCGGTGTATCTCATGAATAAAAGGAAAACATGCAAGATTCATGAAGGCCATAAGGTTGAACAAAGAAATGAAAACTTAACAAGTGTGCTCACCCTTGTAGCTTTCTTCATTCGGCTACACGCGTTGTTCCCGAATTTGCCACCTAGATCTCAACGTAGAGATCCTCCAAATCGTCCACGCAATTCACCAGAATCTTGATACTCTCGTGCTATCAAGATATCAAAGAAAGGGAGAGAACAATCAACCAAACGCTATTGTTTAACGTGATCGATTTTTTATGTGTTTCCTTGTATCAAAGACAAGAAAGAAAAAAGAGCTTTTGGAGGTGAAGAGAGGGGAGGAGATGGCCGAGTAGGGGGCGCCAGTTTTGTGAGATGAGAGTGAGTTGTGTGTGTATCTTGAGTTTATATAGAGTAGTATTCCTCCTCCTACTCAACCTCCACAAAAAGACACACTTTGAAGACCTTTAGAATTTCTACGTAGTCAAATCCTAGTCAACATAGGCTTTGATTAAGTCAAATTTAATCCTAGCCCTTCATATCACGTAGCCCCAAGATCAAATCTTGTACCTAGGAAAGTATTTATAAGTACATATCCAAAGATGTACTTAGGAAATTATTTATAAAAATTCTATAATTATAGAAATGAATTTAAGCAATTCAATGTACCTTAAAAAATCTATTTACAAGATTGTTTACATTCAATGTTTTCGATTGATATATTTCTTAATTCAATGTAATTCTAAAATTAATTTTTATGTAATTATAATATTAATTTACATAAATACCACTAAACTAACATAATTATAAGAATATTTTGGTCAAATCAAAAAATGAAAGAAACCTCTCTAAGTGTGTTTGTACTTCTATAATAGTATAGATATGAAGAGCTATCTGGAATTGAAGCATACACAGTTGCAGATGTTGCCGCCGACACCGAGGCCTATCAGTGACTGCAAAGAGAGTGGTCCAGTGTTGGATGGGAAAACAATTGTCTCCGACACAACCGGAAAATCTAAACTTGGAGAGGATTTGCGCGCTTCTACAAATGTCATGAATCTTCACAAGTGCAAAAAAATTTACAGCATTTCCCTTCGTTTGTGAGTGTTGTAATTATGGCCCATGTTCCCTCGACCCAGCCCAAGTCCCTTGGCCCCATCCCTGGAAGGCTTGGACCCTCTTGTCCCTCAGCCCAATTAGTCCAGCCCAATCCTGGCCCAACCCCTCTTATGCTTATAAGGTTATGTCTTCTTCTGATCTCTCGGCATTTTCCCTAACCCTAATCTGCCGCCTCCTCTCTCTCTCGTCGTGTTCCTCTGATTTCCCATTCGCCACATCGTATCTCCATCTCCTATGGTTTTCTCCACCACCATCGTTCTCTACCTCTCTCTGATCACCATGGTTCTCTCGACCTATCACTATTTAACCCGACGATGGTTTCTATCGAAGGGATAACATACATTCCAGATCTTCTCCCTCTAGCCTTCTCAGTTCTATGTGACCAAAGTTTGCTGTGTGGTTCTTTGTGGTGGCTGTGTGCGAAGTCCTTTGTGGACGTTTGCCTGAGTGGCTTGGGGCCAAGCAACCGGTGGGGTTGCCGGCATTTGGGACCATGGGCTCCCTCATTCGATTCAGGCGAACTGAGTTGTCTTCTCCCTTTTCTTTGTTTATTTATTTATACATATATATATATATATTTCCTTTGTTACTAACAATTTCTCCTTTTGTGTTTTCCGTTTTAAAACCCCCATTTTATGGTTTTGTAATTTAAGGGTTTCTGAACCCACTCCCCCATCTGTAATAGTTGAAAATTTTAGGTTGCATTTGTACTTTCTTTGAAGCCCACTACTTGGGGACTTCCGTCCAACAGTGGTATCAAAGCTTTCAAGCTCTTTTTGGCCGACGCAAGTTTGGTAAGGGTGTTCTAGATCCTTCTGTGTTATTTCTTCGTTGTGTGTGATTATTTACTGCTCTGTGTAATTTGTGTTTATTACTATTGCTCTGTGCAATTTCTGCGATATTCAAATATCTTCTATCCTTAGTGGAACTGAATCATTATTTTTTTCTTTGTGCTATACTGCTTTGTGCAATTTTCGCATTTTAAATATCTGTGATATATATATATATATATATATTGCTTGGTGCAAGAACTGGTATCTATCTACTGCTTTGTGCATTCTGTTTACTACTACTTATTATTGTCTATCAGCCCAAGACCAATCTCTTTTCTTATTCCTCACTTGGTTGAGCCCTGGAGGCTGTCGAGTATCTAGTTGAGGGTAAAATAAAGATCCCCTTCTTTTTCTGAGTTACTGATACTGTTGATTTACACATCTGATATCTGCAATTTTACTGCTTTTAAACTGCATCTGTTGCTATTTTTTCTCTGTGATGGTTGGTTATAATTTGCAACCTTTTGATGGGAAATCTGACTTTTTTATTTGGCAACAAAAGATGAAAGGTATCTTAATTCAGCAAAAAGTTTTTAAATCAATTGATGGTAAATATGCTGAGAATATTTCTGCAAAAACAAACTAAAAATGATGAATATGCTTACTCTTCTGTCATTTTAAATATTTCTGATAATGTTTTAAGAAAAGTAGAAAAACAGAATTCTGCTAAGGAGTTATGGGAAAAAATTAGAAGAATTATGCACAGAAACCTCCTTGCCCATTAAACTATTTCTGCTTGAAAAATTCTTCAGATACAAACCAGATTTGTCTAAAAACATTGAAGAAAATCTTGATGAATTCACAAAGCTAGTTCAAGATATTAAACTTACTGGTGATAAGAATATAGATGATTATACCCCTATTTTCTTATTAAATGCCATCCCTGAAACTTATAGTGATGTAAAGGCTGCCATTAAGTACGGTACGGATCATGTAAATCTTGATATTGTTATTCATGGGTTAAAAGGCAGAGAAATGGATCTAAAAAATAACAAACCCCAGTGAAATCCAGAATGAAGTTAATTTTCTTAGGGGAAGAACAAGAATTCGAAACTCTGATTATAAGTATAGAAAACATAGTAAGGGTAAAAGCAGAAGTCGAAGTAGGTCTAAGATCAAAAGTAGGGATGACAAGTCTAAAGATAGAAGATTCTATAATTGTGGAGGAAAATACCACTACATAAAAGACTGTAAGAAACCTAAAAGGAGAAAAATAAAGAAGATGGAAATGTTACAATTGAAGAGAATTCAGGAGAAGTATATATGATCTGTGATGTAAATTCTGCTAAATCTTCTCCAAATATGAATGAATGACTAATTGATTCTGGCTGCACTTTTCTCATGTCTCCTTTTAAGGAAATATTTACAAACTATAAACCTTGTAACATAGGTTGTGTGTCCATGGAAATTGAAAAACTATGTGAAGTAAAAGGTCTTGGTGACATTTGTGTGACTTTTGAAAACGGTTATAAGTTAACCATGAAGAATGTTAGGCATGTTTCTGATCTATGTCATAATCTCATCTCATGTGTTGTCCTTGAGGAAGAAGGGTTAGACGGAAGATGGGGTAAAAGGGAATTATGAAAATCATGAAAGGATCTTTAACGGTTTTCAAAGTTGAAAAGAAAAGAAACTTATACATATGCTCTGTGACTTATGATTCTCTTGCTGCAATTGCTTCTATATCAGACAAAATTGTTTTGTGACATAAGAGACTAGGCCATATAAGTATAGAGGTCTAGAGTTATTGCAGAAATAAGGTGTTTAGACTGACAAAACAAATAAAGTGGATTTTTGTGATGAATGTACCTTGGGAAAACAACATAAAGTTCATTTCCGTGCATCACACTACCCAAAATCTTCATCTTCTTCATGTATACTAGATTATGTGCATGCTAATGTGTGGGGCCCTGCCAATGTTTCTACTCATGGTGATAATAGATATTTTCTAACTATTATTGATAACTATTCTAGGAAGGTCTTTGTCTTCTTAATGAAACATAAATCTGATGTTTTTGATACGTTCAAAAATTGGAAAACTCTAGTTGAAAACCAAACAGGAAAGAAACTAAAGGTATTAAGAACTGATAATGGGCTGGAATTCTGTAACCAATAATTTTTTGATCTTTTGTAATGAATATTAGATTAAGAGACATAGGACCACCCCTTATACCCCACAACAAAATGGTGTAGCAGAAAAAATGAACAGAACCTTGTTAAACAAAGTAAGATACATGCTAATTAGTTCAGCTTACCAAAAACATTTTGGGGGAAAGCTGTGTTAACTCCTGTACTTAATTAACAAATCACCTTACGTGCCATTATCTGGAAAAATTCCTGAATCTCTGTGGATTGATAAAAATGTTGAATTTTCTTCCTTAGGCAATTTTGGTTGTGCTGCTTTTGCCTTGCAAAAAATGGTGATAAACTTGAACCCCGTTCCCAAAAATGTATTTTTATGGTTATCTTGATGGTGTAGAAGGATATAGGCTTTGGCTTAGAAGTCAACCAAGTTTCAAAGTTACTATTAGTAGAGATGTAATTTTCAATGAGTCTGAAATGTCATGTCTCACTAATATACCTAAGAGTAACAAAGATGTAGATATAGAATTCACCTTTAATAAGGTGGAGGGACCTTCAGATAATAATAAACAAAGGGAAGAGATTAGGGATGAAGATAAAAATTCTAAAAATTAAAACAATGAACCTGAGGATGATTACCTTACAAAGTTTTCAACTCACAAGAGAGAGGGAAAGAAGAGAACGTAGGATTCCTTCTAAGTTTAAAGATTTTGTGTTAAATGCTGAAAATTCTGAACCTTTCTCGTATGAAGATGCTCTACAATCTGTTAATTCTAAAAACTTGTTGAATGCTATGTGTGAAGAAATGAAATCCCTACATGCTAATAAAATATGGGTTCTTGTCGCAAAACCTAATAAAGGTTCTATTGTCGATTGTAAGTGGGTCTTTAAACTTAAACAAGAAAATAATCTAACATATTTAAAGCTAGGCTTGTAGAAAAAGGCTTTACACAAAAAGAAGGTGTCGATTACTCTGAGATCTTTTCTCCTGTTGTCAAATACACTACTGTTAGAATCATGCTTGCTCTTGTTGCTCAATATGACTGGGAATTCAAATAAATGGATGTCAAAACAGCTTTTATGCATGAAGACTTAGATGAACAAATCTACATGAAACAACCTAGTGGTTTTGTAAATAAAGACTTTCGTGAACATGTGTGTCTGTTAAAGAAATCTCTTTATGAACTAAAACAATCTCCTAGGCAGTGGAATAAAAAGTTTGATTTGTTCATGCATTCTTTGAAATTTAAAAGGAGTGCTTATGACCCTTGTCTGTATTTTAAATATGAATCATCTGAACCTATTCTCCTGTCTTATATGTAGATGACATTGTTAGAATTGCTGACCAAAAATCCAATTGGATTGGCGGTTTTAGGAACTATTCAACAATCTTTATTAAAAGTAACTTTATATTGATGAACATGGTAAGTGTTCGTCATTGGCACATGTGTTTCTTGTGCTTACGATTACGTTAATGAGATGCTTTAATGTCACAACATATGACCACATACCAATTGGACAACCCATGCAGTTGGACCGCGCATTGGATGGCGGCTATGAAACCAACTGATAAGGGTTGGGTCTGAAACGTTTCAAGTTGAGGACCTCGAGACTGGTCATCGAGAGTCCTATGGAGGCTTCCACTAAGAGTCGTATTCATTGGATGAGTGTCATGTTTCATCAAAGACAG
Organism: Sesamum alatum; assembly: GCA_034509735.1. Taxonomy (NCBI): domain Eukaryota; kingdom Viridiplantae; phylum Streptophyta; class Magnoliopsida; order Lamiales; family Pedaliaceae; genus Sesamum; species Sesamum alatum. The sequence continues at coordinate 13,553,501 of JACGWO010000006.1, forward strand.
ACGTGGGATGCCTATACGATCTTAGTGGGTTGGTCGACTGGGGTCGAACTGACTAAACTGACTCGCGGGAATCATCATATGAAAGCCTTCGAGGCTTGGTCGGTATGATTGTAGTTCCCCGATTTTGATAATATGGGATTAGTCCTCGGACTTGAGGAATCATGGCAGTCACGTGCATACGAAGACTGTATGTTGGATCTGGCTAGAGGTGATCATTCTGTAAGATGATCATTATAAGCCTTGTCCAGTGCAGTTAGAATGTGCAGCGAGAACGATGGATTTCAATAAGAGAATCCATCCCCTGTCAGTATGTGACAGAGGTATCTCCTATGCACTCGAAGACACGTTGATGCTGCTTAAAGTTGTGGCCACAGTGGTCGATCGAGTAGGGAATGGTTCTCTGCGTCGATGCAATGGGGCATGCGTAGTCTCGAGTATTAAGCATAGTTGTCTAGTAAAGGATGCGAACCGACGCCCAATTCCATACCCTAGACTAAGGCCGGGAGACGGTAGACAGAAAGACTATACCTGTACGAAATCGGTGCCTAAACGTTCACGCAACATTCACCTAGTCTCTAGTGCCATGGACCGTTGCTAAACAGCCACCCATGGTAACGAGTGTCTATTCGACACGAGCCCATGTCTAGCTGAAGGTGAACCTAAAAGGTCACGCACTAATCACGGAGGAGGTGAAGAAATTGACTTGGAGTCAATTTCTGAAGATCATAAATAATTGGATTATTTATGGGATAGTCCATTAAATGGACCGACCAATATTGTATCGGGCCCTCGGTTAATTGATAGATGAGATTTATCAATTAAATAGAGATTGCGGGTTGGGATCTTCTAATTGGATTAAAAGACCTATGGGCATTATTTAATTTGACCTTGAATTAAATTAGATTTATTTCTTGGGCTTTTTGTAATTGGATTACTATAAAACCTGGTCCATTAAATCATGGCCCAAGAGATATATTATTCCACTTTTGAAATTAGGAGAAGTTGGACTTCTCCTAAAATGGATACCCTTGATTGATGTAGTTGACTTGTTCCTTTTTGGAAAGGAACAAATCAACTCCAATATTAAAGCCTCCTTTACTTGGTATGATTTAATCATACCTTGTAAAGTGGTAGGATTGATTGGAATATATCTAGACATCCCTTGGATGAACCTAGACACATTCCAATAATCACATTAATGATCCAATCAAGCCTCCTTTACTTGGTATGATTTAATCATACCTTGTCAAGTGGTAGGCTTGATTGAAGATTAATGGGGATTGATTGGAATGTATCTAGACATCCTTGGATGAATCTAGACACATTCCAATAATCACATTAATGATGTATATATATGAGTATATACAATCATCAACAAGAGGATTAATTATTATTCATCTTTTTCTAGGAAGAAGAACAGAACCCTCATATATATCTCTTTCTCATTTTCGGCCCCTCTCTTGCTCTCTATCCCTCCACTTTGTTTCTTCATTGATCTAGGATCAATTGAAGAACAAAGCTAGATTAAGAAGGGTACACTAATACGATAGTGTAATCCTTGTCTTAATCTCATCTTCTTAGGTCCATTTTTCTCTAGCAAGAAAAATGTGACTTCCCCCAGTGTGGTGTGGACTACGTTAGAGGATTCATACGTTTGAATCTTGGTGAATGTTTACTATCCGTTATAGAGGGAACAACACTAGTAGCGGTGCATGGAAGAAAACTACAAAGGTAAACCCCGTTTATTTATATGTAGTTCTCTTTATGATTATCTATGTGCCCTATATGATATACTTACTTTACGTTATCATATTTTACATCAAATGCCCAGTTGAGCACCCAAGGGAACACCCCTTGGAAAGTTTTATTATGATATGCATTTTAAATACCGTTAAATTCCGCATCTCTTGCTTCCACTCGCGCTCCTGGGTGGATCCGTTTGTCCTTCAGACATGCTAATTGCTAGTCCTAGTCTAGATTAATTACGAAATTGCAACACAATCTGTGCAGTAAATTTGAAATGAAGGACCTAGGTAATGCCAAGAAAATCCAAGGTATGTCCATAGAAAGGGATAGGAACAATTCTACTATCTCTCTAAAACAAAAGACGTATATTAAAGACATTTTGAAAAAAAAATTATGGCTGAGTCAAAACCATCATCTGTTCCCTTAGCATCACACTTCAAACTTAGTAAGGATCAGTGTTCTGAAACTAAACAAGAAAAGGAACAAATGAATAAAGTACCTTTCTCAAATGTCGTTGGGTCTGTCATGTATCTTATGGTCAGTACTCATCCTGACATTGCATATGTTGTTAGTTGTCTTAGCAAATATATGTCTAATGTTGGTTTGCCTCATTGGGAAGCTCTTCAATGTTTATTGAGATACTTGAATGGCTCCATGGATAAAGGAATTAGATTTTCAAAATGTTCTAAAGGAACTAGTCTAAATCGGACATGTAAACTCCAACTATGCAAATAATAGAGACAATGGGAAAACAACTACATCCTATGTGTTTACCTTGTAGTGCTTGTATAAGCTGGAATTCTCAATTAAAACACATTGTTGCACTTTCTACTACTGGAGCCGAATATATTGCCACCACTGAAGCTTTCAAAGAAGCTATATGGCTAGAAGAATTATTAAAAGAAATTGATTTTCTAAAAGAAAAAGTCACTATTTATTCGGATAGTCAATCAGGAATACAACTTTGTAAAAATTCTATCTTTCATGATAGGACTAAACACATAAATGTTAGAAATCATTTTATTAGGGATATAATTGGGAAAGAAATTATCAACTTAGAAAAGATTAGTACTGATTCTAAAGGGACTAAGTGTCTACCAATAGAGAAGTTTAAAACATGTCTAATAATTTTAAACTTAGAATAATTTCAGCTCACTCTGTTTTCTTGCATTGTTCTAACCACTCTTGCAGAAACTATCTTTTGGGCCCGGCGAATGACAATGATGAAACTTGATCCGTAAAAGGACAAGATCCTCTTTTGAGGGTCCATGATCTAAGGTGGAGGATGTTGTAAATATGGCCCATGTTCCCTCGGCTTAGCCTAAGTCCCTTGGCCCCATCCTTGAAAAGCTTGGCCCCTCTTGTCCCTCGGCCCAATTGGTCTAGCTCAATCTTGGCCCAGCCCCTCTTATGCTTATAAGGTTATGTCTTCTTTTGATCTTGGCATTTTCCCTAACCCTAATCCGCCGCCTCCTCTCTCTCTCGTCTTGTTCCTCTGATTTCCCATTCACCGCCTCGTATCTCCATCTCCTATGATTTTCTCCGCCACCGTCGTTCTCTACCTCTCTCTGATTACCACGGCTCTCTCCTCCAACCACTATTTAACCCGTCGATGGTTTCTGTCGAAGGGATAACACACACTCCAATCTTCTCCTCTACCCTTCTCAGTTCTCTATGAACAAAGTTGTCTGTGTGGTTCTTTGTGGTGGCTGAGTGCGAAGTCCTTTGTAGATGTTTGCCTGAGTGGCTTGGGGCCAAGCAACCGATGGGGTTGTCGGCGTTTGGGATTGTGGGTTCCCTCCTTCGGATCAGCCGAACTGAGCCGTCTTCTCCCTTTCCTCTATTAATATATATATATATATATATATATATATATATTTGCTCTTACGGGTTTCTGAACCCACTCCCCCCTCTATAATAGTTGAAAATTTTAGATTGCTTTTATACTATCTTTGAAGCCCACTACTTGGGGACTTTCGCCCAATAGTGACGCATAATGCGAGACTTCTATGCCTCATGACAAAGGCGATGTTCGATGCGTCGCTAAGCCTAAAAGCATTATGGGCCTGTTAGTTTATTTTTTAATTTTCAGGGAAAAATGTGTGTTTTCAATTTTATAGATTTTAATGTGAAAATTAAAGTATCTTTAGATTAGAAATGAGATTGTATTTTATATTAGATAGTGGTGCCAAATTAGAAATTAAAAATTAAAGTATCTTTAAATAAATGTTTTCACTTTAATTAGAAATGACAATGGATCCGAATTGACTGGGGCGGGTTTTGAAGCCTTAAATGGGTCACAGAACATATCCGGGTCTTAGTTTTTGGCTCTGAACCCGCGCCAATTATTCTTTTTTGTATATTTTATATATATTTATATAAAATATATTTGTACGTATACAAAAATTATGTATGATGTATTTATACTTACATAAAATACATAAACTTAATATTCTTATAAATTAAAATAATAAATAACTTATAAACATTTTAATATTTATCTAGTAACACATTCAAAAATTTTAAATATTTCAATGGCTAAAATATGGACATATAAATTTAAAAAAAAAAAAAATACTCTTTCAATAATATTGTTGTCTCATATTTATAAAGTTACAGTAGTATTATTTCAAAAATATAATTTTTTTAAATAGTTTTAAAAAATAACCTAGTCTACCAAGTCCGAGTCCAAAATTTCTTGACGGAACGAGTCTAAAAGTTTGACAAACCCACCCCATTGTCATCCCTAACCTTAATTGCTATTTCAAAAACTAAATATGAAAACATAGACACAGGCTGGAACAACCCCCTGTGCCAACTGAATATGAACCAAGTCTTGCATGATTCAAGAAAGTTTTATGCAGAGAATTTGATTGGCATGGACAGCTATTTCCGATATTTGCCATACTTGCAGAAAAGGAACTTTAGCAGTGAAGTTGGAAACTATATTACAGAGCTAATGCTCAAAACATGTCAAGACTGGGACATTATGAGAAATGGAAGAGAAAACAACGGTTGAAAAAGGTCACATGGGACATTTTTACAAGAGTTAATCAATTGAAATATGAAGTTGTGATCTTTGTCTTTTCCCTTTTTCCCAGTTAACAAAGATGTATATTACTGTCTCCCATGACATATCAAACAACTTGGGAGAAAGGTACTGTCAGTTCCCCTGATCGATGTCATTACAACACAGATTGGATGGGAAGTATCATGAACCTATATCAAGCAAAGCATTTATGCCATCCATCAATTTAGCTTAAGACTTACAGGTCCTAACATGTCTAAGAAATACATTTTTTAACGTTGGAGCCAAGTTCGTAGAAAAGGATAACAACTGACAATAGCTGCAGCCTCTGTTTGGAAATTGGTTGGCACACTTATCCGCTCTCGTACATTGGATACTGGTACAAAGTATTTGTGTGTCACAATGCAGCCATAACTCCAGAGTCCAGCTACGACCTGGAACCAAAATACAACACGAGTTCCAGATGCCAAAAACGGCAAATTCCTGATTGCCCGTTCTTCTTGCTCTATGTATCATCCAGGATTACACATCTCCATCCGCTTCTGCAGAAAGCTCTGGCTCTGCTGAATCATTCGGCTTACCATCAAGTAACATATCCTTCTCACCACCATTTGCATTACCATCCTCTTCTGCAGATGGCTCTGGCTCTGCTGAATCATTCGGCTTGCCATCAAGTAACATATCCTTATCACCACCATTTGCTGAGTCACGCGTATCAATATCCATGACATGGAGAGAGGTCTCTCCATTCTCCACGCCATTTTCTTCAGATGTATCAATCTTAGTAGAGACTTCTCCTGGATAAGCTGAAAATTGATTGAACTGATGACTCATCACCCGTGCCTGGTGCAGAAAACACAAATTTTAGATTCTGCTGATACAAGCAGAAACACAGAGGTTAAGAAAACATGGAAAAAGGACAATCCTTTGAGTTCACTTAACTTTTAAGACGGCCTAGGAAATCAGACAAATACATCCCTACAGCGTTGAAGAGCATGAACTATTCCCGTCATGAAATATCAGTGCACGAAGTATGAAGTCTCATATGGAGCCTAGAACAAAATCCTACAAAGATATTGAGTTCATGGTTTCTTGTGCTAAAATGCAGCAAGTAACCAGACGGATAAGTGAACTTAAAAGCTAAATGACAACCAGAATACTGGAACTCATACAAGGAGAAAATTGAGCCATCTGAGAGCAGATAAAAATAATTAGAGAAAAGGTTCTCAATCAGGAACAGTGAAGGGGAACAGAATGCACTTTCTTCCAGCATATCACTGCAAACCACTGATAGATTAAAGCATGGAATGGCTTTAGATTAAAGATGCTTAAAGAATTTCGAAGCATGATTTGGTATTGGGTCGGTAAAGAGACAATTCAACTTTCTAAAATTTTTGAGAGGCTACAAATGGAAACAATGGAGTTTTTCATTTCCAGGGCAACATTAAGAGTGGTGACGTGTTACACCAGAATTTTTTGCCAATGCAATACCCTATTATTCAACTTCAAATAAAATTTGCTCATGGCACTTGGAAGTTAAAACCAGACATACGACGGGGAAAAGCATCACTCAGTGTCATAAGAAACTAGTTAAGGATGAGATACCTCGTAAACCTGATGCATTTTGTAATTTACAATGTTGGCCATCTCCTCAAGTCCACTAACAAGTTGGATTGGTCCTGTGTCTTCAACATGGCGATCTGTAAACGCTGTGAACTCATTTAGATTTAGAGCAAGATGATCGGGCCTCTGAAGCAGAAGTTGAAATGTGGGTTGCAGTTCATAGCATTGTTCAAATAGAGAACGCCGACAGAACACATAAAGCCCCAACCGAGCACGAGACATTGCAACTACCAATCTTCTTACATCACGAAGGTGCCCCACGAAGCGGGTACGAACAAGAGATAACAAGATAAAATCATTTTGTTGTCCTTGAAACTTGTCGACAGTGGTTACCTATAATTAGAAACTTGAGTGTAAGCAATGAGAAGAAAAGAGATCAACAACAATAAGCCTATAGGACAAATAAAAGAAGTACGGCGCATAGACATCCATATCACTATTTTGTTTGCGAACTGCCAAATCTTGCATACAACTTCATATAGGTTACACCCACTCATCACACTAGCATCATTGAAAGAAAAATCATCTGAGCACAGATGTCCTCTAAAACTGATTTTGTTCCCAACATTAGTGAAATGAACAGGTCCAATCTTGTTGTCTTATAGCCCTTTAATCAGGCCTAAAAGTTTGACAATGTACATACCCAATCTCGAAACCTGTGAATGTGTGCAGTGCTAAGAGGATCTAACGTCCATCCATTAGGTGTTGAAATGATGACAACTGATAAATTTTGAAATACAGTCATTTCATAGGCTATCTCATACAGAAAGTCATAGATGAACTAGGAACTTCCACAAAAGCAAAAAAGGGTAACTGAAGAACTGTCAATGAAGAACATGAGACCTCAGCCAGCTTTAACCAATGCCATTGTTAGCACACTTGGCTATCTCATCCACATTGAAGCCCACTAGAAGCCATTCATCCATTTTGTTTAATATGTGATCCAATCTAACATTTACCACATTATGAAATTAACAAGCAGATTGTAAGTATACGGATACTGTAAACAGGTGCACATCAAAGATTATGCTAAACTTGGTCTACAAACAAGTATCAAGATGCAGAATATAGTCATTTCAGAAATTGCAAGCTGTATACACATAAGATATCAGTTACCTTGTGTGGTGGACCAATGAAGTCATAAGGGACACATCGTCTGTTAATAACATCACGAATCAGAAGTTTCTGACCATTGTATGTCGTCAGTATAGATATTTTGTGCGCTGGATACCCAAGTAAACGCATGTACATATAGACACTAACAATATACTCAGCCTCTCCTTCATTTTGATAGAACCAGGGGGAAGGCGCACTCTCACCTCTCCCATGGTAATCAGGAACATCCACTAACTGATAGTCATAGGCAAATCCGCCATTTGCTCTATGGAAGACATCATTCTCCCTCACATATGGAAGATCCCCAAGGTCTTTATATCTCCAATTGTAAAGTCTTGCTAAAGTAGGCCTAGCTCTTCCCTGGGCATTCAACTCAATATAGGGAATTCCTAGTCGCACAAATCTTGTAAACAGACTCTGATCCATATGGCTGTACTTCTGAAAAGCCATATTTTTCACAACAGGAGGCAGTTGGTGATGGTCACCAATCAATATACACCGTTTAAGCCGAGCATAACCATCTTCCTGCCTTTGGAGCAACATTGGAATGAAAGTCTCAATTTCCAAAATTTGAGCACTTTCTTCCATTAACAAGTTGTCATATTTAAAGCCCAAATGCAGAAAATCTTTCCGTTTAAGGGCTGCATGGGTGCAAGTCATAGCTACTATTTTTGCTTGCTTGGTCATGAGGTAGTTTGACCTATCAACTGTTGACTTGAGCAACTCAAATGCCCTACACTCCTCAAGCTCCTGAAACATAGTTTTCAAGTGCCGGAAGCAACCTTCAGCTGCACGCATGTCTTTCTCAAAGGACTGGCCCGTGAAAATTGGCTTGGGAGTATTAGTAAAGAACTCCTTAAAAGGAAAACGGTCCTGAATAAAAGTTGGTTTGTCTTGATTCTCAGCACAAGCAGCTAAAAATAGCTCCCAACGTGAGTACACATGAAGCAACCAGAAGTATCCAGCAGTTTCACAAGTATATGCTACGTCCTCAGGCAATTGTAGAGATCTCGCAAGGCGCTCCACTTCACTAAGGAGTTCCAGTCGCCGAACAAGCATGGCATTCACACGGCCCTGGCGGCTGAAATCAAGGTCGGTTGCCAATTCTTGCTCACCTTGACCCAGACGAAGAAGATATCGAGCTGGCACATCCCTCTGAAATCATGAACACATTGTGTAGTTAAAATGGCATTCAAACATCACAAAATCTTCAAAAGTCATTTCCAATACGAGTCTCTGTAATTGGAGTTTACGATTGCTAAGAAATGCTCTATAAGTACTCTCTTACCTCCATTATCTTTTCAAAAAGATCATTCAGAGCCTGATTTGAATGAGTAATTATCAAAGTTCTCTGAGAAGGGCAATTATGGTAAAGAACATTCAAGATTTGCACAGCTGTATCTGTTTTTCCTGTACCAGGTGGACCAACCACCATAGTTAGACCAGGCTGAATACCTGAAATGATAGCTTCAACCTGCATAATAACACAAAAAGAAGCAACAGCAATTATGATAAATGCAATTTTATACAAAAGCTTGTCCTCTATCCATGAAAAGCACAGCCTTTCTTCTGAGATGTAAATAGAAGAAACAGATGTCTGAGGAACTACGCTGCGCATTGATATACGAAAGATTAAACATCACAATAACGCAGCTTATATCAAGCATCAGGATCTGTAGTGAATCATACTTTACAACAAACACCAAATACAATTACCTTTATATTTGGAAACATGGAAGCACCTTAACACTTAAAAATCACAACAATATAAGAACGTCGGAAACTATTTATCCGGCAGCATAGCATCCCATTCGCCACTATATGCTTAATTACCACATCTAAAATGTAAAGTAAAAATTGATGCATCCTATTGTAACGTTCCACATATTTACATTTTAGTAATGCATACTCACAACCAACCCCTGACTTGAGTTCTATTTCTAACTTCCCAAACTTGAGAACAAATCAACATTGCAAGCCCGATTCCTAAATATCACATGCTGCACCTAGAACAGAATAAACCAATCTGAGAAAAAACCCTAGTACATTTATCTTAAAGAATATACACGAGCAAATACTATGATCATCCACTAGTTTGAGCATAAGAATCATGACAGTTCTACAAACATCAAGGGAAAACAATCATTCATTACTAGATCATCCACAATTCGCCCAGACGGCAAGCGTCCTTTCCAGAATTGCCTCTATAACTCTTGTTGAAACCAGGAATTCCAGGCCAACAGCACAGTGATTTCCTCCATAATTAGAAGGAATAAATTGGAGTAGAGGAACATTTACTTTTTCGAATCCTACTTAATCTTTCTCTTTTTGCTGTCTTTGAAGGGGGTGTATAAAGTATGGACACAGCGACAGTACCAGTTACACAGTTTACCAGTGTTTGCTAAACGACTGCATATGTTGAAAACAAAAGCCAAGCATGGCCAGTGGAAAATTAAAAAAAAAATATAAAAAAAAAAAAAAGGATCAAACAGCGGATTTCATAAGGCCATTTCAGATTTTTGGCATAAAGATTATTCAGATTTACACATAGTAATTGTTCAATTAATGTAAACTTGTAGAAGTGTATTCATAGCAGATTTCGTCATGCATGCTCATTCAAAAAAGCTACTAAATTCTGGGGTACCAGTCAACGATATAATAATTTGAGGAAAATGAAAAAAAATAAAAATGGGATTATTGTGTGCTAACAGAACCAAGCAAAAAGTTCAATTAAAAACATAGAATAAAAATTCACCAGGCAAACTAAATATCAAAGCGGCAAGAAGGAAAAATCACTCAACCAACATTCTGAAACTATTGAAAGTATTCAAGCACCTGTGTAGGGGTAAATCTAACTGAGTTCTGCTTTGGTTGATCTTGGGGATATGGCCCTGGATCAGGAGGAACATAAGCTTCAACTACAAGCTCCAGTTTATCAGAATGACCATCTTCCATACAGCTGGCGTCTTCTGAAGATTTCGTAGATGTCACATTGGCAGGAAGAGCATGGACCTTGCCTTCAAGATTCTTTGGAAACTTAATACGGAATGGAGGACATGGTTGCAAGTTCTCCGTGCCATCTGAATTTATAAAACGAACCTGCAAACAGGAATACCAGAGAAGGGGAGGTAGTAAAGACGAGCACTGCATTCAATTGTAAAAATTATGATTATAAAAAGATTCCAGAAAAGACACCTACCTGATAATTTGGAAAGCTCTCTTTAACATGCGCAGTATCAAGGAAAGTGTCTTTGAAGTCAACCTTTTCAATGAGATCGGGCATATTGGTCCATTGCGCTGCAGAAGGATTTCCATAACCCAAAAAAATGTCATGTAACCAATCAGGAACAATACAGGTTTCGTTCATTAGATCTCTTATGGATTCCAAAATTGCTTTGAAGTTGTTCTCTTTAGGTTTCCGCCTCATCAATATGTTAAATGTGCTGTACACATCATCTGCACCTTTCTCTGCAATATCACAAACATCCATATGATATTGTGCTGTGTCCAACGCAACAGTCACAGTTCTCAGTTCTCCTTTGGGAGGCTTCCATTCATCACGTTTGATTCTCCCGGTAAAATCATTCATGAGAGTTCCCTCCTCATCACGTATTTCAATAATCTCACACCCACGTACGCATTGAAGACCAAGCCTCTGGGGAACAGTTGCCTTTTCTGCTTCTTCTGCACTTAGTGGCTCAAATGAAGGGCGAATAGACAGCAGAAATAGAACATCATGCTCCTTCAGGGCATTCCACTCAGATCTGATTTGTGCTTTATAGCTAGAAATGCTAAATGTAACTTCAGCTGTCACTGCTGACGGCTTTACTTCCCCAATATTTGGTTGTTTAACCTCTGCTATCTTGAATTCTTTAATTGGTACAGCCATTCTTGACCAACCACGAAAAGCAGTTTCTCCTTCATTATTAATATAAGCAAGAAGATGCGGCACAGCTTCTTGAATGTCCTCACGGATTTCATATGTTGATTCGAGGCGGAAGAGGTTGAAATTTCTTAGAAGGTAATCATGAAGTGTTAGAAACTGTAAATTAAGCTTTGGAAGTGCCAGACACCCTTCCCCAGAGTAGTTGATGCTTGGTACAAGGCTTTCATCCCACATTATTTGTTCATTGGGATATAGTGGAAGAGCATTGATAGCCTCTTTCTGCGACTGTTGTTTCTCAAAGAATGAAACCATGACTTCTATTAGGAAGGCAACTCTTTCAGACCATGGATCATCCTTGGACACCAGTTTGAGCTGAAGTTTCCAAAAATAAAAAACTTTCAGAGAGCAGGCATTTACAACACCTCAACAGCGTCACTAATCACTAATGATATATACACATTGACAGACTGGAGAGCAACATCCAGAATTACAGAATTTAGTGAATTCTCTCTGTTAGCTTCCTCTGTTTTTTTCTGAACTCTATTCCAGAAGGCAAGTAAAGTGAGTTAGGTTAGACTGGGATGCTATCACATACAATTATGTCTAAGCCAAGCAAGAGAAACCACAGGTACTAGGAAACATGAAAATCTCAGTTTTACATGTTGCAGGTAAGATTTACTTATGAATGAGACCAACAGATACTCTTTCAAGCACAATTTTTCATAATTTATGAGCTTTAATATGATAGCACATATAAAGATATATATTCTAATACTGTTCTCATACTTATTTAACAATCTTTGGTGGTTGCATCCAGCAATCCGCCATTCTTTTCCTCCTTATTTTTGTTTGAGGGGCCAGCATGGGATGGGGACATTGTAGTAGCGTAATGGAATGTGTCCGGACAGTAAGGGAGATCTATGAAGGAAAGAGTCTTTATAATCAGACTTGATTGGCTGAATAATCCAACAAAGCTAGTACAACCTTTTTGAATAGTAATCTAATGCAAAACCAGGGCGCCACTAATTGGCAGCATAAATTAATCCAATTGTTCTCCCTCACTTTCTAACCCCTAAAAAAACACATTTCCAATAAGAAGCCTAGGGACCTATTCTTCCACTGGATATATACCATTAGATGGAGGCCATCTTTTCAAGCAATAATTGAACGATAAACACCTAACTTAATTATTTTTTCAGTATTTGTTCTTCATTTCTTGCTTCACCTTCCTGCCATTTCAATTCAGGTTGCAGCTTTTGGCCTTTCTTCTTCTCCTACATCTGATCACATATGATAGCTAAGGACATTGAGCAAATGCCACTCTCAAAAAATAATCACATGGTAAATAAATCAACAGTTTTTAACAATTACTGCATTGCCACATACATTCAATCAAAATTTGAGGAATCTATATACACAAGAAGTTAATAGCTAACCACTAATTCCTCAATGTCGTTATATTTCTAGTTAAGTCAAAAAATTCACAGTGAACTGGTTTTTCCTCTCCACATGCATTTTCAGTTTCAGTTGAAACATTTAGACAGCAAATTCTGAGCAACCAAGAATTTGCAAAAAAATGGGGAACTCAAAATATGAGTTAGCAATCATGCCAGCATTAATTTTTGACTCAGTAATATATAACCTCCCAAAAGGGAGCTGATCTTGAGTCACACATGATCTTAATGACAATCTTTTTCTGAACTTGATTCTTGAAATGGAATGAAACACAAAACTGACTTTCACGCAATCAATTGTCCCAAAACAATATTTTTTATATTCTTTTAGAATCAATATCATGCCAAATTCACGCCAAACTTTGTCAGTTGGAAAATTTTCCTACAAAAGTTCAATTTCATGGTTTACCAGAACATATCAGTCAACCCAGAAATTATAAGTCCCAAAATCTTACTTTTTCTGTTACCTCTGGCCCTTAAATGCCACCTGGTGATGTTAATTTCTCGGAAGTATACAATAATATTGCAACTTAAAATTAAGCTGAGCTCACGGGGGAGGGTGGGATTTCTTCTAAGTAATCAGAAAGGGTTAAAACTGATGAATAAAATTTTGGTACATGCTGCAAGCAACAACTTTAGTAAAAAGGTTCAAAGCATTAAATTCCAAAAGAGCAGCAATACAAATACAATCCTAATGTCAATGAATTGCCACTTCTTGAAATAGGTCAAGCTGGATTTCTCTTAAGAAACAAGAAAGAAGCCAAAAGTGGTAAAGAAATAATCATAAACATTACAAGCAACAAATACAAGAAAAGAAGCCAAAAGTGGTAAAGAAATAATCATAAACATTACAAGCAACAAATACGGTACAAATCTCTTAGATTTTAGAAGAAGTACATGCACCAATCAGACCAATAATAGAGAAGAAAACAAAATCAAGAAAGACTTTACAAGTTCCACATCTTACTAATTGATTACAAAAACATGATATCTGGTCCACATGTTCTTACATTAAATGGTTAACATTATATCAATTAAACACTAGAAGCGGCAACCTCCATCCCAGTAATTGGCATGCATAATTAATCTCAATCATTTATCTTCGACTGAAATGATATATGACACCCATACTCACAGTGAGGCATAATTAAGTGATTGGTTTTAGCTAGTAATCTCAGTAGGAATAAGCAGGCCATAACTTCACTATAAGAAATTCATAATGCTTGAACATTAAACCTAAACTAATTGTATGTTTAGTAGTTTAAAATATGAAAATATCATGTAAATTAAATTGAAATCTTTTCTCACCTTACCACATACTAAATCTCTCAACTCTTCAGGAGAAAGAATTGAAAGTTTTTTTGCCAGGTCAGCACGCTTGTTAATTGCCCCAATATTAGCCAAAGCAAGTTCTCGCAACTGCAACGGAAAAAGAAATAGAAAGAGCCTTCAGATATATTTTTGCCACAATGGTAAGTAGAATAAAGTATTTTACTTAGCATGAATAATCATGGCAGCAAGTCTGTAGACTGTACACACCTTTGGAATCTTTTTAAATGCAAGAAGCTGAAAAGCCTGGAGGCGCTTATAATGAGATTGGAGCACCTCATCATCAGTCATTTGTCTACCTTGATGATCATCAATCTCAAAACCTTCATAGTACTGAAGTAAGTCAACCAACTGCGCAAAAAGTTTCCCCTTTTCATGCCTATACAGAGCGCTCAAGTGACATTTGGAAACAACAGCGACATCAGCAACAAGAGGCCGAACTAATCTGCGCAGAAAAATAGGAAGAACCAGTGAGGATAATTAGCATGTGTAATAATAAAATACTACCAGGAATATCAGTAACGTCCTGAAATCAATCAATAGAAAGGATCTAAAAACAAGCTAATTTACACAAATACGAATGACTAGGTTACCAAAAAAATCAAATGATCTAGAAGTTCCGAGTAGAAAAAATCACAAATGAAGTACAGATACGTGGTGGAAAGATTATAATACATCAACAAAAATTGAACTAAATTACTGAATAATACCATTAAGTTATTTCAATTTAAACTACAAGTTATATGTTTAATATCTGTATGAAACAGACCACAAAAGGGGAAGGACTAAAACTGCTAAGAAGAAAACCAAAGGTTCCATAATAACATACGATGGTAGGAGCGGCACAGGCATAAGGCTACAACTACAAGGACATCATAATAAGGATATATCAGAGTCAAGCTTGTTAACCTCGAGTTTCTTTAGGAACCAACCTAAGATCATCTATAAGCACCGTGAGCTTCTTAAAATTTTAATTCATACTTCATACATTTTATAAGAAAATAACATTTAACATTATGATCAACACAATGAATATTAAACTTTCATGAATTATAATATACAAAAGAATTGATACATAATAATGATAATAACACTATATTTTCATGGATATTATGTAATATTTCAAAAAAAAGTACAATCAATCAATATTTTGCAACTCTGTTTTTGTCATATTTTTGAATAATATGTGTTTCTTATTATCTATCTTAATATCAACGCTCAAATCGTTCCTATTTTATTTCCATAAGTTATCTCATTAATTTCCATATAACATCTATTAATATCCATTCATAACTTAATCCAAAGTACTTTTTTCCCCAAAGCAGAAGACATGTTGTAAGTAGTACATAATACAAGAAATAATAGAAACCCAAAGTACTTTTTTCCCCAAAGCAGAAGACATGTTGTTAGTAGTACATATCAGTGTACAAGAAATAATAGAATAACTTTTTAAATTTCTCTCATACTTTTTAATTTAGAAAATATATATGTCACCAAGATGTTTACGTGTTCAGATATAAATGAACATATTTTATAAAAAAAATCTATGATAATTATTAATGCCTATAACTAATTTCCATATACAATTATTAATATTCTTTATATAAATTAATCCAGAGTACTATTTTTCCCCAAAAACTAAATTGTAAATTCGATATGTTGATGTTCTACGAAATAATATAATAACTTTCTTACAAAAAATAATATAATAGCTTTTCATATTTCTCTAATACTTTTTATAGCAAATATATAATTTTACCAAGACGTTTACAAGTGTAGATATAAACGAACGTATTTTTATAAATCTACAGTTATCATTAATGCCTATAAATCAATACTAGATTTAGTTAGAAATGGTAATAATAGTCAATATTATGTACTTTGCACCAACCTTCTCTTATATATATGTTTCTAACTGTTCTCATCTCAACATACATTTTCATAGTTGTTCTCAATTCCTTCTATATATTCTCTTTTTAATTCTCACCCTTACCAAGCGGGAGTTCTATGTTACATGGTCATGCTATTACAGTCATGACTAAGCATATCAGGTTGAAGGAGGTTCATATTTTTCATCAATCAAACCCTATCCAGACTGTAGGAGCTTCTTTGCAGATGGGTCTTACACCTCATACAGAACATGAAGTACCACATGGGTGGACCGTGGATATTTATAGGAACCCAAACCAAACCGCACATGAACTGATACTCTTCATAGTGAATAATTTTCATATCTTTAACTTGACATGTAACTATTATACCAAGTTAAGGTGCATATATCATCAAAACATATTTTCTAAATTTCTGTTAAGCGCGGTATAATTTATAAAGTAATAATAATAACAATATTATTACTGTTACGTACTTTCACCAATAATTTTCAGTGCATGCATGCTTTTTTGAGCTTCTGATATTTTGTAAGTAATTAGTAATGTAAATACTTAAACTATCATTCATTAATACCTATTTCATATTACTTCATTCCTTTTCCACTTTAACATATTTTTCCGGTCTTCTCAGGGGACACCCCAACAGTTTGCCCTCAAGATTTCCTAGTCTTATGTGCAAACATGGTGTGTGCATGAGTTGGGTGTGTGCGTTTAAAAAAAAGAAAAGAAAAGATATATTTCCGGTTCTGATATAAAAAATTATTAATCTCTTTTTTAAGTAAATGCTTAGTAAAAATTTGTGGAGAGTTATTATCTTACAAACAATGAAAAGTTTTCATATTATTTAATATTTTAATAAATCCTTCTAATAAATGAGCTCAATGAAAACCAAGCTCAACCTCGACCTTGATTTCTTTCTTTTACGCTCAACCGCAGGTCTTACAAAGATAGGCTAGCTGCATATCAATTCCCCTCATCGCAGAGGAGATTATGATAGTGAAAATCAAGAAGACAAACTTCATCTGAGCCAAGCTTAAGTAAAGAGTGAATCCGCAATGACAAATACTAAATAGTACCTCCTTGTTGGCAGTTGGCTCAAGAGATCAATAAGGAACTCCATAAACCTTTCACAATAAAGAACACATGCATCATCCACATCTTCAGAACCATGAACATCAACAAGATCATTATCCTCGTCATTTTTTGGTTTACGAGGAAAAACCCCAGAATCAAGCACCTGTAATATAGAGGACACTTAGATGCTCGAGCCTTGACTAGTCAAGAGAATATAGCAAAAGATCTGAGTTTGTGGAATCATACATCCAGGAACTCCTCAATAAGATTCCGTAAGAATTTAGCTTCCACCATGGTTGTGGGGTCAAAAGTTTCCCCACGTTTAGCAGCATCCTTCGCTCGCTTTGCAATTCTTCTCCACTTTTTTATCAGATTTTCATTGAGACATAGTTCCATCTGCAGCCAAGGGTCAAAAAATCACCAGATTGCAAGATTTTAATGTGATAAAGAAAGTGTAGCAGTTACCAGTTTTTAAACAAATGGAAAGAAGAATTAAAAAAAACCATTTCTTCAAGCAAAACTGGTAAAATCATGAAGCATACCTGAAAACGTCCATATGAGAGGCTATGCCAACATTCTAGACTTGCTAATCTCATAATTCTTTCACTTACTATATCATCTTCCAAGCTCTAGCAAAGTCAACAGAACAAGATCACCATTAAGATTCCAGGTATTCTCAAAAGCAGGGAAAACCCAATAATTCCAAGAAAACATGCAAGGAGAAGCACAGGCAAGGGCAATAAGATTGACTATTGATCACTGTACATTGTTGACGAGAAACACACGAATTGGGCTCTTTGCTCTAAGATGGCTTGGTAGGCCAAGGGTCAACAGTACATGGTATTCGTTCTAGCCCCTTCATGCACAACCAAAAATTAAGAATGGAATAAGACAAGAGACACCAGGATGAAACTTCTTCCAGGACTCATTTCATGTAACAAGTTTAGAGGTTCCGAAGAGATCTAAAAGCTCTTGGAGCCACTCCATATTGGCTTAAGTGCTTTGAATTGATATTTTAACTTGGGACATTCGTAACGTAACCATTGTCGTACAGACCACCTAAAACCATCTAATAACTGGAATTACTGTGGATATAGAATAAATGAAAGATCGAAAGAGTCAGGGAATAATTACACGACGAGAGTTGCAAACATTAGCATATCAAATGGGAATACAAGAAAAGAAACTGAAAAGGGATCACGCTGAACAAAATTAAACTCAAGTTTAACAAAACTTCAAAGTCTTTCAGATCCAGCGGCATATTAACAATACATTCAATAAGAAGGATAACCACAAAAAAAAAAAAAAAAAAGAAGGATCAGAGCCACATTTGGTAATAAAAAAAATTAAAACTTCAATAATAACAACAAAACCAGTTACAAGAAAACAAAACTTCATGTGATTTAACAATAATTATCTGATAAGAAGCATTCTGAGGACAATGATCACAAATAGAGCTTCATATACCAATTTAGATTCCAGCTTTTAAGAAGAATGGAAGTAGAATGGTATTGCTGATATTGAAGGAAAACAAATGAGTATATGAAAATATCTACAAGTTTAACATAGGCATACATCGAACAGCATACTACCTGAAAAGCATTGATCATAAAAAGCAGATAATTTGTCTTCTCCGCAATAGTTAGACTTCTGCCCTGCAATGATATGCAAGCAAATGTTTAGAAACGGATTGATTTGCTTAATCACAAAACAAGTCACCACAAGCTCAAGCTACAGATATAAATCTGGGAATGCATGTGAATTGTGCAATAATGTGCCTTTGGATTAACAAATCAAAGGATACAGCAGTAAGAGCTCCAGTATTGTTGGCTGTCAAATCTCATGAAAGTTTACAATAAAAGCAAACAGAGAGATATCTAATTTGTACTTTCGGGAGACCTGTAAGTAGGCATGTGAAGGTGCCAGACTTAAATATCATACAATAATTGAGTTCTCCACATACTGTTAAAGCTTTCCTGAAACTTGTTATCAGGTGATGATCTGTGTTTTGCTCTGTTGAGTGTTGCCTGGGCTTTAGCAATTTTCAAATTTCTTGCCTGTCCTTGGACAATGTCCTACCATTTTCAGTATCACTCAATCCTTTGATCAAGCCACGTAATCTTCTCTAGTGTGATTCCTAAAGGGCTTTGCCAGTGTTCAACAATTTTTTGTTTGTTTTTTGGATCTTCACCTACCATTTACGGTAACATTCATTTGTTCACTTTATTGACCTAGACTCCCATAGATAAACCTAGTTACACAAACCCAACTTGTTTTTCTCTTTTAGAAAATGAGTTACAAAACTTTATCAACTTATTGTTCATTAGCACAGTTTACAAGATGCCATCAGGCATCTTGCTTATGTCATTGAGTACTTACAAATTTTAAGCCTCCAGAATCATTCCCAATCAGTATTGATCATTAGGGAAGTACAACAACATGAAGAGCAAACTATTACAACTCTTGTATAACTGACTGTCACTGACATGACAGAAGAAAAAAGCAAAAGACTAAATATTTTGCGCTCCATCATTATATGGCATCTTCCCCAGCCCAGTCTTGCATATCCATATTTTTACATTGGCCTAGGGCCAAAATCTCCCACTGAATTATCTCTAGCATGGGGAGGCTGGCCACAAAAATGACAATCAAGATGAGGTGTAATATACGGATCTGCCTCATCTGGTCAACTTCATTTTGTTTTGCCTTTCCATAAGCTAATACTGAAACAAAAATGTCTATAATGGGACAAACACAGTTCACTACTTTCTGGAGTTCCTGAAGAGGAGCAACTCAGAAGCAGTACCATTATAAATAACATGCCAACATAATTTTCGTGACGTTCCTACTATTCATCATAAGCTTCACACTCGAGTATAACTGACTAGTTATTGCCTAATCGAACATAATCATGATTTCCACAGACGAATGAGCATCCTTTCGTACTGTTTTTTCTTTCATGCAGTTCTGAGCTGGAATCAGACAACCAATATTGTGGAAAATATAGTGAACAAACTCTTGTTGACATCAGGCCTAATGCAAATTGATAATTAAATAACTCAATGCGAGATAAGGGGAAAGAGGATTCAAAAAAAACAAGTGGAAAAGAGTACCTCTTTCAGGCGAAGTACCCTTTCAAGAAATGCTTTAAACATATCCTTTCTGTCATAAAAGCATATCCATGCAGCCACATTCTCCCGAAACTGCAAGTTCAAAATTATGTTCGCAGTAATTCCTTTACAAAGAGAAAGATAAAAAAGTTGAACTACACTTGTCAGTCTCAAACTTATAGCGCTTTTTCATTCATCATCAATCTGCATAAATGATAATTAAACAATTTCTTCATTCTTTATCTATCTTCGTCAATGCATTGTTACTGCTAAAACCCAAAATTGGAAACTAATCTCTATACAATTGTAACACCAGCAATATAAAATGCAAAATAATGAACCCTTTGATAACCAAGCATTACAGACAAAGTATCATGCATAGTCTTGTGCACAAGGCACTTCATATGGATAGACTCTCCACGGTACATAAAATAATAATGCCACCACTAAATTTACAGCAAAAATAACAACCAGCTTCAAAATTTCAAACTTCTTAAGCTTTATTTAACAAACTCAAAACCAAATCCTTCTTCTGCAAACATGACCAGCATAAATTGGTACTTCTAGTAAATATAGAACACCCTTCCTGAACGTGATGTTAACAAATATCCGTTTCCATTGCATGAATGAAAGGTGGATTGCTTGCCAAACCATTGTTCCCTTATTATAGTTTCAAATGCAATTTCCATGTTGCTGTTTTCTTTTTATGTCCTCCGCAGCATGCTAAACATTCTTAAGCAATAACCATATTCTAAAATAATCTTCTCTCAAAAGCATATAAAAGACCCAGCAGCATCTAAATGGAATCAAGCAAAAACATGGCAGGCAGAAAATTCCCTTCTGCACATGCTTTTGCCAAGCCAATCAAAAGTAACCAAGAACATAATTAATGTTCAAAGGGTAAATAAACTATATACAAAATGTCTCTGCACCTTCTCATTGACCATGAGTATCATTGACATCACATGCTCAAAAGAAGCAGTCTCCGGACTAAAGTTTGGCCACAGGTAATTCTCCAAGTATTGGCTTACTTCTAGTATCATCACCCTCTGCAATGGCACAGGCTTTCTCCCCCCTATATTCAGCAATAACTTTACGTTATTAGTGAGAGTTCAACAACAAATAAGCCTCAGTCAAGGACTCAAAGTGCATGCTCTGATCTCTGTGAATGCAGTAACAAAAACAATAAAGGTGCGTATTCTTTTTTACTGGTTGATGTTATTCACAGTACTTATCAGATATTATAATCTTATCCAACAATAACTTGATATTCACAATTATTCAGGTTTGAAACTCATATTTTCTAGATTAGACTACTAGAACCAAAAGAGAGGCAAATTATGCATAGTCTGTAATCTTATATTAAAGTTTATGACAACATTAAAATTTTCACAGTAATACACCAATTCTTCTTTCCTTCTAAATATCAAGGCACGACAATCTTCAAAGTACCAGAAACACCCATTTGCTAATCCTCTTAAAACTATCTACAACAAAAGCAACGAATTTTGCCAGACACAGAAGGGTGCAAGCTCACATAACATCAAACATAATATATCCACGCATCTTTTACCTTAGAAAACACAAGTCATATCAGTGAAATATAAAACACAAAATCACTAAAAAAAAGTCTACTGGAGATGATAGGGAATATTACCAGCTCACACATAACTCTTGCCAGGAAAAAGAAAAACAAAACGAAAATTTCCAAAAACAAGTAGACAATATTAGGTAAACGATTACAGAACATCATGAATAGCTGAGAACCTCGCAATTACCTTTAACAGTTAACTCAGTGTAGTAGATTTCATTAACAAGGTCTGGGCTGAAGGGCTTCTTAGGAACCGAATCCACGGTTTTCGCCCAATTTTCGGCAGCAATTTTCGTCAGACGATCTCTTTGAATCTCGCTTAAGGTAATGGAGCTAGGCACATTGGACACCGGTCTGGACTCGGCCGGCTTATCCGGCAGCTGCAGCGCGTCCGTACCCACTGGATACTCGGCTACTCGGTGCCGCCGGAAATCGTAAACTCCGGTGCCGTATACTTTGGTCATCTTTTGCTAGAAATTGGAAAATCTTTAGGGATTTTGCATGAGGAGAATGGGCAATTAGGGTTTTTCTAAGGGATTGTTTTGTGTGTGATAAACCCTGCCGCGAGAGAACTAGAAAGGGGGTATATGATTTTACACAAGTCACAATGTTTGGCCAATGTACTATATAAATTGATTAAATTAAAAGATAAATAAATATAAATGGAACATTTAAATTCGATATATTAAATAATTCACTTCAAAATACAATATAGAAGTTAATATTTTTTCGTATATATAGTTAATTAACTAATTTCCTATTTAGTGTTAAGTGATACATTATAAAAACTTATATGTACAGACACAATGGTAGAATTAAGATAAGAATTATTGTGCCCTAAATTATAAAGGACACTATCCCCAATAGCGGAAAGCACTTATCCTCAATAGTCTAGGACACTATCCTCAATTATAGAGGGCCCTATTCGGATTTAGATTGGTTTGAAGTCCGAAATAAGTTATGTTTTCCTTTTTCTTGTAATCTATATATAGGTTTCCTATTCAATTACTAGTCGTCGTGGCACACCATTTCTGCTTGCATATAATAAATAATATTTCACGCTTTAAAATATATTATAAATAAGAGTAAAATATATAAACTAACACATCACATCAAAAAAAAAAGAATGAAAGAAAGAAAAAATTAATTTATCAATTAATATAAAATATGAAAAATTGAATAAAGTAGTTATCATATCAATTGAGGGTTAGTTTTGGCATTACAAAAAAATAGTGCGGCGGTGTCATTAACCGTCAATTGTAGAATGCAAGATAATAAATCTTTGGAACAAACAATTATGGTTGACACCAATCTTAATAGATCTAAAGTCAGTATTAGAAGACAAATAAAATGGAATGAAATAGAATTTCCTTAGAATTGGATAATAGAAAGAGAGGTATCAATTCTAAGTAATCTAAATGTAATTTATATATAATAAAACAGAATCATTGAGACTATCCACCTAAGCGCCACGTATGCGCAGATGTGGATAGTTTCAATGAGCTCTATTCTGCCAAATGGAATTTAACAACTTTTTAGATAAAAGAGAAAAAAATATTAGTATTTATTCAAAAGAATGTAATCAATATTATATGTTTATATAACTTTTTCAAGTAAATAAAAACATGTTTATCCAATATATATATGTATTTATCTTAAAGATAACATTCAATAGTTTATCCAGAAAAGAATTGTATTTTTTAAAAAAATAATTAAATAGAACTATATAATATTCTTTTAAATATAAAAATAAGTAAATAATTAATATATTAAAAATTAAGTTAATAAGTATAAAAATACGAAAGCATATTGAACACAAAAATGAATTTGGATTATTTTACTAACTATTTATCTAAAAAATGAGTGAGTCTTTTGGATAAACAAATAATGGTACACTTATCTAAATTCAAATATAAGATAAATAATAATTTTTTAAGTTCCAAAATAACTAGGTAAGTAAAAATTACATATAATTCAAAATTTAAAATAAAATGAGTAATTGACAAATAATTTCAAATTAAGAAATAAAATAATTAGTCAATATTAAAAATATAAGACTATTTTTTAATATGAAAATCAATTTTAGATTAATTGTACCCCTGACTAATTTATCTTTTGGATACATTCAAATCATTTATCAACACTATATAAAAATAAAATATTTTCTTACATTGCAAAATAAAATTCAAAGCGACACCGGAGAACTATGGTTTATAAAAGTTAATAAAAAAATTATAAATAAAGTAAATTTTTATATATATAAAAATTAAAATTTAATATGATAATAATCACAAATTGAAAAATATTGAAAGATGTAGAAACAAATTTGAATTTTAGATTGTATCCCTAACCAATTTACCTGAACAAATTTCTAAATCTTTATAAAATCAAATAATCTAACATTTATCTAATTTCAATAAAAAATAAAATATATTTACTAACAAGGTAACTAAAATTCGAAGAGACACAAAACTGCTTTAAAAAGTTAATAAATTAAAAATATAAATAAATTTAATTTTATAATGTAACAATGACTAATGATATAAAAATTAAAAAGTAATATGATAATAATAAAAAACAAAAAAAACTAATAGATATAAAAATAAATTTGAAGAATGTTACTTATTCATTTATTTAAAAAGATTATAAATCTTTTGGATAAAGACAAATTATTATACACTTATCGAAATTGTTTATTAGTTATATTTTATTTATATCTATATATAATAAAATAAAATCATTGAAACTATCCACCTAAGCCCCATGTATACGGAGATGTGGACAACCTCCATGAGCTCCATTCTACCAAGTGAAAATTTACAAATTTTTAGATAAAAGAAAAAAAAATATTTATACTTATCCAAAAGAATCTAATAAATGTTATTTGTTTATCATTTTTTTTAAGTATATAAAAACGTGTTTATTCAAATATATATATATATATATATATTTATCCAACAAATAAAAGTTCATTTGATTCAAAATATCATTAATATAAATATCAATTATTGTTCATTATATCCAAAAACATGAAATATTGTCTGAATTGATTATTCGTTATATAATTATAGTTTCTTATAATATAGCCATAATATTTGATTTTATGATATTTTGTATAAGATCCTATAGGTGATATGACTACTGAATATTTCATACATAATAAACTACAATATCTAAATATTATGTGTATAGATAATAATAATATGAAAAAACTATAGATTAGTATATATAAAAAAAAATACTACATTTATTGACAATATAATAATTTCTTCTTTTATAATTATTCGTGTTTATCCAAAAAATTGTAATCATCATAGGGAGAATCACTTCATGATTATCAATTAGAAAATTTAAATATTTTTAAAAATTCTCATTAATGATAAGAAAAGATAATTTTATAAAACTTATCTACTATTGTCTTTTGAAATTCAAAATTACTCAAGATAAAAAGTTTGTAATATTATAAATAATCGGTCTGCAGAAGCAGCACAAAAGTAAATCGCAAGGCTGTGAAATCTTCCGCTACAATAGCATATAAATTTCTCTTTCCACCTTCATAATTTTTGCTTTACTTATATTTTTAGTGAAATTTCAAAATTTGACAGAGTTATTTTTTGCAATCGTCAGTGAAACAAGTATGTACATATTCATATCAATGGTAATGCCAATGATTTTTTTTTTTTTTTATAATGAGCGATGAACTATTAATTTGAAAGTACAACAATGTTTCTAAAGCGACCAATTGCTATTACAATATTTACTGCACAATATAACAACATTTATTCAGTCCACGGTATAATAATAAATCCACATCTACCAACACCAATCAAATGAATAATACAAAATCCTACAAATTAACAACTCACTACATTCATAGTACTCGAACGCACAACCTCTTGGTTGTGGGACCTCAACCTCACCACTCGGGCAAGGGATCATCGGTAATCCCAATGATTTATAATTCAATCATTGACAAGTTCGGTATTTATTCTGTATTTTTATGTTTCAATAAGACACAATTTCTCTAATTTTAATTATTTTTTCTTGAATATCTAACATTATTAATTTATTTTGTTAGTTATTGCACCGCGAAATGCATTAATTACAAATTTGTTAATCAAGGATTTGTTATGACATTTCAAAAATCACGAATTCCTCCTATTTGTCCTCTTATCTTAATCATTTTAATTTTGAATTATTTATTAAATACTAATTTTGTTTTAAAATTAAAATTATTTGTATTATTTATTTATTTATTATTAAAGCACATGTCTACTCTATGGTAGCCTTTTTTGAAATTTTTTTTTACCACTTAATGAAATAACGTATTTTTTATTAAGATAATTATTTACCTTGTTTATTTTTATTTTGAAGCACATATTCATTATTCATTTCAAAGCACATATTCAATGTTTACCTTTATCCAAAAAAATTCACTTATCATTTAAGATAATTAGTTAGTAAAAAGTTTAACTTCATTTTTATATTCAATACACGTTTGTATGTTTTCTACTTATTAATTACTTTAACTTTAAGTTTTAAATTCTTTATTGTTTATTTATTTTTATATTTTAAATTTTAAATTATTTATAAACTTATTTCTTTATTTATTGAAAATACAGTTCTCCCGTACCTTGATACAGGGTACTAACTAGTTATGCTAATATTACCCAAAATCCAGAAAGTAATGTCCAAATTAACTTCATAAATCAAAGAACAAGATTATTAAAAATTAATTCTTTAAGAAGTCCTGCAATGAGTTATATATCATTGGTAGATATAATTACTCCATTGAGAGCATGTACTTCCCAAATTAGGGCTAAAATGCATAAAATCCCCCTGTGTTTTGAAAAGTCAGCTAAAAACCCCATTTTATTTTAAAAATAGGCGAAAAACTCCCCTGTGTTTTGTAAAAATCAACTCAATCGCCCCTCTCTGTTAAAAATCACTAACGGTGTTAACTTTTTTAAAAATTGACCCTTATGACCTTACTTATTATATATTATTCTTTATTTTAATGACCGTTGATCTTTATTGATTATATTAGAGCCATTAGATCTAATCTATTAATCTTGACCGTTGGATCTTAAATTTATAAAAAAAAATCAATTATTAGATTTGATTAATTAAAATATATATTATAAAGAGTAATATTATTATTTAATAAAATAAATTCAAAACCAACACCCCATCGCCCAACCATGGCGCCTCCCACCCCCTGCGCCCTCCCAACACCACTAGAGAAAGGGATGACGGAGCTGCCACCGCCCAAATCTGCATCGTCGTTGCCCAGATTTAGGGCGACAACATCGCCCCGATGGGCAATCGCGATGTCACTCAGGGTTTTCTGCGCGCCGGTAGCAGGTAAACACATAAGGGGGTGACCGTCCCCAGGGTTTTTTCTTTCTTTTTTTTTTTCTTTGAACTTTTTAGTTTTGATTTTTTAATTTAAAAATAACTAAAAATTTAAATTAATTAAATTTAAAGTAATTCGTTTAAATATTTTTAACTTTAAAATAATTAAAGAAAGTATTAGATATCAATTTTAATACTTATAATAATGATTTTAATTTTAATATTATTTGTAGTAAATAAAGATAATTTATTTAAATATTTTTAACTAAATAATAATTTAAAATTAATAATATTTAATTATAATCATTAACATTTATATTGGTTAAGATATTTAAATTTTAAAAATGAATTTACTATATTTATCTTTGTATTATGATTTTAATTTGATATTTCAATTTAAATTATAAAACTTCAAAAAATCTATATACTTTTTTTATATTTTTAAGTAAATATATTTAAAAAATATTTAATCTTTTACATAGATGAAAATGTAAACAATAAAACACTCAAAACAAGTCAAAGATGCACTTAGTCAAATATATAGACCCCATAAAGATATTTCTATGAAAGTTGCTCAAAAAAGGCTAAAAAACGGCTAGAAAACACTCCCACATGCACAACATACGTGTGTAGTACACCTTCCGTTAATTCATAATGGAAGGGGTGTTTATTGCTAATTTTTATAAAACATAGGGGGCGTTTTGCCTATTTTCAAAACACATGGGGATTTTTAACTGACTTTTCAAATCACATGGAGAAAATATAATAGATACGATATTTTCTAAAGAAAATACAGAATCTTCTCAATCTGAAGAGGAACCTGATGATTTAAATCAATTAAAAATCATAGAAAATTTTTTTGAATCTTCATCAACATCTGATGGATCAAAAGAAGGAGAATCCTCTTGTTCCAAACAAGAAAAGCCTGAAGATTCCAACCAAGAGTTTTATGAATGAATGGCTAAATTTCAAGATTTATGGAAAGTAAAGGTCCTTATTGATAATCATATAATTGATTTACTAAGAGAAATTAAGGACCCTGAAATAAGGGACATAATACTCAATAAATTAGATAACAATACAACTTTATCATCTGAATCTAATCCAGCTTCACCATAAAAGCAGATGTATGATAAAGTAATTAGTACACCTTTTGAACCTTACACAATTACTGAAATTGAAAAAAATGCTTAATAAGAAGCATACAATAAAGAACGACCCGTCTACTTTAGACAATTTAAAGGTAGAAGTAGAGAGATTAAAGGAAGAAATAAAATATATAAAAAGGCAAAGTCAATCTCTTACGTCTAAGGTAGAAATTTTAGAAATTAATAAACCCAATAAGGTCCCTGAAATAGGAGAAAAAAGAACAGATAATAATTTTCCATCAACTTTTGAAATAGTTACTAGCCAAAAATGACATGTAAAGGTCGATTTATTAATAAACATTAATTTTGGAAAAACATTTACAACCCTAATTGATAGCGGTGCGGATAATAACTGCACTAAAGAAGGGTTAATACTAACAAAATATTTTGAAAAAAACAACCCACTCTTTATCCTTTGCTAATGGGCATAAATTAGATATAAAATTCAAGATTCCAAAAGCTTATATATGCAATAATAAGAAATGTATCTCTACTACATTCTTACTAATAAAAATTTAACCAACGAAATAATCTTGGGGATATCTTTCTTAAAAAAGATTTTTCCCATTAGAACGATAAATTTGGAAGGTATATTAGGAACCTTTGAATATGAAATCATAACATTTAAATTCATCACCCAACCAATAGATGGTCATAGATGAAATAAGGGATTTAATAATCTCTAAGACTAATAAAATTTGTTTCATCAAAAAAGAAATTAATTCTTTACAAAGAAATGGATTACTTGAAAATCCTAAATTACAAGAAAAAATCAAAATGATCCAAAACCAATTTCGTTAGAAATTTATAATGAGCAGACGAATACATTCTGGCATCGAAAGAAACATATTGTTAGTCTTCCATATGAAGATGATTTTTTGGAGAAGAATATTCCTACTAAGGCTAGACCTTGTAGATGAATTCAGAGAATTTATAATTATGTAAGAATGAAATACAATCAATTAATAGATAAAAAAAATTGATTAGATCATCTAAGTCGCCTTGGTCATGTACTGCCTTTTATGTTAATAAACATGCAGAGGAAGAAAGAGGGAAGGCTAGACTGGTTATAAATTATAAGCCTCTTAATAAAGTCTTAAAATGGATAAGATATACGATCCCTAATAAAGAGGATCTCTTAGATTGTATAGAGCAATAGTCCTCTCAAAATTTGACCTGAAATCCAGCTACTGGCAAATTCAATAAATAAGTCGGATAGATACAAGATTGCTTTTACAGTTCATTTTGGACATTATGAATGGAATGTAATGCCTTTTGACCTGAAGAATGCACCATTTGAATTCTAAAATACCATGAATGATATTTTTAATCAATTTTCAAACGTCATCATTGTTTATACAGATAATATCTTAGTCTTCTCTAATAATATAGAAGACCATTTCAAGCATTTAGAAATGTTTAAAAAATTAGTAATTCAAAATGGTTGGTGGTATCAAAATAGGTAATATTCATTATCCAAAAAATGACCAGTAATACTCTGATGGTATAGCAAATTAGCTATCCAAAGAGTTTTTATACGGTTTTCGGCAGAGACGTCTGCATCAAGGAATTGAATAAGAATGTCAGAAATAATTTCTTGAATTCCATCTATTCTTTTTCTCGATATCCTTTTAATTCTTTTGAGCCTGGCCTTATACTCTATAGGTTCATCCCAAAACTCAAATTTATACACAGGCCAGAACACTCCTTCCATAAAATAGGATTCTCCTACATTAGGTTGATCAGACACGACCGGATGATGATTGTGGCCCATCAACCATCATCTAGTCTCACGAGCTGTCAGGAACTAACACGCTTTGGTGCTCACTGAATCGGCAATTTGTCTCCCAGGATACAACGACTTTCTATCTTAAAGTAGCAACACTACAAACTTTGAGAAACGACGAACCAAACGATATTTTGAAACTCTCTTGCTAAATTCTATTTGCATAATGCTTTTATGCTTATGAGTGCTATGAATAAGTTGAATTTCTATCATCCATAAATGAAATGAAATGAGAAGGCCTATTTATAGGAGTTGGAAAGCTATCATCGAATGAACATGTCCAATCAAAAAAGATGTCTTTGAAAAGTTATGACCTTTCATCTGAATGGATGCATCGTTTCACCCAAAGTACATACCATTTCACCCAAATGGACGCATTTTTCACCCAAAGGGTTTCACCCAATGGACACATCATTTCAACCAAAGGACACACCCATTAGGTTGATCAGACACGACTGGATGATGATTGGGGCCCATCAACCATCATCTACGTGCCACGAGCCGTTAGGAACTAACACGCTCTGGTGCTCACGGAATCGGCAATTTATCTCCCAAGATACAACGACTTTCTATCTCAAAGTAGCAGCACTACAAACTTTGAGAAATGGCGAACCAAATGATATTATGAAACACTCTTGCTAAACTCTATTTGCCTAATGCTTTTATGCTTACGAGTGCTGTGAATGAGTTGAATTTCTATCATCCTTAAATGAAATGAAATGGGAAGGCCTATTTAGGAATTGGAAAGCTATCATCGAATGGACATGTCCAATAAAAAAAGATGCCTTTGAAAGGTTATGACCTTTCGTCCGAATGGATGCATCTTTTCACCCAAATGGACGCATTGTTTCACCCAAAGGGTTTCACCCAATGGACACATCATTTCAACCAAAGGACACACCTATTAGGTTGATCAAACACGACCGGATGATGATTGTGGCCCATCAACCATCATCTACCTGTCACGAGTTGTCAGGAACTAACACGAGCTTGTTATCCGTCGCACATCGTAACCAATCACTTGTCACGATATATTCTTTAATTTATCATTCACCATTTTCTAACAATCCCCCACATGAATGAAAATTAATGCATATGAGCATGCAGACACTTAAGAGAGTTTCAACCGAGAAGTCATTGCATCAGGAAATGTAGTTTGTGGCTTTGAACCTTCTTTTGGGGAATACCATTGGATTTACTTGGCCAATCAGTGAACATGATGTCTTGAACTGTTCAGCCGTTGGTGTAAACCAAGATAATAGTACTGTAGCACCCCCTACAATATTACACTTTAATATCACTAATTATAATACATCCTCCATAATTAAACCCAGTTTACAAGAATTTTATATTAAAAGCAATAAATTGTGAATACAAATTCAAATAAAAATCTAATATCTCTGTAGTTATATAGCTAAAGATCTCAACCCAAGATATCACTGCTGACCCACCTAATAAGATTGGCAACACGGCTTATGATCCAATTCAACTAGTCACTGTGACTTATATCCTGAAAAATTTGGCAAGGGATGAGCTGCCTAATCAATAAGTATAGCTAATCAGCCTATACACATCCATTGATACATGCCATGAAACAAACCAATAAATAATCAATATACAATCACACAAAGTCATAAAGTAATCACATCATAATTACACATCAATCCATAGAATGACATATATATCCAAAATTTCAATTTAATTACTGAGGGCACTGCTTACTCTAATTGGAGTACATTAGTCAATGGTTCTGCTGGCCATCATATCTCAATCAATGTCACGTCATACACAGCACATGATACCCATTAAATGTGATATCCCTACACTATCTGAGTGTGTAGCAATATCAACACAGGACATCAAAACGAACATGGCATCCCCACACCACCCCAGTGTGTAGCTATCAGCACAGGATATTCCCCGCTACCCGAAATACCCCGGTACCCTGCGCGCCATGGTACCTAGCTTATATTCATTTTTCTCATATCACATCGTCAATCACGTCGTCATCAATCACATCATCATAAACCATTGACTATGTTCCCCAACTAGGTAAGTCATCTATATATCTCAATTAACGATATACTCATAATTGACTTTGTTGTTCAACTCCATGCAACCATAGTATATAATATACGACAATCATCCGTCAATCTTTATAATACATAATAACTGCAAATAAACACATAACGACAATTTTACAAAATATCCACGTAATCCAAATAAGTATTTACAAATACCAGTCAGGTTTATAAGGAACACGTATACACATATATACTTATATATATATATATATATAAAGATCCAATTAACTATACTTACCTCAGATCTCAAAACGATTACATTAGTAAATGCGGCTAATCAACCCTCTACTTTATCTCCGCGTTCTAGAATAAATTATAATATGTATAATCAATATATCAAAAATATTGTAAATGCTAACTAAAATATTAAATAATATTTTGATATTTTTTTCACGAATCTTTTAATATTTTATTATATCAAAATTTGTAAACCTCCGTTCCATTTTTACTAATTAATGAACATTCTAAGCCTCCCAAATATATATCTAATTTATTTATTAACTCATGAATTTATTTTATCAAACCCCTCATATTTTTATAACTATCGTTCTCTATAACATCCCTAAATGAAATTACTACAAATATCCTATATTTCATTTTAATCCATATAATATTTCTCAAATACAATTCCCTAATATTTCTCAAACACAATTTTTTTACTATTCCTATTAATTTCTGCCAATTCTTCACTATAATAACAATTATTTAAACACTAGTACATACAATTATGTATTTAGCTAATAAACTCGATCAATTTGAGTAAACCAATTATATCAATGGTTAAATCTAATTGATTAAATAATTTTAATTATTAGTAATGATATCCCCGTTCCAATTAAACATATACCCGAACACTAATTTGTATAAATGCCCAACTTCATTAAATTTTCCGATTAAATAGTAAATCAGATAATACCAATCATATTTAATAAATGCACTAATCAAATAATGCAATTATATAAATTAATAAAAATTTTCAAAATTTAAATTCATACCTGATTTCTTCCGTCAGTGTGCGTGAATAAGTGTGTGTATGTGTGTAAGGTATGTGTGTGTGTGAATTTGTTTGGAGTGCGTGCGTGTGTATGTTTTTGATGAGGATGGGTGCCAGCACACCCATCATTATCATATATATATATATATATATATCCATTTAATTTTTTTTATTATTTTTAAATACCTATTATGTCCTTTATAATTTTCTTAATTCATATAAGTTGCTCCAAAATATTATATAAAGCTCCAATTTACTCTGTTCAAATTTTAATATGTCCAGAATCAGAATCTATAATTTATTTACTAGTTAACAAAATTTTGTAAATAATTATCAATTAGTCCCATAATTATGTATAAAAATTTGTGGATGTTACAAGTACCCCCACAATGCATTCTCTAATATCTTTGGTTCTCACGGTTGAGTCCGTTTTGGCCCTGGACTCCATCTTGGATTCATAAGTGTTTTACATTTGAAGCGGCCCATCTTCACACTTATAGAGGTGATCTCCTAGAATGTTCTTGACTTAGAATAGGAATCAATAAAAGCTTATAGCTTAACCTCTACCCTTTTACTGAAAGCACTTTTTGTCATAGGAATGGGAAAGAGTAAAACTCCAAGTGCTTTCCACAATCTTTATAACTTAGTTGTCCCATTAAACCAAGATCTTGGGATCTCCAGTCAACAAGGTTGGGTTACCGCTATAAAGATTTAATTGTCGGGTTTTAATCCCATTCCCCTCGACGAACAGTATACTTGATCTCTAGAAAGGCCTTTTCTTAATGAATCAATTATCATTTGACTTAATATAATCAATGAATATGATTTCACTAGAGATCCACTGTCTTATGATGTTATATCTTTGACGTATATGCCTAGATTTACCATTATACATATTGCTTTGTGCCCTTTCAATAGTCAAATGGCTATCACAATGTATCATAACTGCAGGCACTTGCTTTTGTCCAACAAGGAATGTACTCCAAAAAATTACAAAAGCCATTCAACTTCTTCTCCAGCTTTATCTGAAGCTATAAACCTAGATTCCATAATAGAACGAGTGATTTTCTCTATATACATTAATTTACCAATCATTCTTGAAAATTCAATTTGACCTCGTGTTCACCTTGGTTCTTTGATAAGTGTAGATTTCTATCTACACGAGTCTTAGCAGATGAATGGTCAAGAACATTGAACTTTCTAGTACAATCTCCACATGATGAGACTATGATAAGACAAGTCTACAGATATTTTAGAGATCTTAATCTCTACTATTACATCAGCTAAACATTATGTCTTTCATATCAAAATATTTTGTCAATACTTTCTTGGTAGAGATTGCTTCCCTTTATCAACATGTCATCTACATATAGACAGACTATGACAAAGGAGCTAGAAGTGCCTTTAACATAGACACATTTATTACACTTGTTGACCTTGAAGTCATTTGACAATATGGCACGGTCAAATTTTCCATGTTATTGCTTAGGAGCTTTTTTAAGCCCATACAATGATTTGACGAGTCTACAGACCTTCTTTTCTTGGCCAGGAACAACAAACCCTTCAGGTTGTTCCATGTAGATCTCTTCATCTAACTCGCCATTAAAGTAATTTTTGAATTCCTTCCATAGCGGAGGTAGCTTTTCAATCATAGAAGCTACTTAGAAGGATTCATTGAGCCTCATTCCTTCCGCATGCAGATCATGCAAGATCAGTTGGAAGTCTTGGACTTGGCTCATTACCATTTTGAAATGCACTATTTTGAATTCCAAGAACTTCTCAATTATGAATTTCTTCAAGCCGACATCTTCCGTTTTGTATTTCTTTTTTAAAGGTTCTCAAAGGGCTTTTGCACTCTTGGTTGAGCTATATACATTGTACAAAGTATCGCTCAAGCCATTGAGGATGTAGTTTCTGTATAGAAAATCCCCATATCCCCATGCATCAAAAGCAGCCCTTTGTTGGGGATAAGTCTCCCCCTAAAAAACAACGGGGGCTTCCTTACTTAAGAACC
Organism: Sesamum alatum; assembly: GCA_034509735.1. NCBI lineage: Eukaryota > Viridiplantae > Streptophyta > Magnoliopsida > Lamiales > Pedaliaceae > Sesamum > Sesamum alatum. The sequence continues at coordinate 13,588,728 of JACGWO010000006.1, forward strand.
TAGCTAGGTTCAACGTAGTGAGGTGGAACAACATCTTTTTAAAGTCGTTAACGGAGAATTTCTCCGGCCTTTCTCCTTGGGCAGCAATCGGTAGTGGCACATGTGGTTGGACAACCATAGTAGCCATATTAGTAGCAACAGATCTAGTTGCCATAGACGGATTGGTAGTAGCAGATCCAGTCGCCATAATACACAATGACAGAATAATTGTCTTAAACTTGTAGGGAATGAATGAGATAGATAGTGCGGGAAATTGTGTATTACAAAGTCAAGGCAAGAGTTAAACTCTTTATCTTTAAGATAATTATTGCCCCGCTCTGGTGCTCACGAAATCGGCAATTTATCTCCCAAGATACAAAGACTTTCGATCCAAAGTAGCAACACTACAAACTTTGAGAAACGACAAACCAAACGATATTTTGAAACTCTCTTGCTAAACTCTATTTGCAGAATGCTTTTATGCTTACGAATGCTATGAATGAGTTGAATTTCTATCATCCATGAATGAAATGAAATGAGAAGCCCTATTTACAGGAGTTCAAAAGCTATCATCAAATGGATATATCCAATCAGAAAAGATGCCTTTGAAAGGTTATGACCTTTCATCCGAATGGATGCATCGTTTCACCCAAAGGACATACCATTTCACCCAAATGGACGCATTGTTTCACCCATAGGGTTTCACCCAATGGACACATCATTTCAACCAAAGGACACACCTATTAGGTTGATCAGACACGACCGGATGATGATTGGGGCCATCAACCATCATCTATGTGTCATAAGTTGTTAGGAGCTATCACGAGCTTGTTATGCATCGCACATCGTAACCAATCACTTGTCATGATTTATTCTTTAATTTTATCATTCACCATTCTCCAACAGTCTTAGAGATTATTAAATCCCTTAGGGTGTTTTTGGATTGATGGTTTTGGATTTGAATGAAGGATTTGGAGAAAGGATTTCAAATGACTTCATTTAAAAAGAATTTGAAATCCATCCATATTTATCAAAACATAGTTCAAATTTGGAATGTAAGGATTTGAAATCCTTTAAATTTGAAATTATCCAAACAAATTCAAAGGATTTGTTATGAAGGATTTGAAATCCATAATTTCAAATCATTCAATCCAAATGCAACCTTATTTCATTTATGACCCTATCTATTGGTTGGATGAAGAATTTAAATGTTATCATTTCATCTTCAAAGGTTCATATTATACCTTTCTCATTTATCATTCTAATGAGAAAAATCTTTTTTAAGAAAGGTGTTCCCAAGATTTTTTTTGTTGGTTAAATTTTTTACTAGTAAGAATGTAGTAGAGATACATTTCTTATTATTTCATATATAAGCTTTTGGGATCTTGAATTTTATATCTAAGTTCTTCTAATTAGCGGAGGATAAAGAGTGGGTTGTTTTTTTAAAATATTTTGTTGGTATTAACCCTTCTTTATGCAGTTAATATCAGCACCGCTATCAATAGGGGTGTAAATGTTTTTCTAAAAATATTTTTTATTAATAAATTGACCCTTACATGCCATTTTGGCTAGTAACTATTTTCAAAGTTGATAGAGAATTTTTCATTTATCAAGCCTATCCTCAAGCCATCTTTAGCAACCAACTTATCTGCATCGTTATTCGTGTAGACTTCTTTGACAACATACATGCCATCCCCTTTTGGTAAGAATTTGTTGCCCGCCACGATGGGTGGTACTAATTAGTCCACTGACTTGTTTGCGAATGTGAACTATGATACTTATAGACTCATCATGGTTGTTATAACTGCTGATATAATTAGACAATGCCACACTTTTCCTATCATCCCCATCGTCATTTGAGCTTGCATGAATATCATGGTTTGGGCTTTAATCTTCAAGATGTTGCTACATGATATAGTTAAGATCGTGCGACGTCTCATTTTGGAAGAAATTAAGCTTATGACTTTTGTGTACTTGAGAACTTAATGTTTTTCTTCGAATGCGCCGTCACCTTGAACATGCCTTTCTTTTGATACACCACTCTTCTATGTGGACCAAGTATATCGAAGATAGATCGATTGTTGGTGTTTTCATGCATCATCCTTTTAGGTGGGTCAAGTCTATTGAACACAAATTTTCGTGGATTTCCTTCCTTTTTGTCATCCTCAGTTGAAGAGAACTCTTCGGCGACATAATTGCGACTGACCCTCTTTATGGAGATGCAAATAGGCTTCGGAGGGGTCAAACCAAGACCTACTAGGGAATCTTGAATTGCATGTCCCTTTTCCTTCAACATCAGTTGGGTAGCATTGGGTCCATGTACTTGTTTACCACCGACTTCTTAGGGGAGTTTTCCTAAAGTAACACCTTCTTGTGGATTATATTCGGTTTTGACAAGACGTTTGTATGCTTTGGGGTCGAAACCTTTTTCAGTTTTTAGCTCTGAAGGCTCTTCTTGCTCCATTTTGGGTCTTTGAGTTGGTTGCACAGACCCTTTGAGTGGTTGGGCTTGTTGCTTCAAGATTTGTCAGTGGAAGTACCAACTCTTTTAGTGAGTCAAGTGCTACGAGGGAGGATTTTATTTTGGACTGCTTTCATTGCCGCCCCCTCTAGAGATTACTTTGTTTTTACTTCCCTCATCTTCATTGGTTTGTTGTTCGGATTTTCTGATGGTTGAGTCTAGTTTAGCTTTTATACTCCCAGGATAGTATTTAGCATCAGCAAGATGAGACTCAGTCTCAGTGAATGGTTTATTATTAGCGAGCACTTTCTTCAATACACCATCTCGTGAATACTTGAAACGCTGGTGCCAAGTAGAAGAAACCACGCCATTCTCGTGTAGCCAAGGTTGGCCGAGAAGCATGTTGTATGATGTCTTGGCATCTGTGACATGGAATAATGCGGTTGACGACATATCCTCCATCAACAAGTTTATTCTTATGATGCCGAGAGCCCTTTGTCCCCTTGGTTGAAGCCTTGGATCATCAGACGACTATTTGTTAGTTTGTCGATGGAAACCCCCAACTCCTTCATTGTACCTAACTGCAGAATATTGACTGCAGAACTTCCATAAATTAATATGCAGTTGACCTTTTGCTCACGTGCGTACCAAGTTGCAAACAATAGCCTATTATGTGGCTTGGAGCCGAGTAGTAGATCTTCATCAGTAAAGGACATTACTAAAATGCATTCATCCGCATCAGAGGAATTCATTTTTTTGTGGGTAGGTCATCCTTGTTGATTGTAGTATCATTCCTATGAGTTGTATTGCATGAAGCTTTTTTGCCATGAAAAGATCCACAGTTGGTTGTCACAAGATTTGTTGTTGCAGAATCCTCTTTAAGAGAAATTTTACCTTGGCCAGCCAATTGCATAACTTTATCCGTGAACATGAAGCAATTTTGTATTGAGTGCCCAACTAGATGGTGGTATTTGCAATACTTTGGATCATCTATTCGTTCGACTTCTTTAGTCCGCTTCATTTAAGGTAACTCGATGAGATTAGCCTCTAGTAAGTTATCAAATATCCAAGGCACATCAGAGTCAAGGAATGGGTATTGCTTTTCTTGCATTTCCTTCAAAGTTAATATTCTCCATTACTTACCTTGAGGACTATTATTCTTTAGGATGTTATATTCATTTGCCTTGTTCCGGAGCTTGAAGGGAGCCACATTTACTGCTATTGATTTCTTGCTTGGAGCTTCTGAATACGGCTTGCTCTCTTTCTTGACTTCTTGCTTTTCTTTGGTCTTGCGAGGTTTTTTTATAGGTAGACCTTCCACTCCACTTGTTATTGTACTTAACTCCATATCATGTGCTCGAGTGGCTAAGTCTTCGAAAGATTTAGGTAGGATTCCTTGGAGAACATATTCGAAGGCCCCAATTCATCTCAATAATGCACATCCCAATGGCGGAAGCTTCAAATAATAGATCTTTGCAATTATGGCTCAGATAGCTCCACCCACTGATATAATCGATGACTGGCTCATCCTTCCATTGGCGGGAATTTTCAAGCCCAATCATGCTGACAGTCCAGTGCTATGGAAACGATTGAGAAATTCTTCCTCCAACCGTTCCCATTTATCACTTGAACCAGCCTCCAAGTCAGTATACCAGTCAAACGCATTGCCTTTTTGTAACCGAACAAACTGCTTGACTAGGTGATCCCCATATGTTCCAACATTCTTGCACGGTTCAACGAAGTGAGCCACGTGCTGCTTAGGATTGCCTTTGCCATTAAATTGTTTGAACTTCTATTGTTGGTAGCCCGTTGGCATCTTCAAGCTATCAATCCTTTAAGTGTAGGGCTTGGAGTAAGTAAAGGATGACTTTGAGCTTATCTCAGTCTTGCTCATGATGGTTCCTTCAATGAATTCTTATAGTTGGTCCATCATAATGAATTCATCAGATGAGACCTGAAGCTCTTTTGCAGGCTTATCCTTTTTGGTATACAGCTGCTTTGTAGATGCCTCTTCTTCATCGTGAACCTCAACTTGTTTCCCCCTTATGTGGCTTGTGTCGATATTATCTGGCTTGTTGATAAACCTAGTAATTTGAGCATCTTGCTCTTGGACATGCTTTGTGAGTCCTTCGATGGTTCTTGTCGGACTTGCAATTTGCTCTTCCATAGTAATAGTATTCGTCACCATTCTGGAGATCAGAGGTAGAGATGTCCCATCAGGCATGTCAATTTGTAATGCGAATGTTCATGTTCCTCTTTTTATAGAAATAAGAAAATATTGCGAACGAATTTCTTGGATTTGATTAAATATTTGTGGGTACAAAATCTCTATTTGGAACCTCTGATTCATCACTTCAAGAACGTGATCCTTAATTTCAGCAACTTCGAAAGTGGAATTGAAGTTTTATCTCCTTCAACGTTAACTTCGATCTTTAAATAACGTTAATTCAGGGGTCTTCCCGACTTATTCCCATATTGAACGCTATAAACTTGGAATTTGACTTGGACTTGAATATCGCTTGGTTGATTTAAAGATTTGATCTTCCGTCAAGGTGGATTTTGTGTCTTGATAACGTTAATTTGTTGTCTTCTGACTTCTTCTCGAATCAAACATTTAATTTAGGATGATTTCCGCGACAAACGCCTTGATTTTTGCCTTCAACGGCATGGATCTTCCTTGATTTACGCTTGACAGGATTTTGGGACTTTCTTCAACTGTGTTTTGAATGAGCTTCAAGGGCCCCTTTACATAGCTGTCAAAGATGTAGAGTCGTGGTGAATTTGAACACGTTTTGTATTATCTCTTTATAATTTAATTTAAGGAGATATACATTAAATTTTTGGCAATACATGATTGGTCAAATTTGATATTATCTCCTTAATACTTGTATTTTCTAAAGAGATAAATATCAAAATTATTTATCTCGATTTGATTGGAGCGTACATGCTGTTAATCCACATGCCGCCATCTGATTGGCTTAATTCTTTGACTGCACAATATAATTTGATTGGCCGAAACACTTCAATTTGACACTTGTCAGTTGTTGATTTGATGACACAATAGATATTAAAATCAATTATTAACTATTTACACTTGGGATTAATTTAGTAAATTCCAAAATATAAATATAAATCGATTATGATTGATAATTAATCTATTATTTGACACTTGTCATTGTTTAACTGGGCGCAAAATTCATTTTCTACACGTTCATTCAAGGTATTTATTTTTAAATAACTAGGCATCGTGGCACATTGTCGCTATGCAAATACAATTAATAATATTTCACGCTTCAAAATATATCATAAAAAAATGTAGAACGCATCACATTTCACTAAGAAATGAATGAAATAAAGAAAATAAAACTAATTTAGGGGTATTATCATCACAACAAAAAAATAGGTGTCACAGTGTCACAAAACCACCATTTGTAAGTAAAAAAACCTTTTTCTTTTTTAAACATTTGCCATCGTGGCACGTTGTCACTGCGTGCATATAATGAATAATCTTTCACAGAAATTATATTAATATACTAATTGGGCAGTTAAGTTATTGTAAAATTTGAAAAGTTAAATAAGTTAGTCATCTTATTCGTTTAAGGACATTTTTGAAATCACAAAAAATTGGTGCAATAGTATCGAAACTGCCACTGTGTCTAGAGAACCTCTTTTTTTTTTTTTTAAAAAAAATAGTATAGATAAATGTTTAGTTGGTAAATAGCTCTCAACTACATTAACTCTATTAATAACCAATTTAATTTATTTTGGTTAATTAATTGATCACTTAGTTACATGTGTATGTAAACAATTAATTGCTATAATAATTTAAAATTGGTGATGAATTATTAGAATTACTTGTTTAATTCATTCTGAGTTAATAAAGTATAAAAAAAGTTAGAGTAAATACCATCTTTAGTCTCTTAAGTTTGTGTCTAGGATCACTTTACTCCCTCATCTTCATTTATTGATGTTAGCATTTTCTAAATTTTAGATTTTATTATTAGTCCTTCTAATCACTTTCTGGTAAAAATCTGGCCGGTATTGAATTATTTTAAGGTAAAATAGTCAATTCAGATTCTTTCACTTTAGTTCCCTAAATTTTAAAAAATATCATATTGGCCCTTATTTTGGGCAGAAAAAGTACTGTAGCTTCTTGCCTAAAATGCTGGTTGTTGGTGTTTATTTAAATGTTGCTCTCTTGGTGACCAACAATATATTTAGAGAATCCTCAGTTAGGCCCTCGAGTGGGCCTTCAGACGAGTAACCTTAGTTGGGGTCTCAAATGGGCCATACAACCCCGGTAGGTTTCGAGTAGGCTTGAAGCTAGGTTGAGGCCTTCGAAGAGTTCAACCACCCTCAACTCAACAACCAATCAGACCCAAACTCCCACAATCACCCTTAATTCTTGCCCTGTCGCCCCCAAACTTTAGGTAAATTATAGCTGGGTGTTCTGAAATTTGACATAATTATGAATATTCCTTGTTATTTCAGAAATTACAAATACCCTCCTAAAATGAAATTTTAATTTATGTAGCCCATAAATGGTGAGGTGGAAATTACTACTTTACTCTCACAGGATTTTTTTATTTAAAAAAAGAATGCTTGAGAAAATGAAAAAAAATCTGAGGATGGGTAAAGTAAATAATCGATAACACATATTAGTCCATAAAAATATGTTAAGAAATTCAAAAAAGTATATAAAATTATGATGTCTAATTCAAAAAGAGCATTTTGGTCAGTTCACCGAAAAATTAGATGAAAATCTAAAGAGGACTAACGGAATGGACTCGTTGTAAGACATACATTAAAATGATTGAGGTATTCAAATAACGAAGAGGTCTTTGTAATTATGCCTAATTTTAGAGGAGGTCGTTGTAATTTACCCTTTATTAATGATTTGCTATTCAATCAATTTAATAAGACACCAAAGTGTAGGAGCAAAACTATCTTGAAATTTAATCTATTAAAATATCACAACACTGATTGTAGATCACTGGAGAGTGTTGTAATTCGCATAATTAGTTGCTAATTTGTAACAACAGTGTGGTCTAATATATGGATGCATTTACAATGTTAATCCATAGATTATATTAAAAGAAAGATGGAGAAGTGAATTTGTCCCACATAGGAATATGACGGGGAAAAATATGAGCTTTGGTGCAATAAATCTACTGTTTCTGATTATGTTATTTTGAATGTTGAATCTTCTACTTTGTGGCATAGTAAATTAGGTCATTCAAATTTAGGTTCAATCAGATGAATGATGAATCTTGATTAATACCTAGTCATAATATTGAACGAGGTCACAAATGCCAAGTTTGCATAGAAGCTAAACAAGTTAGGAAATCCTATCAATCAATTGAGAGGGATACATAAATACTTGATTTAGTTCACATTGATATTTGTGAGTTCAATTGAATTTTGACTAGGAACCATAAACGATATTTTATCACCTTTATAGATGGTTGCAGTAGATATTGTTACGTTTTTCCCTTTAGAAATAAGGATGAAGCCTTAGATAAATTTATTTTGGTTAAAAACGAAGCAGAAACCCAAATTGGTAAGAAACTTAAACGATTAAGGTCCGACAGGGGAGGAGAATATGAGTCGAGTGTGTTTCGTGAATATTTCCAAATCTTTGGTATAATTCATGAAGAAACCCCTCTAATGAAATAGTTGAACGAAAGAATAGAACGTTTAAAGATATGATAATAGTCTTCTGTTGAAGTCTGGGTTACCTAAGTATTTGTGGGGAGAGGCTTTGAATACGACTTGCCATATTCTGAAGAGAGTCCCTCTAAAACACAATACGAGTACTCTTTTTGAATTATAAAAATGAAGAAAATCAAGCCTAAAATACTTTCGAGTGTGGGGGTGTCTAGCAAAAGTACTGGTCCTAGAACATAAGAGAAAGAAATTGGGCCTTAAAACTATTGGTGTTGTGTTCTTGGGCTATGTGGAGACAAGTTATGTCTTGAGGTTTTTTATTGTTAAATATGAAATTCCAGGCATTAAGGTCAACGCAATAATCGAATTTCGTGATGCTACTTTCGTGGAAGATGTATTTCCTATGAAAATGGGAATACCTCAAAGTGTTTGTCTTGATGATTCACTTGCCTCCACTTCCATTCCTAAACATGTGGTAAAGTTGACAAATGTGGGGTTTAATCCTGGTAGTACTAGTCCGACTCATGAAGAGTCAGATGGACCTACACGGAGTAAGAGAACTAGGATTGTCAAGGATTTTGGAAGTCACTTTGTCACTTACAACATCGAGGACGATCCAGTAACCTTCAAGGATACTATGGCTTCTTCCGAAGTCAAGCAGTTGAAGGAAGCTGTCAAAAGTGAGAGGGACTCCATTGTCTCTAACGGGACATGGATGTTAGTTGATCTCCCTCCTGGGTGTACTACAATTGGGTGTAAGTGGGTTCTTAAGAAGAAACTAAAACCAGATGAGACCATCGATAATTTTAAGGCTAGATTGGTAGCTAAGGATTGTAAACAAAAGGAGGGAATAGACTATTTGGTACCTATTCTCTGGTAGCTCAGTTGACTACAATCCAGGTGCTTATAGCACTTTATTCGGTGTATAATCTTTCGGTCCACCAAATGGATATGAAAATAACCTTCTTGTATGCTGAACTCGAGGAAGTAATATACATAGATCAACCTGAGGGATTAGTAGATTATGGTAACGAGCACACAGTTTGTAAACTTATTAAGTGTCTCTATGGACTTAAACAAGCACCCAAATAATGGAATGAAAAGTTTGATAAAACTGTTCTTGCGTTTGGCTTCACTGTGAATGAGAATGATAAATGTATTTACTATAAGGTTAAAGGGGATAAGTATATCATTTTATGCCTATATGTAGATGACATTCTGTTAATAGGATCATGTTAGATATAATAACCAAAACCAAGTCATTTTTTAAAAATAAGTTTGAAATGAAGGATATAGGTGAGGCAAATCTAATTCTTGGCATCAAGTTGATTTGTTCAACTAATCGGATAGTTATTTCTCAATCTCATTATGTTGAGAAGATAATTGAGCAATTTGGCTATCAAAACAGTATAATTTGCAAAGACATTATATGATCCTTCTATGACTTTATTCAAATATAAAAATGGTGTCCCAGTAGCTCAATTAAGATATTGCCAAATTATTGGGATTTTGTAGTATTTAGCAAATGACACGAGTCTAGATATATCATTTTCTGTTTCAAAGCTGCCTAGATACATTAGTTGTCTGGACAGAACCTATTAGGGAGCTTTGGATAGGGTACTAAGGTACCTTAAGGGCACAATATTACTGGCCATTCATTATGGCATATTTCCTGTTGTTCTTGAGGGATATAGTGATGCTAGTTGGATAACCAAAAACTTCAGTAGTAATGGGTGTTCAGGATATGTATGTACATTTGGTGGGGGCAGTTTTCTGGAAGTCTGCAAAACAGACTTTGATAACCCGGTATACTTTTGAAGCCGAGTTATGTACGTTGGATACGACTGGTATCGAGGCTGGATGGTTGTATGGGTTGTTATTACAACTTCCCATTGTAAGCTAGACTCTTCCACCTATTGTTGTACATTATGATAGTCAAACCACAATAGCAAAGGTTCAGAGTCATAAATACAACCAAAAGACCGAGAGACACATCCGCGTTAGACTTAAGTCTATAAGAAAATTAGTGTCGGTCAGAGTTATAGACATTGACTTTGTAGGAATAAAGGACAATGTGGCTGATCCTTTGACAAAAGGATTAGATTTGTCATTAGTAGAAAAATCCAGATCTGGAATGGGACTAAAAACCCATCAGTGACATATCTACGATAGCAACCCAACCTTATAAGTGGAGATCCCGCAAAGAAGGTTCAATGTGGTATTAACAAGTAGAGCACCAATATAAAGTGATACTTTGCCTCTGGAGTCTATCCTCTGTAATTCTGGAAGGTGCTGATACTGCAAGCATAGTAAGAGTTAAACTCTGAATTGGGTCAAGTCTTTTAGACGAGATGCTAGAAGTGCATCCTTGGAGATGCCGAACTAAGTGAATACAGTTGTTTGGTCGCAGCTAAGGAATGTGGTTATTCTTGAAAGCATTCATGAACAGGATCAGGACATATGGCCTAAAGTGTCAACCCTAAAGATCAACACAGAGCCAGTGACTTGTTGTCACTAACAGACGCTGTCATAATTACATGCTTAAATTCAAGTCTTGGTTCCATTTTGACCTAGTGACAACTGACGTTAGATAACTTAGGCAGTGGTTTAAACCAGAAGGTACCATTGTTGAAAGCAAGTTACGGAAGCTTGAGTTCGAATCTATCGATTTATGGCGGTTTGTTGTAATTGACATAATTAGTTGCTAATTTTTAACAAAAATGTGGTCTATGGATGCAATTATAATGTCAATCCATATATTAGGTTGAGAGAAAAATGGAGAAGTGCATTTGTACCACATAGGAATATGATAGGGAAAATGTGGGCTTTGATAAGTATGTAAGGTGTACGTGGGGGTGAGTATTCTTACACTCATTCTTGTCCTATAATGGAAGTTTATGTTCAAAATAAACTCCTTATATTAAGTAGTCCAAGTGATGTTTGAAGTGTTATGGAGACTAGAGTGAACATGGGGTTGCCCAAATGCGTGCAGCTGCCACCCGAACTGACCCGGCCCGGCCCAACTCCAGGCGCAGGCGTTAGGGCGAATGTCTCAGTATATATCTTTTTTCAGTAAAAATATTTGAATTTATTGGGAAAAAATTGATATATTTCTGACAGCCAAAAATATTTTTTAAATTTGTTTTAATTCCCTTAGAAAATCGATTTTAATGTTGTTTTAAAAAAGTAATTTTTTGTCTGGTTTTTAAATGGTTTTAATACTAGATTTTAAACCTGGTTTAAATTCTATTTCAATACAAAACCTGAAACTCCTGCATTTATGCGGAGGTTTCAACTAGTTTTTAATTGCTCGGTCAATTGTTACAATGATGATGGAGGTATTGTCTTGCCTATAAAAGGTTGATGGTCCTTACTCTTCAAACACACACCACAAAATCTAAAAATAATTTTCAATATCTAGTATCTCTACTGTTCCTCTCGGTTTTCCCTAAACAATCCGAGCTCTGAGCTCTTGTCTCAATAGGCTTCTGAATGTTATTCGAGGTATTCTTCAATACAATGCAGTACTGTTGAATTGAGCCATCTTATCCTGGAAGAAGTTGCGTAGTACCCGATGGACTTTGATGGGACATATAATTTCTTCAAGGCAATCAGAACATTTCTGCGATTCAGTTAATTCACTGTTTTGGACCGAGAGTTGTTACGACACAACTCTCATTGTAAGTTCTCAATTTATTTTTCCCGTAAAAAAACATATCTAATTGTAAACTATTTATTATTGTGCAACGTGTCTGTTTGTGTATTTAGTTTAAAAACTGGTTACTAAAATCTGATTGAATTTTCAAAATGTTACTACGATTATTATTACCTTTTCCAACAGAGAAAGTAAAAGTGCGGAAAAAGATATTATTGGTAGAAAGAGAACCAATTAAATCAAAACATATAATTCATTTCTCAAAAGCATTCCACCTCAAAGAAAATTCTTATTTAGACATACGTTTTGATCAACCTGAACCGAACTAATCACGTAATAAGAATAATTATAATTAATATATGATTAGTCGTTTTTCTTAAACAGTGTGCCATTCATACGATAAATATATTACACATGACAAGGAATGAGATGTTGACACCCGAAATTTTAGAATGATGCCTACACCCGGAATATAGCTACAAACACCTGCCCTTTTGCATCCAACCATCAACATAAGGGCACCACCACCATTTGCACCCAATCATCCTCCACTATCACACTTTATAGGTTTAGTGGCTACTCAAGAGAGTGGGTCTAACTTCCCTACATTTGTAAAAGGGGGTAAAAAGTATGTCACATTGAACAATGTCACTTCAGCTAGGGGTGTGCAAAAATCGATCGAACCGAAAAAAAATTCGACTGAACCGAAAATAATTCGATTTTCGATTATAATTTTAAAAAATTTTGGTTTTCGGTTCGGCCGAAATTGTTCGGTCCACCGAACCGAACCGAAAATTAAAATTTTTTAATGTAATATTAATATTTAATAATATATAATATATTACATAATTTTTTTTAATACTAATTTAAATGGAAAGTATAAAGTAATCAGCAGTAGAAAGTAACACTAACAGAGTTACAGATTCTTTCTCTACTTTCATTTTGACTTCAGATTCAGATTTTGGGTGGGTTTGGGTTCCTCATAGGCGACGAGAGAGAGAGGCAATGAGAGAGAGAGAGAGATGAGTCGGCGAAGACAACGACGACTGCGAGAGACCGGAGACTGGCGGAGAGAACTGAGAACTGAGAAGAGAACACTTCTCTAGTTTTCTTCTTTTGTCTGTGGGCGAGCGCCAAGCAGAGTCGAGAGAGACACGACGGCGAGAGAGGCTGACTGTGACCACGACGGTGAGAGAGGCGAGGACCGACTAGGTGAGTTTTTTCTTTTTAGCTATTTTGATTTTCTAATGTCTAGTTTTCTACCATTAATAATGTGCTGAAAATGAAAATAAAATTGTAGTGTTGAAATTATGTGAATTTGACTGTGAATTTGGAATCTTGGATTAATTATGTGCTTGTGCTGAAATGAATGTGCATTGTGCTGAAAATTGGGTCTCTGTTTTGGGATTAATGGCTTAATGCACTGAATGCCATTTCAGACATTATGTGTTGTGGTTCTTGTGAATGAAGGATAGTTATACTTTGACAACTAAGGCCCCATTTCAGACATGAATGGTCTTTGTTTAATGCACTGAATGCCATAATGCACTGAATACCATTTCAGACATGAATGGTCTCTGTTTAATGTTTATCATTATGCGTTGTGAATGTTATGATAGTTATACTTGACTAATATAAGGTTCTTGTTGTTGTATTTGTAGTGTTGTGTAAAGTAAAACTATAAATGGATTTGCCCGAAGGTTGCGAACGAGAAGAGATGATGTTGGAAGACGAAGGCATTTCAGAGACACCACCACCACCTCCTCCAGAACCAGAAGGACCACAACCACAAGAAAAACAAGCACAGAGGCCCAAACGGAAGGAGACATGCAAAAGGGCTAAGGTTTGGGATCACTTCATTGCCTATAATGATAGTGAAGGAAATCCAAGAGGTCGATGTAAGTATTGCAAACGCACTTATGCTACTTATCCTATTAAGAATGGCACTTCTAGTTTGAACAATCATATGAAACAATGCAAAAAACATCATGATAATCTAGTTTCTGTTGCTGAGAACCGGACAATAACTAGTTTATGTCCGAGTGTTAGTGTAACGGAGGATGTAAGAGAAACTTTAAAATTTGATCAAGAAAACTATCAGGACTGCCTTAGCTCACATGATAATTATAGATGAATTGCCTTTTAAGTTTGTAGAAAATGAAGGATTTAGGCAATTTATCTCCGCCGCATGTCCACAGTTTAATGTCCCTTCATAAACCACTATAACTAGGGATTGTTATAAGTTGTTTTATGATGAAAAGAATAAGTTAAAAACTTATTTCAAAAATTCGGGACAAAGAATCTCATTGACCACGGACACATAGATTTCTAATCAGAGACTCACCTATATGTGTTTGACTGCGCATTACATTGATTCTGATTGAAAATTGCATAAGGTTATCCTTAATTTCATCCCATGTCCTACTCATAAAGGTGACGATGTTGGATTGTTGATTGAGAAATATTTGTTGGATTGGGGTATTGATGAAGTGTTTGTTGTAACTGTTGATAATACTTCGTTAAATGATACGACTGTTGCTTACTTGAGATGAAGATTTGTTAATAGGGGAACTGCTATTTGTGAAGGAAAATATTTGAATATGAGATGTGTGGCTCATATTATCAATTTAATTGTCAAGGATGGATTGAAGGAATTGAATGATTCCATTGAGCATGTCAGAACTATTTTTAGATATGTTCGTCAATCACCTGCTAGGACAAAAAAATTTAACGAATATGCTGTTGAGGAGAAGGTTCAAAGCAAAAAATCATCGTGTTTAGACGTCCCTACAAGATGGAATTCAGTTTATACTATGTTAGATACTGCTCTCATATTTCAAGGTGTGTTTGAAAGATATGCAATATATGATGCTGATTTTCGTGGTGATTTTATGTCTGATGGTCCTTATGGTAGAATTGGATTGCCTACGAAATATGATTGGGTTATGGTTGAAGTGTTGTGACGATGTTGCGACACTTTTATGAGCTAATCAATCGAGTATTTGGGTCATGGTATGTGCAATCTAACATTTTTTTTTGGATGAAATAAGTGATATCTGCACCTTATTGAAGGAATGGATTGAGAGTGATGATGACTGTTTGGTAGATATGGCTCGAGAAATGAAGGTAAAATTTGATAAGTATTGGGGTAGTGTCGATAAGATGAACAAGATGTTATATGTTGCTGTTATGCTTGATCCTCGGAAAAAGTTCGGTTATCTTCAGCATATTTTCAACAATATGTATGAGCCACAAATAGCAACGATGATGGTAAGTTTGGCCAAAGATGTTTTCTATGATATATTTGAAGATTACAACAAAGCATATTCTTCGATAACATCACGTCCTTCCACCACTTCGTCCACGTCTAGTGAATCATAACAAGATTATGGTACTGCTAGTAGTCCAATAAAGGAAGTTAGTAAAATCAGGATAAAGAAATGGAAATAAATATTATCTGAGGTTGGACGTAGGGAAAAGTCTGAGTTGGATTCATATTTAAATGAAGAAATTATGGATGAAGATGAATCTCCAATATTTGATATCAAGGAATGGTGGAAAATGCATTCTCCGAGATTTTCCATCTTATCACGATTGGCATGGGATGTGTTAGGTATGCCTATATCTACCATTGCATCGGAATCAACTTTCAGTACTGGAAGTCGTATCATTGATGATTTCAGAGCATTATTGGGTCCAAAGATGGCACAAGCTTTAATTTGTAGCCACGATTGGCTACGACACGCTCCGGTGAAACCAGTTGAAGAGGACTATGACATGATCGAGAAAATTGTGAAAGGTATATGTTAATTTAATATTTATTTATTTATTGAGAATATTAGTTTATTCAATGTTGACATCTTTTATTTATGTTATACTTGTAGATGGCCTATCAAGTGTTGGCTTAGAGTCAACCATCATCGGATTATGATGTTATATGTCACGTAAGTATGATTTTATTTCATGTACTTTTTTATAATTTTATTTATATTTGTAGTATAATATCTTTCTTTTTTGATTTTGTTTCAATAGGAAATTGACGGAGTTTCAATTTCGGCTCGACGGATTTTCACTCAAGATTCTCAAAGTTGACAGAGCTTCAAACTTTTTGATTTTATTTGTAGTGAATGGATGTTATTTTTTCATTCAATATATTGTCGTGTTAAACTTTTCGTTGAACTTGAACACTTGAAATATTGAATTATTATTTTCATATTTTGAAATGGAGTGCGTATGAATGGTCCGAATGGAATGATATTCGTATGAATCATATCGTATCGTATCAATTGTTATTTTTTTTATATTTTTATATTTTTAACATGTATTTTTGGTCAAAATTGAAATTTAAACAAAACGGTAATTTTTTTAATTATTATTTTCGATTTGAAAACCGAACCGAAGTTTGTTCTTCGGTTCGGTTTTCAGTTTTATAAATATTCGAACCGAAAATCCGGTTAACCGAATTTTTGGTTCGATTCGATTTTTTTAACCGAAATGCACACCCCAAACTTTAGCTATGAAGTGCATTCAGTAAGGTGGGAAGTCCAAGAAGACTACA
This sequence comes from Sesamum alatum, assembly GCA_034509735.1. Lineage (NCBI taxonomy): Eukaryota > Viridiplantae > Streptophyta > Magnoliopsida > Lamiales > Pedaliaceae > Sesamum > Sesamum alatum. The sequence continues at coordinate 13,605,048 of JACGWO010000006.1, forward strand.
AGCAAGAAGTGATGGTTTGTGTGTTTGAGTGGGGTTTCTTTTTGCTGGACTATTTTTGTTGGTTGTATAACTTCAAATATGTTTAAGAAGGTATTTTGAGGGATGCTCAGTACCCAAAACTTATGCATTGTGATTTTTTGTGTTTTGTGAGGGTCAAACTTGTTTTGTGTATTGAGCACTATCTATTGAAGTATTGAAATTGATGATCATTTGTTACGTTTTTGTGTATTGGTAGTTTTGTTAAGTTGTGTGAGTGGCTATTTTTTTTTTCGCCTCCATCTTTGGCTGGTCGTTTTTTATTTTGCCTCCATTTTCCTGTAAAAAAAGGGCAACAAAGTAAATTTTAATGCCATCAACTGTAGTAAACGGACTCTCTTTCCTTCGTTAGAATTTAACAAAAAATGGCATTTGGGATTAAGTTGAAAACTTTTTGGAAAGAAATGGGACCAAATCGGAAATCGCGTAAAGCATGGACTAAAACAGAAAAGTCCATTCTTTATGGGACGAAAAAGATAATATAGCCTAGAGATAATTACACCAAATCTCAGCCCTCTCTGAGATTTGGTGTAATTACACACAAATTCTTTATAGTTTGAAAAATTACATTTAATACTCTTGAGGTTTGCTTTCGTCTAACAAATAAGTCCCTCCATTAGTCAAAATACACTGAATTTGCCAGTATTAATAAAAAAAACTAGATAAAAGTCCATATTTATCCTCCATGAATTTATTACTAACTTATTGCAGGCCAAACGAATCTTTTAATAATTAAACTACCCTTATATCTTTAACCGTATAAGATAGTTTAGTCAAAAAAGATTTATTTGACCTGCAATAAGTCAGTAGTAAGTCAAGGGTAGATATCAATTTTCGTTCAGTTTTTATTATCAACAAATTTGGTGAATCTTGACTAACAGGAGGACCTATATGTTAGACGGAAGCAAACTTTAGGGGCACTAGATGTAATTTTTTAAATCATAGAGGGTCTACATGTAATTACACCAAACTTCAGGGAAGGACGGTGCAATTATCCCTTCTTTTTATAGGATAAGCTACGCCTACACCTCTTGAGATTAGATTTAAATATATAAATATGTTTTACCTTTTGTAAAATTATAGGCGCACTCCCTTATCGGGTGTTAATATAATGTAACTTAAGGATATTTGTGTAAGTTCTTACCACTGAATAGGGGTGTACTTGTAATTATACTTATAACCTCAATGAATGTAAAAGTAAGGGTATTTGTGCATTTGGATTTAATCTTAATGGGTGTTAATGTAATTTACCATTATATATTGGTGTCAGATTCATGCGTGAAATTATGCATTTTAACACGAGACGCGTGTCAATTATATGGTGATACGACGCGAATATATGATGTATAGTATGATAGAAGATTCTCATTGGAGTTATATTTATTAATGGGAATGTGTGTGTGTGTGTGTGTGAACACTTATCTATGTGTGCACAATTAATTTGAAGGTAAATTATATCGACATCTTTTAAGGTTAGGTCTAATTATACAAACACCCTTTGTTGTTAGCGAAAGTAAAAGTGTCGGAAATAAGCTTTAAAATATTCTAAATTTCCAAATTATTTTCAACACTTTATTTCAACTTAATGTGCCAGTTTAATTTGATATTATTTGAGGTTTATGACCTTATTATTATAGTCATTTTATTGTGATCTTATAAGGTTCACAAGTATTTGTCCATTATGTTTGATATTTATGTGGCTCATTTAATGTTGATTTTATTATGATATCATGAGTTCTTATTAAGCCACTTAATGTTTATAATGGTCCAATTCTTTTACAACTATTCATAAGCCACTACTTTTCTTCATTTGGCATATTGACATTGAGTAAACTCTTTCATTCAAAAAGTTTCATTGTGTCAAAATACTTCTTACATTTCACACAAGTAGAGTTTGGCAACAAGAGTGTCGACTGATTCTTAGTCTACCCGTGGTCGTGCACATGTGAAAAGATATTGTTAAGAGGTAATCGGGTTTTATTCTGAAGTCATGGTCAATCATCAATACCTACACGCAGGGAGGCAATCATGACTTTAGGATAGTGACTAGTGTCGTGACTCTCTAACGATGCAACTTCTATTTTTTCAAGTTTTATTTAGGGTTCGTTTGGTTCAAATAAGAGGAAAGGGGAAGTGAAAGGGGGAGGGGGAGGGGAAGGGGGAGAGGGAGGAAAAAATAATAGTTTTCCTTCAAGTTGTTTGGTATGATTGGAAGGGGAGTAGCTCTTAAATACTTCCCCTCGTTTGGTACGAGAAAAACATATTGCAAAAAAAAAAAAAAAAGACTAATTTTTGTAATTTTACTGTTTAACCATTTCTCTTCACTTTGTATTAGAATATAAACAAGTTAATATTATACAATATAATTTTAATATATCAAAGATTTAATAACCTTATTAATAAAAATATTTATCAAACAAGAACAATAATACTTTTTACGTGATTGTTGATTTCGACGTAGTAGCTTTTCCAATGATTTGGTTATCTTTTCTCTGGAGACTATGTAAGGTATTATCAGCGGGAAGAAGAAAAGAATTGGAGGGCAATATATATATATATATATATATATATGCGCAATAGAGTAATAAAACTAAAATATGTATTTTTTTTTGGTCTTTTTGGCCTTCCACTTTTCCGCCAATTTCGGACGGAAATAAAATTAGATTCCGGATGAGTTTCATACACATTCAGTTTTACTTCCCCTCCATCTCTTCCTCCAAATCAAACACTAAATTTTTTCTTATACATCCCCTTTTAGTTCAACTTCTCTTATACTTCCACTTTTCACCCCAACCAAACATACCCTTAGTTATTTCATTACTATATGAATGAGATAGTTTATTATACTGATATTTTATGCTCAAAGATATAGTCCGAGATAAATGAACACAAATCACACAATATCCACAACAAAAAGTATATCATTTGAGGTTGTGGTTGTAATTACAAGTACAACCCCTATTCAGTATCGGTGTAATTACACCTAACATTAGGAAGTGGCGATGTAATATGCCTTAATTTAAAATTAAGAAATAAATATTTTTTTTAAAAAAATATGTATCTTAATTGGATATATAAAAATAGAAAAAGGATGATAGTTAATTGAGAAAAGAATGAGAGAATAAATGAATTAAGAAAGTTATGAAGTGAGAAAAAAAATAGTAAACAATTTCAAAAATAAAAAAAGAAACATATATGGGATGGAATAAAAAGAATAGCAGACCAAAACAACGTTAATTGAAAATACCAATAAAAAAAAAAGAAGTGCTCTTCAATTATATATAAGAAAAGGCGTAGATATACTCTTTTTTAGAACAAACAAGAAACTTATATTTTTTAATTTAACATAAAAGTAAAGTACATGTGGAGAGGTAGTTTACATTTTTAGCCTTGTTTTTTGGTTGTGACTTTCTAGAAAGAGTGCCAGTCACTTGTATGCTTTCAAAAAGCTACAATTGAAGTCCTTTTTCTTGCTTATATTCAAACAAACAAACAGATTTATGAAACATATTTATGCAACAGATTACAAGTAACAAACAAACAAAAACTTATCAGTTAATTTTCTGGCCCCATCAATGTTTTCCTCCTCCACATTCTCATTCTGTGTCTCATTTTCAGCATCTAAAGAGGCAACAAATTCTACCTCTTTCCTAATATCACACCCTTTATTGTTATGTCCATAACCCCCACAGAAACTAGACTTCACCACGTAATGCAATCTCTTTAACTTTGTCTGGTTGTTTTGTCCTCTAACTCCCTTCCTCCTTTTATTTGCTAGTTCATCCCTTTCTAATCTCCTTGCTCTTGCAGGTCTGGCAGCACTTCTACCATAATTTGGGGAAGCTGGAGGTATGTACCCTGTTTTGGCCCATAGTTGTGTTAGAATAGGTGACCAGAAAGTTAATTGGATTGACAATTTTGGGAATTATTCGTCAGTCTTTATTACATCAATATTATCCTGATGAATATAGTAAGTATTCATCTATGGCACTGAGTTTGTTGTGCTACAAACGTTGAACGACGTTTCAACGTCACAACAAATGCCCATAGACCAATTGGATAACCCATGTAGTTGGGTTGCGCATTGGATGGAGGCTACAAAACCAACTTCTGAGGGTTGGTCTAAAACATTCCAAGTCGAGGACCTCGAGACTGGGCATCGAGTGTCCTATTGAGACTTGCACTAAGTATTGCATTCACCGGGGGGAGTGCCGAATTTCATTGGCGACAGACAAAGGTCGTCTATGCAATTTTAGTGGGTTAGTTGACAAGGTGGTCGACTGACTGAACTGACTCGCGAGAATCATCATATGGAAGCCTTGGAGGCTTGGTCGGTGCATATGACTGGAATTTCCGGTTTCGATAGTACGGGATTAGTCTTCGGACTTGAGGAATCATGACAGTCATGTGCATATGACTGGAATTTCCGGTTTCGATAGTACGGGATTAGTCTTCGGACTTGAGGAATCATGACAGTCATGTGCATATTGAAGATTGTATCTTGGATCTGGCGAGATGTGATCATTCTGTAAGATGGTCATTATAAGTCTTGTCCAGTGCAGTTGGAGTATGTAGCGAGGATGGTGGATTCCAAGATAAGATCTGTCCCCTGTCAGTATATGACGGTGATGTCTCCTATACGCTCTGAGATAGTTTAGACTCTTAAAGTCTATGATCATAGAAATTGATTGAGTAGGAAAGGATTTCCTATGTTGATTGATAGAGTAAACGCATCTCGGGTACGAAGCATAGTTGCCTAGTCAAGGATGGGAACCGACGCCCAATTTTATACTCTAGACTAACGCCAGGAGGCGGTCGACAGTAGGACCGTACCTGTACGGAATCGGCACCTAAATATTCATGCTAACATTCACCTAGTCTCTAGTACCATGGACCGTTGCTAAATGACCACCTATGGTGATAGGCTCCTATTGGACACGAGCCCAAGTCTAGCTGAGAGTGAACCTAAAGGGTCACACACAAATCACCGAGTAGGTGAAGGAATTGACTTGGAGTCAATTTTTGAGGATGATAAGTAATTGGATTACTTATGGGATTGTCCATTGGATGGACGGACCGATATGTTTTTATCGGTAAATGGGATTTACCGATTAAGTAGTGAATCGAAGCTTGGATCTTTAATTGGATTAAAGATCAATGGGAATTATTTAATTGGACCATGAATTAAATAGAATTTAATTCTTGGGCTTATTGTAATTGGATTACAATAAAATCCGGTCCATTAAATCTTGACCCAAGAGAGGTGTTAATTCCACTTTTGGAATTAGAAGAAGTTGAACTTCTTCTAAAAGGGGATGGCCGAAAATTACTTCTTTTGAAAGTACTAAAATTGGCCATGAAGGCCGTTGATGACAAGTTGACTTGTCTCTTTTGGAAAGAGACCAATCAATTCTAATCAAGCCTCTTTCACTTGGTATGAGTAAATCATACCTTATAAAATGGTAGGCTTGATTGATGATTAATGGGGATTGATTGGAATGTATCTAGACATCCTTGGATGAACCTAGACACATTCCAATAATCACATTAATAAAGTATATATATATATGTGTATATACTATCATCAAAGACAAGAGTTTTCTATTCATCTTTTTGTAGGAAAAAGATGAAAACTCTCTACCCTCTCTCTCTACTCTCTAAATCCTCTTTGTTGCTTCATTGATCTAGGATCAATTGAAGAACAAAGTAAGATCAAGAAGGAACACTAATTTGATAGTGTAATCCCTTCTTCGATTTCATCCTCTAGATCCTTTTTTCTCTAGTAAGAAAAACGAGATCTTTCCCAGTGTGGTGTGGACTATGTTTGAGGGTCTCTAAGTTGGGACCTCGCATGAATGAACGTCGGGAGGAATCAACGCGTGTAGCCGATCGAAATACAAAATCGAGAAAGGTATTCCCACTTACATTTATGCTCTCAGTTTCTTCTTTATTCTATAGCCACGAACGCTTGTTTATTTTATATGTTTATATTCTGCGTTTATACATCGATAGCTCGGGAACGTTCAAGGGCACACCCTTTGAACGCGATTTAAATTCTTTTTATTTTGCACGTTTCTATCTCCACCGCGCTTTCGCCGCATTTCCGGGCCGTTCTGCTTTCCTTCAAGTTGTGGCCCATTGACATGTGCCATAGCATATGAATTCACCCTGTGAAGGTCTCCAAAGTGTAGAATGTATGAACAAAGTCAGGATTAAGGTTTTGGCAAGCAATGGCACTCATGCCATGATTACATGTGATGCCACTGAGATCCCATTTCCTACAGGAGTAACTATGATGCAACAGATTTACAGTGTACCTAGAGCCATCATAGCATGCAATCTCATATTTGTTATCATCATATTTGATCGGGATGCAGTCTAAAGCTCTCTCCATGTTTTTTTTCACAATTTGTTTTATCTTTGGTCAGATCTTTCCTTCCCATTTTTTTAGGGCCCTATCTCTATTCTCTGGCAACCTAGTCATAAGGAACTCCGGGATCCACTCTAACATTGTGAGCATTAGCCTCTCTCTTGCATCCAAGATGCAATTAATTAAAAGTTTCACATATGTTGTTGAGCAATATATCACACTTTGGCAATGTGTTGAAATAACCCCTGCTCCAATGAGTATGTGGCTTGTCACTGAACCAATCATGTGCTTGTTGAGATAGTGCTGCCATCTCTTGCATCCTCAACTCCCACTCTTGGACTGTTGTAGCTCTGGCTGCATTCCAAAAAGCAATCTTGAAAGCCTGTCCCCTGAACCCTGTTGTCTTTGAAATTACCATGGTGGTGTCTTACACAAAACCTCTTATATGATCCTGGGAATACTGAGTCAAATACAGGCACTAGGCTTTTTTTGTTTGTTAGAGATAAATGTGTAGACATCATCTATGACAATCTCCAAGTCACTCTTCGAAAGCTCCAAAAAACCATTCCCAAGATGCTCTTGTCTCCTCACTAACAACAACAAAAGCAATTGGAAATAGATTGTTGTTAGGGTTCACAGACATAGCTGTTAGAAGTATCCCACCATGAGGGCCTTTTAAATGGAACCCATCAACCCCTATCAATGGCCTACACCCACTTCTAAATCCCTGCTTCAATGAATTGAAGCATATATATAACTTGTCAAATTTTTTATCCCCACTGCCATCACTGTTGTCCACCATTGACATCAAGACTGTAGGCCCAAGATTGGTTCTCCTCAACTCCTTAGCATAACCACAACTTGTTATATTGCTCATCACCATCCCCTTGCACTTTTTGTAAGACCTTTCTCCTTGCCTTGTATGTTTACTGCTTAGATATACTCAGTCTTAAATCTTTACACACCTCATGTCCTAACCCCTTAATATTTCTCTTCGGGCATGTTCTGAATTTATCTTCAAATCTTTAGACAACCACCTAGAGGTACAGTTTTAATGCCCTCCCACAGTTGTGTTCAGATTTATACTCCCTTATTTGGAAGGACTCTTCAACACATTTTGCATAAACTCTCCTTAGATCATTTTTTGTAATTTTCAGATTTCTCTTTGTTTTAATGGCATGTGAATGTATTGCTTCTATAAATTCCTTTTGTTACTGAAAACCATCCCAAGTTCAAATGTAGGATCCATTATGTTTGATGTTCTAAACACAGGAAATGTATCTTTCCCTTCCCAATCAGATCCTACATCAGATTCAAAGTCATCCTTACTATTTATCAAATCATCATCATCAATAGAATCATTACCATCCCCACTATCCTCATTACCACCCACAACATCCCCAACCCCAGCTTCATCCTCAGCCCCATTGTTATCACCATCACTAAGGTCAAACTCACTATCCTTAAAGCTATCAGTTTCTGATTCAGAATCCCCAGCCCCCTTATCCTCCCCATTAGTCTCTATTAGTAGCTTATCGCCCTCATCAATTGGATTAGATGACCCTATTTGAGTCCCAATACCATCTAACATTGCATCTAAGTACAATACTAGCTCCCTATTTTTGGTCACATAACCATCAGATAATTGCAACAAATCTGTTTGGTACAACACACTTCTCCATTTACCTGTTTCCAGCTATAATATTTTTTAACCCCATTACACCCTAGTTTTTGTACCAAACTATAAGGCCATCTTTACTTAATTGGATGGGATTAGGGGGGTGATTGACTAAAACTTGATTAAAACCCGGATTAGATAGAGTATGATTATGCAGTGAGATATTTACTTGTATTTTCGAACTTAGGATTAAATAATGATTACCTTTGACTTTGGTGTATGCAAATAGTGATGTTATTGTGCAATTACAATTGTATCCTTGTAATAAAAAAATCATGAAGTGACATGTTGAGTGTAATTGAAGACTTCTACACCCCTCTTCTACTCCATTTCATCCTCATTCTTCCATTTTCCACCGTTGGAGGAGCTTGGACACCGAATATTCAGGCCAAAAACAGATTTGGCTCGTTTATACTTGGTGGTGTGGAGGTTAACCGGAGTCATCCCGAAGTCCCCAAACGAAAAGGTTAGTCCTTTAAGACACCACCTTCGGTAGATAAAAAACTTAACACCGACTTCTTTCTATCTTCTGTGTAGGATTAATTGAAATTGATAAATCTGTTTCAAATTTTGAGATCAGTTCGTTGATTTCTGTTCATTGATGTTGTTACGGTTAATTTCTCGGTTGAAGGATGATACCAACTATTGCGCAAAAATGTTTTTTTCTTGTATTTGTCCCCCAACACTATTCGAATGTTTGGATATGTTAATATACAAATTATTCCATATTTTCAAAACCCAGTTTAACCTACAGATGATTAGCTATGTTTTCTTCAATTTATTAGAAATTATTCGAATTGGCTATGGGATTACCGTAATCTCACTACCTAACCATTTCATATTTCACACAAATGTATAATCCTTAGTTAGGTGAACTATTGGTGACACGAACTATGCGCTTTGGTGACACTCAATCATTACTTGTTCCAAATTTATTTTAATGTAGTTTTCATTAACTATTGAATTCTATGCAATTATTATCCTATTGGTTCTTAATTCAGATGAATCGTTCGTCGAGTAATCAATCACAAAGCCGTTCCACCGGTCATTCATACACTAACTACGGGGACAACGATGAACCAGAAGTTGTCCGCATTTGTAAATGTGGTCACGATCTAGTCGTCCGTACATCATGGACTAACTCAAACCCTGGCCGGCGTTTCCGAAGTTGTTCTGCAGATGCAGTACGTATTCGTTATGAGTTGGACCACAATTCTAGAATGATCCCCCATTTCATTTGTATGTTTGATTGTTGTTAAAAAATATTCTATAATTTGAAAGGAAAATCAATGTGGTGTGTTTCGAGTGGATTGATCCACCAATGTGCCGGAGGTCAATTGAAGTTATACCTGGACTGTTGAAGAGGTTGAATAGCCAGGAAAAACAATTGAAGGACTACGGGCAAAAGCTGCGTGGACTCGAGGCATCTTTGGACGATATTATGCTTTATCGTCTTGGCGGGATTGTTGGATGTGTTTATAATACTAGTACTCCTCATTCTCTATATTCGGGCAACGATCCTGTGCATGTAGTTTAAGAAAGTATGTAAATTTTTTTGTTGGTCTAATGTATGTTTTTGTATGTATTTTGTGTACGTGATGAAACTAGTACGCATTACATATGCAATTAGTGGACATTTGCAATTTTAATATTCCATGCAATATTATCGGGTAATTACGTACATATTGTCTATTTTCTCTTGCTTAAGCCTATCTACGCATTTCATTATTAGATTTAATTGGACTCCGTACACATAATAGTCAAATTTATGAAGAACAAATTTTAAAAGCCCGGGACAATTCAACCGCGTAGAATTTTATTATTACATGAAATAATACTCACGTCCTTCAAATTAGGTTGTGAATACTTGTGTCTCATTCAAAAGTCTACACAAATCTACAAATGGGATATAATTAAATTTGTTAAAAAAGGTAGATACATTTACTACACATTGTAATAGGAGTAGGTGGAGGTTTTTCTATATAAACCCCCATTCTCCTATTGCCAATTGTATTCTTCCTCACTTCTTGCTCCCTACGTTCTACCTTCTTTTGGGTGTACCCAACTTTCAAAGCAATCATCTTACAAATACCTCAAGTTTCCTGCAATGGCCGGAGATGGTTTTTACTGGCAAAACAAAATGTTCTACTGTGAACATTGGACACCTGAGATCGAAGACACCTTCATCCAGTCTCTACTCGCTCATCACCGCAAGGGGACATTTCACCACGAGCGAACTAACTGTCATGCTGTTCTTTGTGCATTGTTTGACATAAATGCTCGCTATGGAGCAACACTGTCTTACTCTTACTGTCAACGCCGTTTAGCTAAGCTGAAAATCCGGCATCATGTTTTCTCTTGGGTTACTAGTCTAGTAGCGGTGGAATGGGATCCAAAAAAGAACATTATCTCGGCGGATACTTATGTATGGGAGCAAATTGCAAAGGTGTGACGGTTTTACATTATTTTCATAATTTATGATTTCGGTATTGCATGGAAAATACGTGCAATGTCATGGCAACAAAAAATTTACATACGTATTCATATTATTGGTCGTCTTTTCCATTTTTTAGGCTAAATCAATTGCTAAGTGCTACGTGAAGGCACCCGAGCCACAATGGAGCGTTTTATGGATTTTGTTTGGGGAGTGGATTGGCGATGACTCAGACGAAGACGAATCCGTCTACTTCGATCGTGCGGGCACTTGCTTGGATGACGAGTGGGTCACTAATAAAGCACCACCGGCCGATGACTCGTACGGTGACTCCTCCTTTGGCAACGATCACGATGTGGAACGGGAAGAACCATCTTGGTGGGCCTTTGTCCAGGAATATTATGCTTCCGATTCAGGGACCGGAAGTGTGAACACCCACACAAGGACCATTCGCCGTCCGGCCACAAGTGGTTTCGCTACTCCTCTACCGCAAAGTCCGATCAAAGACGTGAATACCCCAAGCTCCGTGGCGTCGAATGACCCTGACATTGAGGATAATTCACCTTCTCTGTACATTCCTAAGTACTTACGCCGCCGTCAGCCGAAGAAGCCAAAGTTCTAGTACTATGGACATTGGTTGTCATGAAAATATCTATTTATGCATATGTATTCCATATCGAATTTGGTTATTCGTATCTTTTGAACTTGTGACGTTTTGGGTGTACCACATGGCCGTTTACATAGGATTTACAATGTAAAAGATGGCCTAAAATGATGCTAAATCTCTATGGATGTGAGCACGGCCAGATGTTATATAACCTTGTAATTTTGCAATTTTTTGAACTAATGAATCGGCATTATTAGCGCATATACATTTTGCAGCTGTTTTTAGTATAACAAAATATATTTCTTGGGTCGCTTAGATTTCAAATTAAAATTTCCGACCATGGCTATATAGTACTGAAAATCGTATGTAGGAGCATTTACTTGTAATTTTGCAATTTTACATATTTGTAATATTCTTCAATACCAATCACAACTTTTAACATATTTCTCCTTATTTTATCTCGAAAATAAATTTAATATCTCTTACGATTGACATTTAATTCGAGTTTTTTTTAATCATTTTTTAGGACACGCTTTAGGATACAAATTTATTTATGACACGAATTTTTTTTATAATTTTTTATCTCTCATATCTCTTATACTTTTCTAGGTTAATCTCTGTTAAAATTTTATTTTTATAAATTTTTTCCTCTTATATCCCTTCTAATTTTATGATAATATCTCCTACAATTAAATAATACACGAATTATTTTAGAATTTAATATCTACAATTAAATTTTATGACATAATTTTTTAATTGAGAATTTTTTTAATTATTCGAAAACGATTAGATATTGTGTTGCAACATACATGTACAAAAATTTAGTATCATTTCATTAACAATTCACATATTTACGCGAGATGTCAAAGTGGATATCAAGGTGAGGATTCATACACAAAAAAAAAAAAATTACAAGTAAGGATTAACAAAACAAAAACCACCATAAAACAAAATGAGAATTGCATTTGAGGATCAAACACATCTAGCAAGAAAAAAACAAAATGAGCATGTTCATAGTCAAGATACAAAACGTGAGGATATGGGCAAAAATTTCTTGAGAAGACATTGCTATGATGTCTTCCATTGAATTGGAAGAAAACTTTTTGCATGGGGTAGGTAAATACACAATTAATATATCCAACCTCCCTCTAACTTATTTACTTTTGCAAGGTAGGATTAGATTTGATAGGAATTTTGATTGACATTGCATTGAGTTTTGTGTCCATTACTTGCATTCTTCACATTTGAATCCAACTATATATTCATCATCTCATTCATGTCTTTGCTCATTGCACCTCATTTACTTAGCACTATAAATTTCCGGTCATATCTTCCACTCTAACCGAAACCCTAGCTCAAAAGTTCCCATGGCTGCCAATGAACAGAACATTCTGGTTCCGGCACTCCCGGCACCTCCACTTCCGGCAGTTCCACCACCCCCTCCCCAGTGTCACTACTTCTACAACGCTAGATGGACGAAGAGGCATGACAATGCCTTCGTTCAAGCGTTGTACTACCAAGCTATGAAAGGCCACCGCCAACTGTCACGTACTCCTAACATGCACTCGCTCAACCATGCACGCCGCGTCGTAAACGCGTGCTTCAATTTTAATTTTAAGTATATAGTATTCAAAAGAAGGCTGGAGCGTCCCCGCTTGAGGTTCACAACTTTCAAGAGTATACTAGAGGCACCTGGGGTCGTCTGGGATCGCCACCGGAATATTGTCTTGTTTGAGGAGGATCGGTGGAATGAACTGGTGGAGGTATGTTTTTACATTTTGGTTTCAACGTTCAATATGCTTCATTCCTTGGTGAAGATATCTAACTGTTTTTTTTTTCATAGGGCAACGCATTTGTGAATGCTTACCGTTTCTCGGGGGAGCCGGACTGGAATGAGCTATCGGCAATATTCTCGACTGATGAACCCGAAGAAGGCCCCAATGATCCCGTAGACATATCAAGTGACGAGGCGGAGTCGGGTGGAGAGATTGCTGAAGGAACCGATGAGAGCACCATTTCCGACGAGTACTTGCCTTCAAGTCTACTCCTGGCACTTTCCCAACAGCCTCGTACACTGACGAGCGTTTCTCAATTTCATCGAAATCAGCAAAAAGCTTTTTGCTTAACTCGCCTAATCTTTCGTTCGCAGAATCACAGAATTTGTTAACAACATATGTCAATCCATCGTCTTGAACGATCATCTTTGCCTTTCTTTTCTTTCCCGAACTGCCAATTTTTTTCTGACTAGCGGTAGAGTTAACGTTTACCTCTACATTTCCTTGGGTTCCCCCACCAGTCACATTGTCATTCCCAGCATACCCAGTATTTGGGCACCACTCAGCTGTCGGGACATAACAGTCTTGCGTTTCGTCCTCAATCCCATCGTCAGCTAGATTGACAACAGGCGGTGGGTCATTTGTGTATTGGCCCACCACGATAACGTCGCCTACAGCACGATCCCGACCAAATATCTCACGCCATGCATCGAAATAAGGCCAAGATTTATAACGCATTGTACGTGCACTTGGATCAACCTGTTCGGTGTAAGAGATGAGACAATGTATTGCATAAATCGTAAATTAATATGCAATTGTAGAAAGGAGACGTTAACAGCATACTAATTACCTTGCAAAACTCATCCCATACATCTTGCGAGTCTACGGTAATCATGTTACGAGTATCATCCCAACCGAACCCACTCTTTGCCATCATAGCCGTAAGTGTGCCATAGTTTTTTTTCCAGACGTGTATCTTTGAGTTAATGTGTGGTTCGGCCCGTATATCCGTATTAGAAAATTGCTTCATCATAAGAGCCTCAAGTTGGTTCAAGTACCCGGACCTAAATTCATTCTCACATTTCCAACCAGTCGTAACAATCGAACGCAAGGCGTTTACAAGTACCTGCTCTTCGCGTTGTGACCATGACCGACGAGTACTTGCCTTCTCAGCCTTTGCTCGGAAACCACGAGGTTTGCTGCTGCCTTCTTCGTCAACAAGCGTTATCTGTTTATAACAAAGAGATATGTACACTGTCTAAAATTCGATCCACATACAAAAACATAAGAGTAATCGTACGACAAACATTTGTCAAAACTTGATACGGAATCAATAATAGATGATTAAAACAACCATCAAAGATAGTTCAACATAACATCCATTAACACATTATAACATATCAATTACAGACTCCGAAAGGAATACACATAACCGCATAGCTCAAGCAATGTTTCATCAATTATAAGGTAACTGGATGGACGTCCCGCTTCAATTAAAAGAATCCGTTCAGTGGCGGGTCACCCACTCATTCCACATGGTGTCAGCCAACCCATCACGCCAAGCGTTCCAAGCGGGTGACGCTTCCATTGTAGGACCACTTTCAAAATGTTGGTCAGAACTCAATTCACTGTCATTCACAAGCTCGGGTTCCACTGGGTCATCAGGCATCTCCATTCGTAAAAAGTTATGTAATAAACAACACGCAACAATGATACTGTTCTGCACTCGGATTGGATAGAAAGAATGGCTATGCAGTATACCCCACCGTGCCTTTAACAACCCAAACGTACGCTCGATGATATTCCTAGCAGTTGCATGACGGAGATTAAACAATTCACGTGCATTTTGTGGTCCTCCCGCCCCCCTATCCCACTCTTTCAGGTGATATCTGATTCCCCTATACGGCGTTAGGAACCCTTCTACGTTGCTGTAACCATTGTCGCAGAGGTAGTAAGTTCCTATACGAAAAATGAAAGTACGCATCGTTACAAAGGTATCCCAAAAAAAGCTAAATAATGGAAACGCACATGATGTGAACTTTATGAAGATGTATTATACAAGGCTACTATGTAAGAAGGATATACCAGTAGGAATCTGGAGTCCGGTCGTCCGATCGTCCGATGTAGAGCATCTCGCAGTACACGTCCATCTGCCGTGCTACCCTCCCAACCGCTCAAAACGTAAGTGAAAATCCCGTCTATATTGCAGACACCAAGAACATTAACTGATACTTGACCCTTTCGATTACGATACCGTCCCTTGTCAATATTTGGGACGCGTACTGCAATATGCGTCTTGTCCAAGGCGCCTATGCATCCCTTGTCATATATGGAAAGGAACAATTTAGTAAGTTTTGTTGTCAACAGTAATGTGTACGTAAAAATAAATAATGAAATTTATTTTGAAGATACTTTAACGTTGTTAAATACCTTAAACCAACGCCAACGTTGTTCTGGGTGATCCTCCGTTACGGGTTGAGGACGTGCCAACAAAATGGGACTCAAACGCAAAACGGCGTTCAACACGGAGTGAAAATGTTTACAAACAGTTCTACCACTACGGATGAAGTCATGCTTGACAATGCAATTTTTTTTGTTGTGTGCAATCACACTGAGAAACATTGCAACTTGTTCAACCAGAGGTACGTGAACTGTTTCTTTCAACCCACCAGAAATTTCTAACAGTTCACATAGACGACCAAACGCATTCCTTGTCATACGTAGATTATCCAAACATTTGATATCACTATACTCGATTATCTGTCTAAGATGCTTCAACTGATCTGGAATTCTATGGGTCAAATGATATCTACGTGTACCGAACAAAGGACCCAATCGACGCCTTCTTTCCCGACGGCGAGAAACAGAACAAAACAAGTACAAGGCAAATACAAGTTCAACGACAACTACATGTATAGCGTAGAAAATCTTTAATCTTTCAGCCCTATTCATCCTACAAACATACGGAGAAGACAAAATATGTGGGTCCGTATGTTAATTTCAAACAAACAGAGAGGGACGAATGCAATAGAACCAAATAATTTATTTTGTACAACTAAAAATAGTATACACTTTTAAATGTCATAACAACAAACAAAAGCAATGAAGGGTAAGTATATATATTTTAAGTAGGTAGCAACTAAAACGTAATAAAAGCACCAAAAAATGAGATCCCGCAAAATTATCCACTATCACACAAATAGGAATCAACCGGATCAACAGGGTCACTTATATTATATTAACGACTACAAGAATGGATTAAAATGTAGAGAAATTCCAGAACGAGCTAAATTCTGGAGGAATGGGAAGATTCTTAGATATGCAATTTCCGGGAATGCGAGAACAGAAATGTTGCACTTTCAGTTTTGCAGTCGGAAATGGTACCTTAACCGGATTGGTGAAATGTGTGAATCTTAGCTTCCCTCCTCCTAAAACACCCACACCCGAGGCATGAAATCAACCTGCCGTTGCACATACCGAGTGCATAAGAACAATGAGTGATAGAGGACAAACACCTTGAAGCCCTTGACGACGACACTTAACACCGACGTAATGGCGTCGAAATTGTTAAACAGAACACCATAAAAATTTTCGAAAACAAACGGGTACCTTCCAACTCCGACGACGCAGGAAATCGGTTTCACCAATTTTTTAGAGTAAAGTTGTATGAGAATAGGGATGCGGCCAAGAACTTGAAGGAGGAAACAAAGAATGAAGAATGAACTTCAATAATGGAGGAGGAAGGCAGATTTTTTGGTCAAAAACCTGCCGCATATCTTGTCCAATCAATAGGGGGTTGCTTTGTAAATAATGTGAAAATTGTTGGCAGTATAGGTATATTTTTATTAAAGTTGAGGTCAGAATGGGATTTCAAAAAATTATCCAGACACATGTGCAATTCGGATTACTTAATTTGGGGTTGGGGGGGGGGGGGTTGATTCCAATCAGCCAACAAACCTGTATTTTCACGGGCTTGCATGATTATATTCGGGCCATGCAAAAATGAAGTAAACAACGAAAAAGGCAGGATTAGGGACTTAATCCTGTATTTTCACGCCAAGTAAAGATGCCCTAAATATAACTTATGCTCAGACAACTCAAATCAAAATAATGAAAGGCACTCATTGTGCCCCCTACATACTAAGCTTTAGGCATATGCACCCATGTACCTCCATGATGAATTTTAAAGGTAACAACAAATTCATGGTCATCTAGACAGAAAAAAAAAGTACATATAAATATGATGTGTACAGTAAAGTATGGACAAATATAAAAAACCAAACTAGACAAGAAACAACAATATAAATACATATCCAAACCAGATAAAAAGAAACAGAGCATATATGCATCCCACTAAAAAAATACAAGGGGACCACATATTAATAAACAATATTCTCTCATGCTTGACCCACACTAAAATATAAATACATATCCACACAAATCACAACAACAACACTTGAGAAAACTAAAAACAGAACAAAAGTTTCCCTAGAAAATCGAGAGCAAGCACTACAAAAATCAAGTGCACATTCAGACCAAATCCGGCCATTATTATACAATAAAAGTACACTCATTATCCTCAAAAGAGAAAACATATAAAGCCCTAAAAAATCAAACCTAGAAATTAGAAATCAACACTTACCGTAGTTAGGGTTCCCAACTCGATTAGGTGGTCGGGACGCAAGGACATCCTCGCAAATCAATTTGAAGCTCTATCTCAATTTATGTTCTTGTGTTTTTCTCAAAATCGCACACAGCTATCGAACTTGAGCTCTTGTGTTTTTTCAAGTAAAGGCACGGACGGATTTTTCGGGTTCTAAGGGGTGGAATGAGTAGATAATTTAGGGCTGGAATGTAATCAAAACACACGTGAGTATCACGTGTGAAATTTTCCCTCCAATGTTAACAACAACTTAACGGTGCTCTCTTTCCTCCGTTAAAATTTATCGGAAAATGACATTTGGGATTAAGTGGAAAACGTTTTGACAACAAATGGGATCAAATTGGAAATCGCGTAAACCATGGCACTAAAACAAAAATATTCATTTTTTTATGGGATGAAAAAGGTAATTTAGTTTTATTTCTAAAAAGAAATTTAAATTCCCTTATAAACCATGTGGCGTGAAATTTGGATCCAAGCACATCGACCCACATGCGGTCATCTCAGTCCACGCGACATGTTGCATGTGGCCTAAACTATCTCATCACCATAGTGTAATTTACGAGTAGTGAAAACGACGAGCACAATTCATAGTAGACGATAACTGAACACATTACGTTGCAGAAGAGTGTGAGAAAAAGGGCCTTAAAGCAGATTCTGTGGCATGGCATCAACAACTCCCACCGACGCTTCTCTTCCACTTCCCACCCAAAGGTAATCATGAAAAAGTTCAGCCTTTTCAGCTTCTTGCTTGTTTCTTCACGTTTTACTAAGCATTTAAATGAGTATTTGCTTGAAATCTTGAATAGTTTCTTTGAAGCTAAGTAGGAACAACACCTGTTGATTTTCATCCTGATTGTTTTAGTTGAGTTTTAAGCTATTTCGTGTTGACTTAGGTGGAAGCCCGACTATTAACCTATAGAAATTGAAGAAGGGTAAAAATTCTGAATTTCATTTGATTTTACTGATGAAATTTGAAGATATACCTAAATAAGCCGAGATGGCTGTCCAATTCAGCCCTTTTTGACTTATTTCTGTGTTGACCTGAGAATCATATAGCTTGAGTTCTTTCAAGTATATCTTTTGCAGACTGGTCATTTCTGTGTTTATCTCCATCCACTGTTGTATCTGTTTGATGGTTGCTACTTTTAGGTACTCTGTGTAGTGGGCTTTTGTGTTTCTGGTAGTGGAAGGTTCAGATCAAGGCTTAGGTTCACTGTCACCAATTAAAGAAAACTATGCACAGATTTCTGTGGAAAGACTTAAGAGTAAAGTAACCAACTTAGGGAGCTATGTGTATAGTTAAACTATTAGCTTATAACTATCAATGAGGAGAGAGATCCGAGCAGATGTACGGCCTTTATTCCTTCCCTTTCTTGTATGGGATGCTGTGTTCTTGAAGGACTTGTTTGCGTCTGGGAGTCGATAACTTTGCCTGGTGAAGTGAACCTATTGAAGCCATTCGTATGAATGAATTACTAGTGTTATAAGTCCCTGGAGTGACTCTTGTTTGAGAGAGTTCCGAGTGTAAAACTAAGAAGGGATGACTTTTCCCTTTTTTTTTGTGTACAATGGCTTCAAAATCTTCGGAAGAAGAGCACGTCTTTGATCCTAAGCTTATTACCTGTTTAGTGACAGGGTAGCTGTTTTAACCAATCCAGTTTTTAAGTGCATCTCTGTGCAATGGTAGTACAAAATGACTTCTTTCTCCCTTCCCAGAAAGAAGGCTGAGGTAGAACAACAAACCATAAAATGCTAGGCATCGGCTTTATCAGTTGGCTGGCTTTCCAATTGTAGGAATTTCCTAACAGCTGCACACTTTGATTTGGATCAATAGATCAATTCATGATTGAGTCCTCCAACAGCTGAGTAGTTTTAGTTTCTAATACCAGAAAGTGCTGTTTATTCTGCATATGAAAAGATTCTGCTATATTCTTTTTGCTAACGAATGCAATTTGTGGAAATTGGTATCGAGTTCAGTGAAGCCTATCACCCACCATACATATACGTTGATAAACTTTTACTGTATGACTAAGGCAAAACGTTGTTAGTTATGTTCTAGTTTTTCTTATAGGATTCATATCCTCAGATGGTCAATGCATATCTTAATTTCTTGAGAGTTAAAGCATCGGCTTTCTTACCAATATTTTTCTGACTTTTTGTTGTCTGATTATCGTGAGGATAAGAGGAAGCAAATTCAAGATCTGCAGCTTTAGTCGTTTCATTTCTCTGCAGTTTTGGCAAGCATACAGCAGCTTTTATTCCATGATATAAAAATAGCTTGCTGATTGCATGTTTAGTTCAGAATTGATTTCCTTTAACCGTCACAACTTATGATACAGCGTCTCTGGGAGTTAAGTTTATTAGATGCACAATTGTTAAGAAGCATTAAACAAAGAAGCAAAGGAAAAGCCAAAACCTCTAATGATGCATAAAGTAAAAATATGGTGTTGTTCACTACCCAAAAATGGTCATATTTTGCAGTTTTTAAGATGTCAAAATGCTTGTGTGGAGGGATTTGGAGAGGTAGAAGTCTTGTAGCTTTAACTCTATTGTAATTGATGAAATTTTACAGTATGTATTGGAATGAATTGTGTGGTTTCAGGTTATTAGGAAGAGTTGCTCTGGTAACGGGAGGTGCTGCTGGCATCGGAGAGAGCATCGTGCGTCTCTTGCACAAACACGGCGCAAAAGTTTGTATAGCTGACATTCAAGATGACCTGGGCCAGCGAGTTTGCGAAAGCCTTGGTGGTGGCCCGGATATTTCCTTTTGCCATTGTGATGTAACCAGCGAAAACGATGTCAAGAATGCAGTAGACTTCACTGTAGATAGGTTTGGTACCCTTGACATAATGGTGAACAACGCTGGGATGGCGGGCCCGCCTCGTCCAGACATCCGCAATGTAGAACTTTCATTATTCGAGCAGATCTTTGATGTCAATGTGAAAGGAGTTTTCATTGGTATGAAACATGCAGCTCGTATAATGATCCCTGCCAAAAAGGGCTCGATAATATCTCTTGCCAGCGTTGCGAGTGCCATAGGCGGCCTCGGCACGCACGCATACACGGGCTCCAAGCATGCGGTTGTAGGGCTAACGAAGAGCGTTGCAGCTGAGCTAGGAAAACATGGGATACGCGTGAACTGCGTGTCGCCTTATGCCATTGCAACGCCTATGGCTTTGGCCTACTTGCCTGAAGAGGAGAGAACTGAGGATGTGTTGACTGGCTTTCGTCGTTTCACCGAGGCTAATGCTAACCTGCAGGGCATCGAATTGACGGCAGAGGATGTCGCCAATGCCGTGCTCTTCTTGGCAAGCGACGAGGCAAGGTACATAAGCGGCGACAATCTCAGGGTCGATGGTGGCTTCACAACTTCAAACCACTCCCTCCGGGTATTCCGATGAAGATACCAATTATTGTCCGTGTTGTTAAGAAAGGAGAATGAAATTGTCTTCAACAGTTTTCTGTAATTTATGCATCTGTATTGCCTTCAGGAAGTTTCATACTGGGTTTAAGAGCCGACAGTCCCCAAAGAAACAGTTCAACAGTTGAACCTAAATGTTCTGTGCACACAAGTCAATGTTATATATGAGATTTGGATGAAGTAATTGTTGTGATACAATATAACAAAAATGAGATTTACAGATGAAAATAGGTTTGAGGAAGTCAACTCTCTCTTTGCTAGGATAAAAAATTAAGAAAAGTGGTATCCCAATTCGAGCAAGGAAGAGCTCCATTAATTTAGAGGAAGAGGGTGAAGTTTTCTGATGAAAATTGTTCTCGGCCATTGGATTCTTTCCACTAGATATAGATCGTATTTGCTAGTACAAGTATTTTTCTTTAGAAGGAGGATTTTGTGTCACTTGGCTTAATCCTAAATATTAAAAGACAATATGTTTGGTTTCGTTTTTGGTCCATCTTCGAGATAAACTAAAAATAAAATCAAACATGGTCTATTCCCAAAACACCTTCACTGGGTATTTTGGGAGGTTTTGGCCGAAACGTGCGCAATAATAGAGATAAATGCAAAGAAGGTACCATAGTATAGGCCCCTTTGCAATTTTGATACCGTACTTTTCAAAAAAGCCAATTTCAGTATCACACAATGAAGAGTCTGGCAAGTTTGATACTGCATTTTATGAAAGTCAGACAAGTTTGATACCACAGTTTATGAAAGTTGCAAATATAGTACCTTAGTTTTAAAACTGACAACTTTGGTACCAACCCTCATCTTTTGATAATATCGTTTCTAGTCCCCTAAACTTATTTTTTGCATAGATTTTGTCCGTTTTTGCCCAGATTTTCAGATTTAGTACCCTATGCATGAAAATGGTATCAGAGCCTAGGTTTATTGAAGAAATGTTTGTTTATATTACATATTGATATTTTATCCCTAACGGAGGAGACTTTAAAAGCATGGAACCGAACGAAAGTTCGAGTTACACTGAAAACAGGGAGTATTTTCAGATTCTGAAAATACAGAGAACAGAATTTCTTATGGAAATTCTTAGAAATATCGCCAACAGTCCGAGGTTGGTCGATGCGTCATTTCTTCCAAAGGAAGAAAGAGAGGAATGGCATCGAAATCGCCATGTTCGAGAGACGTTACCAGGGAATGCAGTGAGACGTCTACAGGGAGCTGAGATACATGGAAGAATCCCAGCCAGGAGATCCAGAACAGGTAGATTCATGAAAAAATACAGTTCTAAAAATAATGATTAAAGGAACTGATTGGAAGGAACTCGAACCGGATACCTCGAAGTACTCTCAGGACCTTAGAGAGGTACAAAAGATAGTTCAAGACTATGGACATAGGCTAATCCATATACCTATGAAAATAGACCTCTTGAACCAAAAGATGGATGAAATCTTAAAAATCCTACCAGATCTACAAAAGGATCTCACAGATCTGAAGAATGAGGTTACAGATCTGAGAAGAACACAAAGGAATACCCCTGAGACATCCAGATCTCATCAGGAACGCATCAGGGACGCCCTTGGACCAGTATCTTTCCTACATCAGAAAGGAAAGGCGAAGGAGATCTCGAAGCCAAAAACACAAGAGGAACAAATCATCGAGATCATCAAATCCATAAAATAATGGAGATATCTAGAGTGGATCTATCGGATCTACAAGAGTTAGCTGAATCCTTTTCCCAACTAGGGATTGTGGATTTAGTTAATATCCAAACCAATGAGGTCGCTCCAGCTTTACCACCGCCGGAGGGAAGCACAGGCTCAAATGATCCACCGCAGGATCATCCAATGAGAGAAGGTACAGATTTTCACACCAATACTACCCCTACCTTCGTGGGGACAAGATTGCGAGAAAACCCAGGAAGGAATCCAAGACGGGTGCCTGAAAACACACCATGGGCAAGGACCATGCTCCAGCCCTTGCATCCATATGGCACGGTTCTCAACCTGGATGTTATCGACTTTCAAAATATCGAGAAGGTGATAGATGAATGGGTTGCAGCCATGAAATTTGCACCAACTACGTTGGAGCTAGACAAGGATAACTTCATAAAGCTTTTGGAGTTAAGCTTGGAAGGGTCGGTAAAGATCGGATGGGATAATACCTCAGAAGAAACCAAAGCAAGCATCCTTGAAGGAGAGTCTAAAAGTGCAATCGCGGATAGACTGGGAAGGTTAATCAAGATTCACTTCATCGGAGATGGATACTTCGAAGGAAGCAGAACAGAAAAGGCTAGGGAGTATGCACAAGCTCTCTTTGGTCTCAAGTTAAGAAGTATCTGTGCTGTAGATGAATATATCTATTGGTTCCGCAAATACTTCTTCCAGAGTGGGGTAACAACCGAAGTAGCCGCCCCAATGTTCTTTGCAAAGATCTGCAGCCCATGGAGGGAAATGTTGATACAATTATACAAAGTACCTGCAGGACAGCTGGATTTAGTTGCAAGGAGGATGTCTTTCCTTAAAGACAAACTGAAGGATTGGTGTTACCAAGCAACCGTCCAAAAGAATATGAAGAGACTGAGAGGTAAAATCAAAAGAACCCCTCTCTATTGCGATAATAATGATTTTCCAACTATTATAGGAGAATCAAGCGAGCAAAAGAAGAGGAGAAAGCAAGGTGGTGACTCTTTTTCCAGGAGTTCCAAAAAATCCTCTCTTAGAAGAAGATCATGGTGGTCTAAATCAAAATCCAGATCATACAAATCGGGACAGAGAACAGGACCAACAAGGGCTTCATCCCAAGGATCTAGACGATGAGAGGCGAAATCCACAGGACGAGCTCCTACACGGAGAACTTTCAGACAAGCCCATACCCGAGCCAATGAAAGTTTCAAGGATTGCAACTGCTGGACGTGCGGAGCAAAATGACATATCTCCCCAGATTGCCCGCAGAAACGTGGTGAATTACGCCAATTTGAAGCCACAAACGACATCCTAGATGCAGTCTACTACGGCGACTTGGTACCAATCTACCAATTCGAAGATCTTCCCTCAGATGAAAGCATCTACGAGGAAGAAATAGAAAGTGATTCGGATGGATCTTCAACCGAATCAGAATAATTACAACGAAGGAGATAAGCTCCAAACCTTAGATAGCCTATCAGGATTCTTTTCAAAGTTGACGGTGTCAAACAAAACCATGGAAAGAATCATGAGACAAGACTCTAATCTCAACCTATACGATGGATTTAGAATTGGAGGGATCAGAAGAGTCCTTAACCAGATAGGATTGAACCAGAGGAAACATCATATCATCTACAAAGTAAGTTCAGGTAAGTTTGCAATTCCTATGGAACTTACTGGTAATGTGATGGAAATGCAGCTTATTCCTAAGGAAGAAATTCTTGAAGAATTAAGTAAACTTAGAGAGGAAGTAGCGGTTACTATGAAATGGATCCACATAGGAGCTATTGAAGTAGTAATAAAAGCAACTTTTAAGGAAGGAATTGATTCAGAAATACATTTGTCAATAATGGATAGAAGAATCAATAACTTAAGAGATGGTTGTCTTGGGACAATGATAGGAAATTTGTATGCAGGAAAATTGATGTTTGATATTCATCCTAGGATAGCATACAACCTAGCAGACCAAGATTTCAATAGAGTCTTAACCCTTCATCAGGATTTTAAAAGAAAGGATCTTATGAAAGACGGGAATAGACCATATTCTATAACATATAGAATAGCTTATGCCCTTTCCAACACACATCATTCTGATTTATTTCTTAGGAAAGAGTATATTGAAATTCCTAGAATTTTCAAGGAATTCGCTAAGGTAATGACACCAGATCCTATTAGAATACCTAGAATAGGTGGTGTTGATATCTTGATAAAAGATCACCCGGTTTTAGATCGAACCCTTAGTTCTAAAACTGATTTTAGTAGCAGGATGTTCTTTTCAGAAGATAGGATTATGGCCTATAAAGGAAAGGAACCAGAGTTGTTAAAGCCTCGAGCTATTAGGGTGGATAATGTAAAGCTTAGATGCCCTGAAAGCTGGAAACAAATCTAAGTTATATTTGACATCACTAGAACAGAAAATTGTTTTCCTTGTGATGACTTATACCATCTACAGCAACCTGTTGTGGGAAAATATGAAGGTATGCTAGAAATAGCAGGCCATGAGATTATTGTTACAGGTATTGCAGGACGAGAAAATGGGATAATGACCTTAGGAATAAATTTTCTTGAAGATCATAAACCATGGGGAAGAAAAGGTAATGGTATGGAATTCAGTTTAGATGGTTATACCATTAGAATTGAATGACGAGCCCCTTTTCTATATACATATCTGTTGGTAAGAAATCATGGTGAGATAAAAAGAGGTAAACCCAGGTTAGTTATTAACTATCAAGGCATCAATAGAATATTACAATTTGATGGTTATTACATCCCAAGTAGAGAACACTTAATTGATTGCATTAAAGGTGCTAAAGTGTTTTCTAAGTTTGATTGCAAATCTGGATTCTATCAGATTAAGATGGAAAATGATTCAAAGAAATATACTGCATTTTCCACACCTCATGGACAATATATCTGGAATGTACTTCCAATGGGACTTGCCAATGCACCCCAAATATTTCAAAGAAAGATGGATAATCTTTTCAAAGACTATCTAGAGTTTATGTTTGTTTACATAGACGATATCTTGATTGCATCTAAAAATATACAGGATCATATTAGACATCTTGAAATATTTTCCGATGCATGCCATAAGGAGGGACTAGTGCTCTCCGAAAAGAAAACTATTATAGCTGTCAATAAACTTGAATTTTTAGGAATTCTTATTGACGAAACAGGCATTGAGTTGCAGGAACACATTGTAGAAAAAATTTGCAATTTTCCTGACATTCTTAAGGATAAGAAGCAACTTCAAAGCTTCTTGGGAGTTGTCAATTTTGCAGGAATCTTTATAAAAGACCTTGCAAAATACAGAAAGAATTTCCGTTCACTTTTGAAAGAAACAGAGAGTTCAAAGTGGAAATGGGAGGAAATTCATACGCAAAGGGTTCGTGAGTTAAAACAGGTTTGCAATAACTTGCCAAAACTTGCAATCCCACAAGACGAGGATGAGTTGGTAGTATATACGGACGCCAATGATTACAGATGGGCAGCAATGCTCATGAAAAAGACAACCACGGGTGAAGAACCTTGTAGATACACAGGAGGGTTGTTCACTGAGCAACAAGCCAAGCTATGGCATATCAACGAGAAGGAATTCTTTGCGGTTTGGAAGGCTTTCAAGAAATGGCCTTTGTTCTTACTAGCCAAAGAATTTACATTAAAAGTTGATAATACGAATGTTAAAGCTTTCTTAAAAAATAAACTTGAAGCAAAGATTGAGAAAGCACGTATTATTAGATGGCAAGCAGAATGTCAATATTACTATTATAATATTGTCGTTATCAAATCTCATGAAAATGTTCTTGCAGATTTTTTGACAAGAGATGGAGGCAGCTGAAGCAGACTTTGTCATCATCAGGCTCAGGCACCTCAGGGAGAACCTTGAGGAGATCGATAAAAGATTTGGACAGCTAACGGTTAAAGCCCAAATAGCTGGCCAAGTTCAACGAATTGATCTGGACACTGTCCAGACCGCCATCAGGAGTACCAAACTTGTTGCAAGCTCGTTATGGGATGACTTACTGGAACCAATTCGAAAGGCATCATCTTCGGTGATAGCCCGAGAATTAAGAGAGCAGGGCTCTAAACCTGCAATTAGAGAACAGGGCTCTGAACCTGTAGCGGCAGATTCAAGTACTGCTTGCACAAGGCCATCGCCAGACTTTGGTGAACAGGCAAAAGTTGAGTTACAGGAAGTGTAAACTCTTGATAATTCAAGTCAACCCAGCACCTATGAGGTAAAAGAGGAAGAGATTAACCTTAGGCCAATGACGGGCACCTCTAAGGTTAATACTAACGAAGCTTTATCTTCTGTTTCCGCTTGGCAGGATTATCAGATATCATGGGAAAAACTTGTTTCCCGTAAAGGCATAAGCCCAGGCAAGACCATCGTAGACACATCCGGAAAATATAACAGAATCTGGATGATCGAAGGGTCTAAACCAGAAGAGGTACGAGAGTGGTAGGATTTTGGAGCCCTTGCTTTAGTTCATACTACGTCACCAAGCTTTTCGGAAATCTCAAAGCTTCCGGAATGGATTAGTGGGGCAGTATATGACGCATGGCAAAACAATCCCCACCTTAAACGAGGAGATATTTTGGAGCTTAAGTTCATTTCCATAGCTCCAGAAATCGCAGGAAAGGGGTCTCACCCAGCATTCCATTTCATCAAATTACAGAGACCAGACATGGTAGCATTCAACAGAGTCAAGGCTGCCACAGGAGAGGCTCCCCTGGTATCTTCCCTTAGTGAAGATGACATATCCACAAGGAGAGCATGGGGTTATTGGGTCTGTCTCACAGAGATGGATAAAGTCAAATATCGATTTAAAATATTTTCCAATAAATTAAATGGATCATTTCTGTTAAACTCCATGACAGAAAAAAGCACCGAGTTTGCAGAAAGTTTGTTTGAAAAGAAAAGAATGCTTATATGGGAGAATAAGCTACCTGCAACAGAGAACACAAGGAAGAAGGCATGCAATATGATGCACGTAGGACAATGGTATAACCACTTATGCCCTTGTTGTGAAAAACAAGAAAAGCCCTTGTTCGGAACAAAGATCCGGATAACTCAAAATAAACCCAAACCAAGACCAGAGAAGGGTAAAAGAAAGGATTTTCACAAAAGGAGGTAAAACCCTCAAGATGTAAAAAATCAAAAGGGAGACTGTCGGCAGAAGAGGACAAAAGGGTCAACAGTCAGAAAGACAACACCAGCTGGCAAGCACATGGCCGACAAGGCATAATGACCATAGTTGGAAAGTTGAAAGATAAAGTTGGTGACGAACGCAATGACGTCACCCAAAAACAAGATTGAAGTCCGGGTTTGAAGTCCGTGGACTATTATAAATAGGAAGCTAGGAAGCAGATGGAGGACATCTGAAACTTCTCCAACTCTTCAGAAAAAATAAATTGTGTCTTTAAATTCTCTAAGTATTAGAATATCCAGTGTATGGGGTTATCCCCAACAAGTCAAGTCCTCTTATCCATGAGAGGCTAAATAGTTTTCTCCTCCGATAGAGGAATAAAATATTTATGTAATATATCAAGTATTTCTTCAATAAAGTAAAGGCTTCTGCCCAAATTGTTGTCCAAAATTTTATTAAGTCTCTATTTTGAGTACTTTTACGCCCTAAGGTAGGAAATGAAGTAGGGCTGTGCTGTTTGTTGCTGAAGGAGCCAAGTACCTGCGAACCATCTGCTGCGGTAGTGTGGTTGGAGAAAGAGCCGTAAAAACGAGGACTTGGAATACCCGGTGGCAAAGCGGTCAAATCAAGGTATGAATTTATGGAGGCTTAACTTTATTTTCGGAAGCATGTTCGGCCTGATCAGAATTGAATTATATGGGTGCTATTTCTGGAAAAAAAAAAAAAAGGAAAGTTTTGGGACCAAATCTGATACTTTCTAAAGGTTGAGGGGCTAAAATGAAAGGAAAGTACCTTATTTGTAAGTCTCTGTAAACTATGGTATCAAAATTGACTATTTTAGAAAGTGTGGTACCAAACTTGCAAGAGCCCCTATAGTGTGGTACCAGAAATGCAATTTTCTCACAATAATATATGATATAATTGAATCCACCTACAAACAAACAAATAGTACTATATACATATATATATATATATTTATAAAAACATATCAAAGATATATGATTTGATAATGAACAATATTTTTTTTCTTTTAATATACAAAACAATACATTTTTTACACTATTTTAAAACTATCTCCAAAAATAAATCCAAACATACACCTTATTTCTAACACACACTTATTTATCTTTATTTTTCTCTCTCTATCTCCACAAAACAGTTCAAAAATAAAATCAAACACAATGAATATATCCTAACAACTTAGCCATATATAATTCTTTTATTATCTATATATCTATAGCATAATATATATATATATATATATAAAATAATACTAGTGGACTAATGGACATCATATTTGGGCCTTATTTAGCTATATAGTCCTCAAAGTGGGTTGATAGCAGATTGGGCCTCTTCCTAATGGGCCTGTCATATTTCCTGTCGTTGGCCGCCTTTTAAGGCTCTTCACCCGCATCCCTCAAGGTGGGCGAGGCCGCTTACATCCTTTATACCTCGTCCACGATGATGTAGCGTGCATAGTACCATCATAATTAGACGTTTTTACATGAGGTATTGTCATCATATTTGCAAAACGTAAATTTACAATTTTTTTTGAAAAAAATGTCTTGCTTAGTTATGCAGAATGGAGTTTATTATTTATGTGTTGCTTAGTCCCTTGCTTTCCTATAATATGGGATGGTAGCATATTCAACATCATAAACTTCAAGTAACTTTGAAAGAGCACATGACCTCATTTCCTAGATGATGTTACAAATTAGCTGAATCGAAAATTATAAGGGCCATCCTAAGTGTTGTAATTTCAAGTTGAGTACTTTGGCTTTTCTTTTCATTTTTTTTCCCTTCCTCCTAGTTTTTTAAGTCCTCTCCAAATTCAATTGATGTGGTTTATATAGGCCTTTATTCAATTGGAAGGCGTGAGAGTACATTTCAGTCTGTGTCCTGTTGGGATCCAGAGTGAATATCTTCCACTAATTGCTAGATTTTTTTTGCTTGTGTTGTATGTATATTCCTTTTTGTGAGGTTGAGGCCTCTATTTATAGGCGTGAGTTGAGCTTTAGCAGCTTGGGCTCACTTTCATTGGGCCTTATCACCGTGGGCTTTGACATGGACTAGTCTTCTGATGGACTGCATTTTTTAGCATGTAGCTGGCCCAATTTAGCCAACCCAAAATAATAAAATTTATATTTATTTTGGATTGACCCATAAAAAATACATAAGACCCAAATTCAATATGGACTTATGAATTTGATTTCTTTACGACTAGCCCAAATTTATTATGAACTTTTATTTTGGAACCCAATTATTAGCCAATTTATTTGGGCTTTAATTGATAATTTACTCCAAAATATTTCAACATAAACATATGCCCCCACTTCAAGACTCGGCGAAGAACATGGCAATTATTATCGGAGGCATGACTTGAAGTCTCGAACTTCTCTCAATTTTTTTTTTTAAATTCTTGCAAATGGGTCACCCAAGCCCAGTTTATCCAATTCATCACCTGGTTATAGATGGAAGAGCAATGCAATTCACGCATTTCCTTCATTCCGCCGAGCTTTCAAAACCATGCAGCCATGTTCCGTTCTTTCTTTTCTTTCTTTTTTTTCTTTCCTTGAAAACTAACAGTAGGCAATTTTCTGAAAATTAAGATTGAAACTTTCCATATTGCACATGTATGGAAATTAGCAATTGTATTCCCGTATTTGCAATCCTTTTTATTCTTCATGATTCGAGAAATATGGCAATTTTCCAACTTTATCTCATGAAGGACTATTATAAAAGGATGAATTTGGCTTTTAATTTTCATCAAGCAAACGAACTTAGACGAATCCTCTACAATCCTTTCATCTTCCTTGACGTAATCCCTTGGCATTTGCGTTGTTTTTGTCTTGAATCGGTGAGTACATAACTCCAATTTTTCGCGCAAGTTTCATGACGGTTCCGCCCCACATTAATGTCTAAGCACATGGAACATACTATTAGCAGCATTGCCGGATGTTGATTCTTTTCTTTTCTATTCCCTGAATAAGGACTTCATCTTGTGCAAAAAGTTGGATGATGATTACATTATGATGTCCCCTGTTCTTGTTAGTTGTTGCTGATGCTATCGTTCCATTTATAGTATAAATATTTGCTCGTCCCATTTTCAAATAAAGGCGCTACGCTTTTGTGAAACTATCCATGAGAGTGGTTCTTTGATCTTTTGCCCACGTCACATGTTTTTTTTCTTTTTTTTTTTACACATACGCATGAGCTTGGCTTCTAATTTTTTCTCGTTTCTTCTTTAGACATAGACTTTGAGGATTGTACCGAGACGTTCCCAAGCATCATCATCCGAAGCAGCAAAGACAACCTCAAGGTGAAAGGTACCACTTTATGCGTTCATGAGCCGGCCAATGTCACCTGTCCCTCCAAGTCTCGTTCTTTGTCCAAGTTCATGCATCTTCATGAGTGGTTCGAAGAGGTGATGAAAGACACGCTTGACCCTCGTTCGAACGTCTCTTCTCAAGCCAAGGTGTTGTTGCTCAAGTCTTCTCTTCATGATGTCAAGGCCGATACCGAGTTTGTTCTTCCAAACCGCCAAATGGGGCTTCATAGAGGACTCCTTAATTGAAGTATGGCGAAGTATCCTTTTATGCCGACTATTGGGAGTGGACTGAAGACGTGCTCGGCCATCACGCGACCATTCTTTATGCCGCCAAGATTCACGCAGCCGTGCACGCGTCTCTTTTCACGTACGTCTGCAACAAGCATGTTCTTAAAGCCTTTGTTGAGCTATGGTGCGCTTCTACAAACACTTTACATAACGACGTTGGGGAGATATCCATTTCCTTGTGGGACATCCGTGGACTTTGTGGGTTACCCGTGCGTGGAGAGTTTTACAGTGAGGTTGTCATTTCTTCCAAGGACTTGCTAGGTGATGAAGCGTGTAAGCCCTCCGTTCCAAGAAGCTGCAAGTACTTGCTTTTGGCGTACCACCATCTTCCTAAAGACTCATATGGAGTACTTGTTTATGATTGGGTCAGCTTTTGGTTCAAAGGACCTCTTCGCTACGCAGTGCCCCCTCTACGTTCTTCTCGGACGAGAGTCAAAGAGCACAAGTTTTCTCGTAATCCCAGCGGTGACATTGACGCTTCAAACCTACCTTGGAGCAAGGATTATGACGAGCCTTTTACCGCACTACAAATTCCCGAGGACATACGAGACGAGACCTATGTGGCGGCTTTTCTCTCGTGTTGGTTGTGTAGCTTTGTCCTTCCACACAACAAATTTGGTAAGGTACGTGCTTCCATTTTCAAAGTTGCAAGTAGAATGGCTCATGGTGAATGTTTTTCTTTGGCTATCCCCATCTTGGCGAGTATCTATCGAGGCCTTAGGGACATGTCCACTTCCACGAATTTGTTCGAGTCTTTCGCCATCTTTGCCATTCACTATGTGTACAATTGGATTCGACGTTATCTTCAGACTCACTTCCCACCTAAGCTTGAACCCACTGGAGCACAAATGGTGAAGTACGTGGGGGAGAACATGGCTAGACACTTTGAACCTGCCGGGGCACGCAACTTATTTCATCGCATCAATCTTTTGAGGCTTTTGTATGTGCACTTCCATCATCAAGGCCCTACTTTATTGGTAGATGATACGAGCTTATCGAACACCTACAAGGACCTCTTTGTCGATTTGCGCTCCCAGCTACTTGACACTTCGGATTGAGGCGAACTCCATTGTTGAAGCTTATAGTCCCCACCGCTTTAGCCGCCAATTTGGTTTCTGCCAAGACGTTCCGGGGCGTTTGAAGAAGGAGATCTTGACTTGCAACTTGAAGGAACTTGGGCGACTTTGGCAATCTTCCACGTTGTCCGGTACGTCATCTAAAATTTTTATTCCCGGTAGCATTTTCTTCATCCCCCCCTCGTCATGAAGGAGTATATGGAGTGGTGGACCAAATTCAATAGGATTCACCCCGAGAAGAATACAAGAGTTGTTCTTACTCAATCATCCCCCCGGTTTGGAGAAGAAACCCAAAGACAATCGAGCAATCCCTTCCGTTAATATCGATGGGATAAAGGCCGCCACCGCCTCTCCCAAGCGAAGACACAACGTACTTGTGGACACTCCCGTTGGTGTTTTGTTCGGTGAAAATAATGTGATCTCCGCGTTGTCCATCTCGAATGAGCAACTTAGCAATCCTCAACCACTTGAGAAGGTTTTTGACTTAGATGCAATTAGTGTGAATTCTTCGTCCTTTGAGGACGTTCTAAGTTCTTTCATGCCTTTAGACGAGTTGGCGTTCTACGTAAATATATCGCCACATCACTTTCACTACATTATCCTTTATTATCCCTTTCTTTTCTTGATCTTTTTTTTCTTACGTTTCTTTGATACCCTCTTTTTTTTTGCTTTCTGTTGTTGTTGTTTCAGCTTGCTGGTCTTGAAGAAGGGGTTCCCATAACTCCCGAATGTAGCATAGGCTCGGTGAACGGGACTAGTGCATCCACTTTGCATAGTGAATTGCAACCTATTCCAAGAGATGAGCCTCCTTCCGCCGGAACTTCTAGCAAGCGCCCGAAGATTGTACTACCGACCATCATGGAGAAGTTGCCCCCGTGGAAGATGTCTTGAAGAAGCCAAAGAAGACTTTCAAGGCTCCACCTTCTCATGATTTCTGCCCTCAAGTTATCAAAATGGAGGAGGAGTATGTGTTGCTCAAGTTCTATTGGTAACACATATGCCAAAATATCGCAATGACCCCCCTTGAACGACTTTTCGAGCTGAGACAAGTTGTTGACGCTTTGATCAAGGAGATGGCCGTCTACATGAAGGATGTATGCCCTTTAGAGAGTTACTTGAATGTCTTCTTTGACGGCGCTTCCAATTATGCGAAGACCAAGTTGGAATCCACTCAGAAGATCACGCAGGAGGTTTATGAGAAATCTCTCTCACTTGCCAAGGGTGATCTTTCGGCTTCCGAAGCACAAGAGAAGGAGCACGCGGATGAGGTGAAGAGTTTTGAAGTCGAGATTTTTCAAGTTGTCAACCAATAAGGCGTATTAAAGAGGCAACTCGAGGAACTGCAATGCAAGGAGGAGTCCATCAACTCATTACTCCGTGATGCCAAAGGGAACTTGACTGACTTCGAGAGGAGGTAGCGACCAAGAAGGAGAAGGTTTCAATGCTCGAAAATACCCCTTATCTTTCCAAAAATGAGATTGAAGTATTGGACAAGCTGGAAGCACTACTCAAGGAGTCAAAGAAAGACTTAGCAAACTTTAGATTATTTGCTTGAATCTTTAGAATATGATATTTATGTTTATCTTTTTGTCTTTTCATTCTCCTCAATGTAGACAAAACTCCTTGGTGCAATAAAAAGTATTTCTTTTACGCAATCTCCTATTCCTCTTAAAGCATCCTTTCTTTCTTTCTTTCTTTTTTTTTTTTTGCTTGTACTATTCTTTGCCATGAACAATTGCAACGTGCATAATACAATTAATTAAAACTTCAAGACTATAATTCAGAGTTAAAATCAACTAACATAGACGTTGCTCCTCGAAAAAAAGATATGACCCTTTTTTTTTAAGATATGACTGAACTTGAGCAAATATACCCAAACTGCCTACGTACCCCACGAAGGGATCAAATCAAAACGTAGTTCAAAGAAACTTGAATTTTCTTTTTATTTTCTATTTTATTTCAGGAGGTGTGCAGTGCACAGTTTATACTTATGCGGGCCAGGAGTAACATGCAGTTTAGGCTCGTGCGTCAAGGAGCTGGTCTTCATGGGTAGTATCTCTTCAGGAACTTGCCGTTTATAGGACCAATCCACAGGCCATCTTTGTCGACCAACTTGTAGGCACCATTTGTGTAGGCTTCTTTCACCATATAGGGCCTATCCCATTTGGACACGAACTTGTTTCCCATTCTCTGTGTGAGGGTGATTGGTCGCCTTACCGCCAGGACCAAATCTCCGACTTGAAATGTTCGAGGCCAACTTTCTTGTTGAACGCTCTCGTCATGCAGGTTTGCTAGCATCGAAGTTGTTGTTGAGCCTCAAGTCTTTTCTCATCCAGTGCCTTTAACTCCTCCAACCTCAAACGAGCATTGTCTTCGACAATGAGTCCTTCTTGTATCGCGATGCGGAGCGAAAGTATTTGACATTTCAAGGGAAGCACGGCTTCAACGCCATAGACTAAGGAATATGGAGTAGCTTGAGTAGCAGTCCGATGAGTCGTCCAGTACGCCCATAGTGCTTCGCCTATCCTTTCATGCCACTTCTCTTCAACTTCGACACTACCTTCTTCAAAAGGTTGCAAAAAGTTTTGTTGAAAGCTTCCGCCAAGCCATTCGCCGCAGTATTGTACATTGAAGAGTTGTGTTGCTTGAAGTTGAATTCTGCGCATAGCTTGTCCATCTCCTTGTTGTAGAAAGGTCTTCCGTTGTCAGTGATCATGTACCGAGGCACCCCATACTGAAAGATGATGTTGATGCGGATGAAGTCTATTACAGTTTCCTTCTTCACTTCTTTGAGTGGAACGACTTCAGCCCATTTTGAAAAGTAGTCGGTGGCTGCAAGTATGTAGATGTGCCCGACAGATGACTTAAGAGTGATAGGCCCCACAACATCAAGTCCCCATACGTCAAATGACCATGAAGCGACTGTAGGGTGTAGAGGCTCTGGCTATTGATGGATGAAGTTGGCATGTAGTTAGCAGGACTCACATTTCTTCGCATATTCTAGACAATCCTTGACCATTGTGGGCCAATAGTAACCCATCCTTTTGATTCTGAAGTAGAGCTTCGGGCCGGATTGATGTGCGCCACACACTCCCGAATGAGCTTCTATCATGGCTTCGATGGTTTCCTCACCGTTTAGGCAACGCTGATAAGTACCTTCAAAAGACCGCCAATACAAGATGTCCTTGTGCAGGATGAAACGGGATGATCTTCGTCGCACCTCTGTTTTATGGCGAACATCGTCTGGTAGCTTGCCATTTTTCAAATACTCCATCGATGGCTTTCTCCAATCTTCATCATCAGTGGTAGCAGTCGTGATGGCATAAGAGTCCTCGTGATCGAATATAGCGAGTGAAGGAATTATCCCTCTATTGCACACAGGGACGTTCGTCGTTTCTCCTTCAGATAAGGCCAAGGTGGTTGCTAGGTTGGCTAGTGCGTTTGCCATTTTGTTCTCTTTCCTTGGGACGTAATTCAGAGTCACACTCTCAAATCCTTTGAGTATATGTGACGCCTGCCAGAAGAAAGGTACCAAGTCGTCTTTCTTGACTTCGTATACGTGGAGGGTTTGGTTGATGATTGACTTTGAGTCGTCGTAGACTTCTATCTCCAAGATTTCCATCTCCAAAGCCATCTGAAGGCCGATGATCAAGGCTTGATACTTGGTAACATTATTGGAGCACAGTTCACTCAAGACGATAGAGAAAGTCAACACTGGCCTCTCTGGTGAAACAAAGATGATGCCTGCCCCCGCTCCATCGGATCGCGCTGCCCCGTCGAAAAATATTGTCCATGCCGGGAGGATTTCGACAGAAAAGACATCTTCGTCAGGAAAGTCATCGGATATCTCCCATTCAGCAGGCACAGGGTGGTCAGCTAGGAAGTTTAATTTGCAAGAGCTTGTCCTTGGACGACTTTCTGGGGCACATACTCTATCTCGTATTGGTTGAACATGATGGACCATTTTGCCAATCTCCCGGAGAGCATAGGTCTTGACATCACGAACTTGACCGGATCAGCGCAAGAGATGAGTCTTATGGAGTACGCCTCAAAATAATGCCTCAACTTCTTGATGGCATATAACAGTGCCAAGCAGATTTTTCTCCATGGCGAGTATTTCAATTCATATTCAGTCAAAGTCCTACTCAAATAGTATAGGGCTTTCTCTTTTCCTTCTTCATTCTCTTGTGCCATGAGCGCACCCACAGACCTTTCTTGTGCTGCTATGTTTAGTATGAGCGGCTTCCCGGGTGTCAGAGCTCCCAAGACTGGTGGATTTAGCAGATGTTTCTTGATGCTTTCGAAGGCATTTTAACATCCTTCATCCCACTGGAAAGGGGCATCCTCCTTCATGAGATGGTTGAAAGGTTGACATCTTCCGGAAAGGTTTGATATGAACCTCCTTATGAACGTGAGATTGCCTTGAAAGCTTCGCAGCTCCTTCAAGTTTCTTGGTGGTGGGATTTTGTGAATGGCGTCCACCTTCGCAAGATCGACTTCAATACCACGGTGGCGAACAATGAAGCCAAGGAATTTTCCAGATGTAACGCCGAAGGCACACTTGAGAGGATTCATCTTTAGGTTGTATTTCCTCAAGCGGTTGAATACTATCCGGAGGTCCATCAAGTGTTCTTCTCTTTTCTTGGTTTTGATGACTAAGTCATCTACATAGCATTCTACCTTGTCGTGCAACATATCATCAAAGATGTTCTGCATAGCACGTTGGTAAATGGCGCCTACATTCTTCAACCCGAAGGGCATCACCTTGTAGAAATAGATTCCTTTGGGAGTACGGAAGGCCGTGCATTCCTCATCTTTAGGCGACATTCTAATTCGGTTGTATCCTGAGGAGCCATCCATGAAAGACAATGGTTCGTGTCCTGTAGTTGTGTCAACCATGAGTTCAATGATATGCAATGGGAAATCATCTTTTGGACACGCCTTGTTCAAGTCTCGAAAGTCAACACAAATGCGAATCTGGCCATTCTTCTTCTTGACAGACACGATGCTAGAAATCCACGTCGGGTATTTAACTTATCTGATAAACCTAGCGTCGATAAGCTTGTTCACTTCTGTCTCGATGTAAGGAATGAGGTCCGGACGGAGAACCCTTTGCGACTACTTTACCGATCGCACTCCATGTTTTATGCCAAGGTGGTGGATAGAGACTTTCGAGTCTAAACCTGGTATCATTTTGTACATCCATGCGAAGACATCTCTATATTCGCTCAATATTTTGAAGTATTGCTCCTCTTCCTCCGAGCTTAGGAGTGTACTGACAAAAACGGGATGCGGCTCCTCGGCTGTGTCAAAATTTAATTCCCTGAGCTCATCAACAGTTACTTGTCCGCCATCTTCAAGTTGTGGGGAGCATTTCGGACCTCATCTTCGGAAGCATCTGAGTCAGAACCTTCATCAATGCTGACATGATTGGAGCCGACGATGACTTCTATCTCTCCTTCATTTGGAGTGTTGGATGAATCATGTGATCCCCTAGCGACATGTTGCTTTATTCTAATTGGTCCCTCCGAAGAGATGATTAGAAGTGAAGTCTTACCTCTTTGGTTTTCAGATAGACGAAATGTTTCACTTGTGTCACTTTTCTTTGGCTCTTCTGTCTCGTTGAGACGACCTTTTTTCTTAGAATGTTGAACATGACCGTCTCGAAGGTGGTTGAACACGGACCCTCGCTAGCATCGCCTTGTATTGCTGGATGAAGTTCCTCCTGCCTCGCCTAGTCGTTTAAAGACGGAGGTACGCGCATTAGGAGTGTCGAGCCTGTTGAATACCGAGACATGGCTATTATTCGGTCGTTGACTTTCATTGCTCTTATCATTTGCGGAAATACATTGTGCAGTTACACGCTCGTTTTTCTTTTTTGTATGAATCTTCACAGGCTCGTCTGGAGAGAAGTCCAAACCGGTATGGGTTGATCTATGCGGTAGCCTTGCCTCCTCAATCTATGTTACGCTTCCATCAACCCGTGGATTTTTTTCCTGTTAACTCAGGATTTAACTTGTTGAGTCTTGATGGCACCGAAAAATCATAGCCGGACTTTGCCAAAAGGTGGTACCCTTTCGGACCAAATAGCCCCTGCATGTCTTTGTGTTGGTCTTTTGGAAAAGGAGAGTCACTTGAAATTAGTGGACGTAGGCCAGTGATTGGCATGATTAACTCATTCTTGATTTCCTGAAAGTCATTGGCCATTGGCTCTTTGAATTGTCTCCTTCCCTTGAAGAGCAACGGAATATCTTACTTCGGTTGGTTTTGCTTTCCTTTGGCATTTGACCAAACCACATATCGAAACACCGATGAATATGATGGTTTCTTGAACTCGTGTCTTTCACGGGTCGGGGCTTCATTAGTGGTCACCTTACTAATCTCTTCATTGTTGTTTTCAGAGGGCATTGCCTCAGAGTGTATCTCTTCGATAGAATGACCAATCAGAAATCTCGAGGGCAACACTTCTTGCATGGTGTGGGGATTGAGGTAGAGTTTTGCATTAGCGAAGTATGACTCTGCCTCGGTGAAAGGTTTCATATCAGCATCAACTTTCACGATTTCCCCATTCTTGATGTATTTGAAGCATTGGTGTAGCATAGAAGGAACAACTCCATTTTCATGCAGCCACGACCTTCCTAGCAACAGGTTGTAGGAGGTTCTTGCATAGATGACGTGGAAAAGAGTGCCTGCTTTTAATTCCCCTATGATGAGGTTGAGTCGAGTATTGCCAATAGCTCGTTGAGTCCCTTGATCAAACCCTTAGATGATCAGACGGCTACGTGACAAGTCTTTCAAAGTTATGCCCAACTTCTTCACGGTGGACTTCAGCATGATGTTGACAACAGATCCACCGTCTATGAGTATGCGATTTATTCGTTGTTCTTGTATGAACCCCAAGACGAAGAGTGGTCGGTTGTGCAGCTTTGAGCCAAGCAGTAAGTCCTTGTCTGTGAAGGATATGGTGGTGCAGCAAGACACGAACGGTTGTCTTCTATCTTTGCATGGAGGAGCACTCATGGTCTTACTCTTCCGCTCAAAAAATGTCCATGGGAAGAACTTTTCTAAAGTCACTGGAAGGTGCTGGCGGGTCATCTTCTCTGACTTGTTTTTCGTCTGCACACGCCGTGGGCATTTGTTCAAGCGTGGCTTCCTTGGGAGCGTATGGTGGAGCTTGTCGACATGCCGTATTGTCTTTGTCGATGCGTCACGAGGGTCCATCCTTCGTCATCGTCGGTGGGTTCCTCTTTCTTCTTGTTGACAGGTGAAACTTCTACTTGTATCGGCTCAAGACTCCCAAACTGAAGCAAGGATGACGTTGTTGTGGTGGATTGCTTGACTTTTAGCTTTTCTTTTGGAGAATTGCACACTATTCGCCAGAGTAATGCTGACGACATTTGCCCCTGTTGTCCCTTCGACATCCAAGATTATCTTCCCTTATTTGGCCACGAAGCACTTCTTTATGGGATGACTAACCACTCGTGATCTTTTTCTTGACCACGAAGCACTTCTTTATGGGATGACTAACCACTCGTGATGCTTGCAATACTTGAGGTCATTCACCCTCCCGGCTTCGTCCAGACGCTTTGACTCTGGCAAAACTCAGTTAACTTTCTCTCCATGAGTTCATTGAAAATATAGGGCACGTCAGAGTGAGGGAATGGGTATTCCTTCTCTTGTTGTTCTTTCAACGTAGGCCCGATGTCTTTCGCTCGTCATACGTTGGTCCTCGGGCTTCTTCAACTCTTTTTATCGTTTGAAGAGATCTTGACAGGGGCTGTCTTGATGGCCATAGACTCCTTGACACTTGGTTTGACAAATTTCTCGCTTCTCCTCGAATCTTTCTTGTCCTTTCTCTGATCTTCTATCGGGAAGGCGGGTTTGTGGTTGGCGATACTCAACTCCATATCATGGGCACACGTAGCCAATTCTTCGAAGTTTCTTGGCTTGATCCCTTGGAGAATGTAGAGAAACCCCCAGTTCATACCTTGAATGCACATCTCTATGGCCGACACCTCTAAAAGTTTTTCCTTGCAATTCAAGCTCAAGAAACGCCAACGGTTGATATAGTCAACAACCGGTTCATTCTTCCATTGTCTTGCATTGGTGAGTTCAACCATGCTCACCGTGCGTCGAGTGCTGTAGAAGCGGTTGAGAAACTCTCTTTCCATCTCCTCCCAACTATCAATTGACTCGGGCTCTAAGTCCACATACCAATCAAAAGCATTACCTTTGAGTGATTGGATGTATTGTTTTACCAAGAGGTCGCCATCGATACCGGCGTTGTTGCACGTCTCGATGAAGTGGGTGATATGCTGCTTGGGGTTGCCTTTTCCATCAAATTGCTGCAACTTTGGCGGTTGATAGCCCATCGGCATCCTCAAGGAGTTGACTCGCTTGGTGTATGGCTTCGAGTAGGCGGGCGAGTGTTGTGCAGATCCACCATATTGAGCCTTGATTATGCTAGCGATCATCTCCTGCAGTTGTTGGACGGACAACGCGGCAATGGAGGTCGTGGAATGACTAGACTTTTGGACAAACTCTTTCTTCGGTGGTTCTTCGTCCATTCACTTCTCTTTTCCAACGTGTTTTGAAGAAGACGAGTGATTGTGGCTTGATTCCCCAACGTTGGTTGGCTCAAGTTTGTTCATCAACTGAGCAATCTGGAGATCTTTGTCTTCCACAATCTTTTGGAGGTCAGCTATGGCTTGGGCCATTTGAGCGACTTGTTTCTCCATCGTCGTGGCCTCGGTCATCATGGCGTGGAGAGTGGCAAAAGGAGTAGACTTCGAGTAGATCTCGGTAGGGCTTGCTGAGTTCGAGCTGTCGGAATGAGTGGTGTCCACGATCTTGCCCACGGTGGAGGATTGACCGCCGACAGTGAAGTTGATGATGTTCTTCTCACTCAAGGCGACTTGGTTCTTCTTTGGTGCCATTGAATGCTTAGAAGTGTTGATTTGAATTCTTGCGTAGAAAGAAGAGATGAGGGGCAGATATTGTTCCACTGGGTGTGCCAGAAATTTGTTCACACAAATTTCGTGTATGTAAAAAATAATTACACGAAAAGAAAAATATGGACCAAATGATATATTAATTTGAATAAAAAGTGGTTTACAATCTCTGAATTTAAAGTAACCCCTGATTCTTTTCTAAGAATGTGGATTCAAGGGTTTGGAGCTTGTTCTTGAATCGGATGTGCAATCTCTCTCTTGATTTGTAGAAGGCGATCGCGTACCACTTTGAAATTTCGTATCAAAGCCTTGTAGTTGCTGAGTTTCGTCGTAGGAGAAAGCTTTGGACTTGCTCTTGCTAGATTTTTTGCTTATGTTGTATGTATGTCCCTTTTTGTAAGGTTGAGGCCCCTATTTATAGGCGTGAGTTGGGTTTTAGCAACTTGGGCTCACTTCCATTGGGTTTTATCACCGTGGGCTTTGACATGAATTAGTCTTCTGATGGACTGTATTTTTTAGCATGTACTTGGCCAATTTAGCCAACCCAAGATAATAAAATTTATATTTATTTTGGATTGATCCATAAAAAATACATAAGACCCAATTTAATATGGGCTTATGAATTTGATTTCTTTACGGCAAGCCCAAATTTATTATGGACTTTTATTTTGGAAATCAATTATTAGCCAATTTAGTTGAACTTTAATTGATAATTTATTTCAAAATATTTCAACGTTAACATTTACTATTAAAATTCGTAATATAATTCTATGTGATATAAAATTATAATCGATTCACTAAAAAACAAACAATACTCGCTACTAAAAATTCTAAATAATATGGAAAAGAAAAAGTACATCAGAAATGATTCCCCAATTATTATTTAATCTTTTTTCCATCTTTATTCATTGATTTTTATAGAAAGCTACAAACCACACAACCTTTTTGTTCTTTCTTTCCTTTTTTTTTGGGGGGGGGGGGGGGGGATACGAATCCCTTTTATTGAAGGGACCAAATCATCCCTTTCATCTTTATTTATTGAAATGTATATAACTCATGTGTTGCAACTATTGGAAAGCAAGTCCATTAGTAATATCTCAAAGAGTAACAAATATAGTCCTTGTATCTCCTGTTTATTTAGTTATTTTTTAAAACTGAAATTTATTGTTCATACTTTTTAAAAGGGCAAAATGTAATTTACCCCATGTGTTATTCGGAAAGAGCAACTTGCTTCATTTTGCACCCCACGCATGAAGGGGGTATTTTGCTTTATTTTTGAAAACACGAGAGAGTAAATTGCTTATTTATTTTACACAAGGCGATAAATTGCTATTTTCCAATAACACAGAGGGGTAGGATGCATTTTGCCCCTTTTTAAAATAAAGTGTTATTTGTCAATGAGACCAAGCTTAGTTAGTGAAATTAAAATCTCATGATCTCTTGATCATGGTTTCGAGTTCCACCAATGTGTGAGTATTAATCTAGTTTAATTGTAGTTGTTGGTCTATTGTAATATTAGTATTTTATTAGTTGTACGTACTTTATATTGGTAATTGACGTATGTTTATTCTTGATGATTGAAATTGCTAATATAATTGTAACGATTTACTCAAAACAAAAAGAAAAAAAAGTAAAATAAAGTCGTATTTTAACATTTCGCATCTACATTATTATTAAATTAATATGACATGACAAAATGAGGTATATAAAATGAAGTCGCAATAGATTATCAGACAAGATATGAGGTCGCAACAGATTGTCAGATAAGTGGGGCCGCAACAAATTGCGATTAAGATATGATGTCGTAATAAATTGCGACAGAAGTGATATGACAACTAATTGCGAAATAAAATATCACTCGTAAAAGATTACGAAATATAATAGTATTTATATTCGTTGTAAGGCGATCAAAACACACTTTAACATAAGATCTTCTTCCCTCCTCTTTCTTATGGGTGAGGGGGCATTTATACTATATAAATGCATTTATGATGACTAAAATGAAAGTACAATCTTGTCCTCCAATTAATTAACATGTGGTTGTTTGTGCTGATGGGTGACTCTGTAATTTGCTGCATAGATAAAAAAAATGTGACATTTTCTTAATCATCCTCGATTGGAAAAAACTCATTTTTACCCTTATAAGTGTGTGACTTACATGAATTCAAGTCAGGTTGGAACCATAAAACAACGAGGATGGTATTTGTGTAAATTTTCAAAACCTTGAAACAGACCCCATCTCAAGATGGAAAATTAGTCGAACATACTTGGGAGCCTTTTAAGATGACTTAGCTCAATTTAGATGAACTCAAATTATTTCAAGCTTGCTTCAAGCTTTGTTGAACTCGATCTCGTTTGACCTGTTCGAGGAACCGAGTTCGGGTTCAAATTTATATAGTATTAGCTGTATTAATTTTACATTATTTGGTACCACCTCAATTGTTTTTTCTAAATCCAAAAGACAAAGGAGTAATCCTCCACTAATCAACCCAACAGGTCTAGTCCTGTTGGCTCATAGTTTCAACATTTATACTAACCTGGCAAGGTCCAAAAACAAGTTTGATTCCGCAGCTAGCTCAACAAACATCATATATTCCATGTTGGACAAATTCTCCACATCTCAAGCCAGATCATACTAAAAAATTTCTAGCTAACTCCCCCTGGATCCGTTGCATCAGCCCTGTCACGTAACGAACTCCCAAAATTTTTGGACTGATTGGACAAAACTCATTCAAAATGGTCATATTTTTCTCCAAATAAATCCAATTCATGTTCCAATTCTTTTGTTAGTTAGCTAACATCTACAGCTGTTCAATGGTTTTTCCATAACCAATTCCAGGATCTACTCCAAAGCCTCCATAGACAGAAGCCATAACGCAGTCAATTGGTAACATAAGTGACTCACACTCTACACTTTTGTTGTCTCAG
This sequence comes from Sesamum alatum, assembly GCA_034509735.1. NCBI lineage: Eukaryota > Viridiplantae > Streptophyta > Magnoliopsida > Lamiales > Pedaliaceae > Sesamum > Sesamum alatum. The sequence continues at coordinate 13,649,432 of JACGWO010000006.1, forward strand.
GAAACAACACGGAAATTAACTCCCTACTCTTTTTTTGTGCTCCACACGATCATTTCCACTCATATTTCAATATTTTATCAATTCACATCGATTATTACACTATATTCTTACGTTATTTTTAAGTTTTTCCAATCATTTTTGGGTAACTCGATTATTAACTTAAGTATCGGAATGTTAATCCTTATTTTACAGGTTAGTCGTCCTTTGATTTTAAACTTTTCTTAAAGATCTTTCGACCGTTGTGGTGCTATTGAACTCCAGTATGCATCATTATTATATATATTTAACATATAATATATTATTACTATACAATGTTTTAGATACGTTTATAGTTATATATTTCTAAATACATAAGATGTATTTATACTCAATCTTTTCATTATTTTTTTAATTTTTTTAATGTACTAATATAAGTACATATTGCATAATAACTTAGTTTTACAATTAAAATTTGATCGGGAAGAAATGTGTTCAATGGGCTGGAACCTACCTAAGATAGAGATACTCTTGCTAAGCTACTAGCAACCTATTACCAAATCTTGCTATAAAATATAGGGTTAATTACATTTAGATTCCCTCTAAAAATGCATAATTACACTTTCCTCCAAAGAAGTTTTAAAATTATATTTACACCCCCTCTAAAAAATTTTTGTTTACACCTGACCTACATTCGTTAAAGTTTAGGCGGAAAATGTTCATTTCAACAAAAATAATTACATAAATTTTCAATTTTACCTCTCATTTAACATTCTCGTGCAATAATTTTGTACTTATAAGGCAAAAATATAATAACATTGGCCTCACTCCATACATATACGTTACACTTATCCTCTTATAAGTACAAAAATATACATGAGAATGTTAAATGATGGAAAAAATTGAAAATTTGTGAAATTATTTTTGTTGACGTGAACATTTTTCGTCCAAACTCTAATGGATGGGGGTCAGGTATAAACAGAGAATTTTTGAAAGGGGTGTAAGTGTAATGTCAAAACTTTTTTAGGGAAAAATGTAATTATACATTCTCAGAGAGGGTGTAGGTGTAATTAACCTAAAATATATTTTCTTATGACTCACAAGTCGATCTCAAGGTTTTCTCTCTTTTTTTCTTTAAAAAAAGAAAAACTTATCGAACTCAAATCTCATTTTAGTTTATTCTCACGCTCGATTTTGACTCATTTGCAAGATTGTTTTTTTTTTTCTTTTTTTACTTAAATTCCATCGCATTTTTTTATTGCATTTAATATATACATGCCACGCACTAGAAAAAATTTAACAATTTATCATGGCTAATTGTCATGGTTAAAAACAAATAGCCGTACGTAGTAAATAGTCATTCACCATGGTCATACAAAATTTATTGATCGTGGTATTTGCAAGTGTGGCTAAAACATTTACCATGGCTAAAAGTCATGGAAAAACATTTGCTATGGCTCATAACCATGGCAAAAATAATTTTCATGGTGGATAATCTAGGTTTTTGTAATGATTTTTGTTTAATCATGGTTAATAATAATTATTTACCATGATTTTAGTCCATAACCAATAAATTTGTAGCAAATAATAAATTTTCTTCTAGTGATGTATGTCAAAACTTATATTTATTTATTTTATTTAAAGAAAAATCTTATACATGGGACATGCACATGTTACATTGATAGAAGATACAACAACATTTGGAATAGAAAATCCAATCTGTTCATTTGCTGCTCAACTGAAAAGACTAATTCATGCAATGTTGCTGTAACTCATAGGTGCCAAGCCAAAGTTCAGGCGAAAACAAATTCAACAAGTCGGTGGTGGAGGCAAAAATCACGTCAACAGCATAAAAGTAATTTCCACCAAAGCATGAAGAGAAGGAGACCACATGATTTTAGATAAACCTGTAATTAGACTAGCCTTAGCTAGAAAATTGTATCCACGTGAAGATGGTTGGTAGAGGGGTAAAAATGATTCGCCCCTTGCTTGGGGTAGTGTAACTATCTCTACAGCATTATGCTTTGATACCAATAATTATAATACATTTTCCATAATTATATCTAGTTTATAAAAAATTTATATTAGAACCAATAAATTGTGAAATACAAATTTAAATAAAAATACAATTTTTTGATAGTTACGTAGTTAGAGATCCAATCCAAAATGTCACTGCTGACCCACCTAATAAGACTAGAAGGACGGCTTATGATCCAATTCAGCGAGTCACTACGACTTAAACCCTAAAAAAAATATGTGACAAGGAATGAGTTGCCTACTCAATAAGTATTGCTAATTTATATTATATATATATATATATTTGCACATATGTAATAAGACAAATATCATGCAACGACATCAACCAATGGATACTAGCCATGCAATCACAATAAATTCAAGAAGTAACACATACCAACAGTCATTTCAATCCACAGCACAATACTCGACGTTATTATTTAATTTCTTAGGGCCCTACTTACCCAAGTTGGAGTGCATCGCTCAATGGTCATTGCCGGCTATCACCATCTCAGTCATAATATCTTCTTCCTTTTTTTCTTCGGTACCACACAACATACAACTCGTATGGTACCCCATCATCAATAATATCACACAACAAACAGCTCGTAAGATATCCTATCATCAATCACAGCACACAGCTCGTATGATATGTCACATTATCTCCACTGATCAATGACAGCACACAACTCGTCATTAATCATATCATCATGAGCCATTGCAGTATGCTCCCCAATTAGGTAACCCATTTCTTTATCTCAATTCACAGTATTTCTATTAATAACTCCATCGTTCAGTTTCATTTGACAATCAATATCCCAATAATAACTTCAACAATTAATACAATTTAACAATCAAATATAGTATCACACAATCATTCATCTGACGTGCCCCATAGCCATATATAAGCACGTAATAACCATTTCACAGACCAAATAACATAACCCAGGCAGATAACCAATAATCCACAATCAGGTATAACAAATAATGAGTATATATATATATATATCCATATACACACACACACATATATATATATATAAATCCAATTAACTATACTTACCTCAAATTCAAAAGATCATCTTAATAGCAGAAACTGATCAACCCTCTATTCTATTTTCACGTCCTATAGCAAGATATAATGTGTATAATTAATATATCGAAAATATTATAAATTTCGAGTGAAATTGCTAATTGATATTTATATTTTCCTCTACCAATATTTTAAGATTTTATTTATACTAGAACTCAAACCTCCGTTAATTTCTCGTCTAAATAATTAGACATTATAAGCTTTCTTGATATATATATATATATAATTTATCAATTAACTCATAAAAGCTTATTCTGTCAAACCCCTCATATTTTTATAACTATCATTCTCTATAACATCCCTAAATAAAATTATTACAAAAATCTCATATTCCTTTCTAATAAATACAATATTTCTTAATTATAATTTCATAATATTTCTCAAACATAATTTTCTACTATCCTTATTAATTTCTCCCAATTCTTCACTATAATAATAATTATTATTTAAACACTAGTACATACAATTTATGTATTTGGTTAATAAACCTGATTAATTTGAGTAATTCTATTTTAATAATGGTTAAATCTAATAGATTAAATAAATTCTAATTTACTGGCTATAATGTCACCGGTCCAATTAAATATTTATCCGATCGCTAATTTGTATAAAATACTCAAATTCAATAAATTTTTTGATTAAATAGTAAATCGAATATTATAAAGCATATTTAATAAATACACTAATTAAACAATATTAATATAATAATTAATACAAAATTAAATATAAAAAAAACTTTATCTATTCGGTTAAGAAGGAAAACACCTCCACTATGTGTGAGTGTGTGTAATTAGAATGTGGAATTGCTTCCGTCAAACTAAAGATTTGTGTGCATATATGGGGAGGAGCCACGTGCTGCCCCTTTGTCAAATCCTCATCCCTTTTGTTTTTTTTTTCTATTATCTTTATTAAAATTGCAATTTAATCCTCAACTACTAAATATATATATATATATATATTTTAATCATAAATGTTTAATAAATCTCCAATTTAGTCCCTTCAAGTTTTAATATATATATATATAATTTCAATCTATAACTTATACTTAAATATATATTTTTTTAATTATTACTAATTAGCCTTTCAATTAAGTATAAAAATCTATGAACGTCACAGGTAGTATAAATACCCCTCAAACATTGTAAAAGGGGACCTTTGACAAAGGAGGGAAGAAAAAATTTATAGTTTGTGGCTTTCATGTGTTTGTTGGTAGTGTGATTAAATTGTAAGCTCCCAATTTATTTCCAATCAATTTGAAAGGACAACAATTGATTTTCTCCCAATTTAAAATAATTTAAGTATTATTGAAGTAATTTTTTGAAGAAATCAAGTCTCATTGTTGCAATTCTCCTGAAGTTACATATTTCTCATCTATGCTATCTATACTAATATTACTACTTCATTCAACTTTTTAAATTTTATATTAATTGTTAAATTAGTTTTTTCTTTCTTTCCTTCCTTTTTTTTTAATGTGACGTTTTTATATATTTTACTATTATTTATATTATATTTTAAAATATAAAAAATTATTTATTATATGCACCCAGAAACGGCGTGCCATGAGGGCTAGTATATTGTATTTTAAGTGAAAATTATATTTTCGCCCATAAACTTGTTAAATACAATTTACCCCCTTTGAAATTTGAAAAGTTCAAAAAACCCATATGAAAAAAAATGTGAAAACCTTCCTGATATTTGAAAAATGGCGCACACCGCCTCCTAGGGTTTTTTTTTGTATTTTCGTTTTTCATAGGAGTTTTCTTGAACTTTTTTAATTTCACTGCATTTAACCAAATAAAATTTATAATATTACTTTATTTTGGCAAATTTATAATATCCACTTATTAATTATTGCTACTAGTTTTTATTTATTATTTATTTGAAAAGCCTATAACCTGTGCAGCTTTACTTCGGGTCGAAGTTCATGCTTCGTGCTATCATTTTGAACGAAGAAGAATGTGTACGAGAGTGCAACACTTTTCCATCATTGCCTCTGTCAAAAATAACAATTTAACTTTTTTTTAGAAATTTCATTTTAATTTTTTTTATAAAAGTGATAATTACATTATTATTTTAATACTTCAACAAAATATATTACAATACACTCATTTAAATTAAAACAAATATCCATCACATTCATTGGAATTCAAATACGTGACCTCGAACTTGTTGTTACACTAAGACATTATTGATTAATTTGACTATTTCATTTAATGTACACACTGTGTATGGAAATTACATAATTTACTCTATTTAAAAAGATTTGTACATGGTGTATGACTGTATGTATATATTAAATGAATTAAAAAATATTGCAATTATAGAATTTGGAATAAAATTCAACTTGAAAAACATTAGCATGAAGGATGAGAAAATTCTTATGTGTAGCAGGAAATAAATTAGGCACAATCATCGAGTATACTTCAATCGCTAATTATTTATTGGCTAAGTAATTGAGTGCTGACAAAGATAATTTTAAGTAACAAAATTTTGTAATACAACAAATGGCATATATAATGTAATAGGCCGAATTTTCACAAATAATTAAAGCCAATATTATTGGTTGGTATTTTCTACAAGTTGAACTCCACAAATATATTTGTTTTATTAAAGTGGTTGTCTTTATTTTCCGTTTCTAATATTTTATTTTTAGTAAATAAATTTCTGAAAACAAAATCTCTTTTTAAATTGATATGGTCGGTATCATGATATAATGGTATCACAATAAATTAAAGAAAATAATTTATCTTTTGCAACATAGTTTAGTCAATGTGATATAAAAAAAAGTAATTAATGAAACCGACAAGTTATCACTATTTAAGACAACATTATTATAGCATATACTTTATTCTTTGAAAAACATTAAAACAAAGCATATGAAAATATTTTCCCTATATTATAAGTTGGCACATAACCAACCACATTTTCACATTTATATAATTTAATAAGTCAACCCCAAAATCCGGGGGGGGGGGGGGGGGGGGGGGGGAGGAGGGGGGGATTGTTTGTGTTCATGTATTGGGTTGAATTAAGTAAGACATTCAGTTAGGGTGGATGTTTGGTAATATTGTGTTAAGTCGAATCGAAAATTCAATTAATTGAAATTTCGACATTTCAAATTGGATTCAATCAAATTTTTTTCTGTTCGAATCGGTAAATTACCAAAATAAGAATAAAAATCTGCTCGATTAAGTTGAAAATTGAAATAATCAAATTTTTTTTTTTTTAAAAAAAGAAGTCCTACAATGTGAAGATTACAAATTTACCTGTAAAAAAACCTATGTAAAGGTAAAAAATTTGTAAAGACAAATAAATCATTTATAATTCCAAGACATAAGATCAAATTCAAAATAGGAAAAATACCTTTTTCCATCCCATAACTTAGGACTTTTTCACTTTTGGTCCTATTGGATACGGGATTATCAATTTTGGTCCTGTAACCTTTAAAAAGTAGCATTTTCGATCCCATGACACTTTTCGATAGATTTTTAATAGAAAATGCCACGTGGCCGTTAAGTGCATGGGACTAAAAGTGTTATTTTTTGAAAGTTATGGGACCAAAAGTGAAAATTTCATAACATATAGGACCAAAAGTGAGAATCCCATAACATATGGGATCAAAAGTGTAAAGGTCCTAATGGCCACGTGCTAAACACGTGGTATTTTCCATTCAAAAATTTAACGGAAAGGTGGCATGAAATCAAAAATGCTACTTTTTAGAAGTTACTGGACCAAAAGTGATAATCCCGTTATCAATAAGACCAAAAGTGAGAAAACCCTAAATTACAGGACAAAAGTGTTATTTTCCCTTCAAAATACCATTAAATTTCCAACACATAGATCATTTACTTATAACTCTTTCACATTAAACCAACATATGATATATGATAAAACTAAAAGTGTTAAACATGTCTAACACTTTTTTTCTTTTTATTTAAAAATAATATGTATTTATATATATTCACAACCAAAAAAAAAATATATTGTATTTTAAAAAGTTCGTATAAAAAATTCGATTCCAATATAGTTCAACTGGTAAACCAAATTATGCATGCCCCTACATTCAGTACAAAATTTTGTGTATGATTGAGGTCGTTAGTCATCTTCAGACTCCAATTCAATTATGTTGGATGCAACAATCAACATGAAACCACATACAATCGTAATTGTTGGGGTAGGCCTCAACTCAAACACCTCGACGTGTTCAAGTCGCTAACAGGACAAAAAGATTGTAATATAATCAGTAGTATGTACAATCAGTAATAACATACCTAATGGAATACTATTTGAGGGTACTTATAGTTTATGGCCACTTGTACGGCCAACAATTAGCGTTGGAGATCATTCCACGTGTTAGCCAATCTAAGGTTCACATTATGGGTTTATAAGGTCGGTTAGGTCGAGTACAACCGACTCATATAAAAAACTCAAGGATACTTGTCATGTAAGAGTATTTTAGTTATTCTTAGGAGCATTTGCAGAAATTATACATTTATCCACATCAATTTACCATGAAAACGACCCAAGTTTGAATAATTGCAAGATATCTTGTTGCACTTTGTAGGTTGTGATAATTCCAACATGAGCCATCGCAATTAAAGCATGGGAAATGTCAGTTTTATCCTTAAAAATTGCATTAGGTTCATACGTTAGGAGTAAGGACAATATAGATAATTGCAGTACTGTATATATTTTGTTAACCAAGAAAGTAAACTATTCGTTTTTTAATAAATTATACTTATTTCCATCTATGAATTTAAAAAGATAAACAAAGAAACGTCGATTCCATTAGAATCTAATTCCATCGCAATTATTGATTTAAATCCAGGTCAAATATAAAAGTCAATTGAATTTATGAGTCTAAAATGTTATAAGCATAATATAAAGTATAAACATAACTTACAAAGAAAAATTACAATCTTTACCCTTCATCCCTCTCTGAACATTGAGATCCGATGGTTGTTATTAATTGGTCAAATCCAGCGGTTCTTATTTATCTAACAAAATCCAACGATCACAGAAAGCAAACAATATAAATAATAAAAAGGGCATAACGGTCCATTCACCTAAAAAGGGGAAAAATGCAGACAACCCCTTGTGATATTGTAAATGTGCAAATTACCCCCCTATAAAAAAATAAATAGCAATTTACTCTCTTGTATTTTTTAAAATGAAGCAATTTACCCCCTGTAACTTGCTCTTTTTATACATTTAGGTCTAGTCTATAACGAATTTAGTCCAACACATCTTAGACTTGGTCCTTTTTCGACAAATTTAGTCATGTATTGATAAATTTGATTCTGACGACATAAGGTTAGATGATCAAAATTGAGATCTACCCCAGTGTGAAGGACACCCAAATTGTCAACATAGGATTAAATTTGCTAAAAAATGACCAAATGTGATATGTTCAATACTAAATTCGTCGAAAAATTAACTAACTGTGTAAATGGAGTAAGTTATAAGACCAAAAATGTTATTGACATATAGTTACAAAATCAAAAATATAATTTTACCCCAAAAATAATTAACACCATAGCGGTAGATAACAGAAGTGAAGAGTGTACAAACGGACTTTTATTACAAGAGGGCTTTTAGGTGGTTTTCATATTAAAAGGAGTTTTTGGTGATTTCGCTAAAACACACGAGTTTTTTTCGTTTAATCCCTTACTTAAAGTAGAATAATACTTGGCAGCCTTGATTAGAATTTATTACAAAATATTAATTGTAAAGTCTAAAGACACATGTCAAATAAACAATAGCTTTAAGCCGCCAATTTATTCATATCCATATTTAGGTTAGGCCAAATGTTATGGGCGGTGTCTATTCAGCCTTGAGCTGTGCTGGATCGAATTGGATTTTTATTGTAAATTTTATTTTATCTTTTATTTTATTCAATATATATTGTTGGCGTTGAAATATTTAGAAATAAATTATTAATTAAAATTTAAATAAATTAACTAATAATTGAGTTTTAAAATGATAGTTTATAATAAATTTGGACTTATCATAAAATAAATTAAATTCATAAGTTCATATTAAAGTTGGGTCTTATGTATTTTTATGGGTCAATCTAAAATACGTATCATTTTATTATTTTAGATTGGCTAAATCGGACCAGGTATATGTTCAAAATATAGTCCGTCAGAAGACTAGTCCATGTCAAAGCCCACGGTGATAAAGCCCCATAGAAGTGAGCCTAGGCTGCTAAAGCCCAATTCACGCCTATAAATAGAGGCCTTAATCACAAAAAGAACACATACAACAAATCAAAACACTCAAGTCCAAAAGCTCTTTGCCACGATGAAGTTCTGCAACCACGAAGGTTCTACGTCTTCCTCGGCATCAAATCCTTCAAGGCTTTGATACCAAATTTCAAGACGCCACATAGTTTGCTCCATAAATTCGGGAGAGATTACATATCAACATCCAAGAACAAGCGTCAGCCCTTGCATTAAAATCCGGAGAGAAGAATCAGGGGATTACATTCACTATAGAGATTGTAGCCACTTTTTATTTTAAATCAATAAAATCATTTGTCCATATTTTTCTTGTCTCGTAATTATTTTTGCAGATACAAAATTTTGTGTGGAACAAATTTCTGACACGCCCAGTGGGACAATCTCTGCCCCTCATCTCTTCCTCCTGCATCAAAGTTCAAGTCATCATGTCAAAGCACTCAATGGCACCCAAAAAGGATCAAGAAAAGAAAGGGATAATAAAGGAGAATATAATGAAAGTAATGTAGCGATATATTTACGTAGAGCGCCAACTCGTCTAAAGGCATGAAAGAACTTGGAATGTCCACAAAGAACAAAGAATCCACACTGATTGCATCTAAGTCAAAAACCTTCTCAAGTGGTTGAGGATTGCTAAGTTGCTTGTTCGAGATGGACAATGCGGAGATCACATCAATTTCGTCGGACAAACACCAACGGCCGTGTCTACAAGTTCGTTGTGTCTTCGCTTGGGAGGGGCAGTAGCGGTCTTCGTCCCATCAATATTGACTGCAGGGACGACTTGATTGTCTTTGGGTTCCTTCTCCAAACTGGGGGGAAGATTGAATTTAAGAATGACTCTTGTATTCTTCTCGGGGTGAGTTCTATTGCATTTGGTCCACCACTCCATATACTCCTTCATGACGAGGGGGGATGAAGAAATGTTATCGGGAATGAAAAGTTTAGATGAAGTACCGGACAAAGTGGAAGATTGCCAAAGTCGCCCAAGTCCAAATTGCAAGTCAAGATCTCCTTCTTCAAACACCCTGGAACGTCTTGGCAGAAACCAAACTAGCGACTAAAGTAGTGGGGACCGTAGGCCTCAACAATAGAGTCCGCCTCAATCCGAAGTGTCCAGTAGCTGGAGCGCAAAGCAACGAAGAGGTCCTTGTAGGTGTTTGATAAGCTCGTATCATCTACCAACAAAGAGGGGCCTTGATGATGGAAGTGCACATACATAAGCCTCGAAAGGTGGATGCGATAAAAAAAGTTGCGTGCCTCGGTAGGTTCAAAGTGTCTAACTATGTTCTCTCCCCCTCCCGCCCGTATTTCACCATTTGGGCTCCAATGGGTTCAAGCTTGGGAGGGAAGTGAGTTTGAAGATAACTTCCAATCCAACTGTACACGCGGCGGAAGGCACCATAGCTCGAGGAAAACTTGAAGGATGTCCTTGTCATGATGCAGGTGAAAATGGATGCGTGAGCGCCGGCATGGATTTGGACTTCGTGAAGGATTCTTGCACAATAACCTCATGCTTCTTCTACGGTGAGCTTCTTGTTGTAGATACACGTTTACAGAAGTGTGTGGACACCGGCATGGATCTCGACTTCGTGAAGCATGCTTGCACGATGTCCTATCACTTCTTCTCTGGTAAGGTTCTTGTCACATATGCACGTGAAGAGGGCGTGAACTACCACATGAATCTCGACTTCGTGAAGGGTGCTTCCATGTTGGCCTAGCGCATCTTCCAAGAAAGGAATATCTTGCATAACTTGGACGGTCAAATTCACCATGAGTCCCGTCGATGATGAGGTGATGAGTTGAAAGTGCAAACTCGGTGTCGACATCAACATCATGAAGGGAAGGATTGTCCACCAAGACCTTAGATTGAGGATAAGTGAGGGAACCAGAGTCAAGCTTTCTCTTGTCGTCTCCTCAGAACACCAATGAACGTGCATGGACTTGGACAAAGAACGAGACTTGGAGGGAGGGGTGACATTGGTCGGTTCATGAACGCATATGGTGGTGCCTTTCACCTTGAGATTCTCCTTGCCGCTTCGGATGACGATGCTTGGGAACGGCTCGATACGATCTTCGAAGTCTATGTCTGAAAATAAAAGAAGAAATACGAAGAAATTAGAGGCTAAAAGCATGTATACGTGTGCATGTGCGTGTGCGTGAAAAATATGTTGCTTGAGCAAGAATACAAAGGACTGCTCACATAGACAATTTCACAAACATGTGGCCGGCAGAGTCGGTCATGACGATCGTCTGATAAATTAGGATGATGTACTCACAAGTTCAAGACAAAACGACACAAACACCAAGGGATTACATCAGAGAAGATGAAGGGATCGCAGAAAATTCGTCCAAGTTCTTTCGCTTGATGAAAATTAAAAGCCAAAGTCATCAATTTATAATGATTCTTTGTGGAAAATAGTTGAAAAGTTGCCATACTTCTCAAAATTTGAAAGAGATGGAGAATCGTAGAAATGAAAATATAATTGTCAATTGCCATAGTTTGGAGCCTCAGAATTTTAGTCTTTGTTTCCTTCAAAATTTTGTCAATGTGAGATTACACTTCAAAAAAAAATAGTTAATTCATGATATGACAGACACGGCTGCATTTTGGAAGGAAGAAAAGGAACATTGCATTCTACATACTGCACTGTAAGGAAAGTATGGAGATTTAGGTCGTTTGGTGGTCTTTTGCAAAGGGAAAATTAAGAAAAAAGTGAAAAAAATGAAGACTTGGCTCTGTTGCTGTCTGAAAAATGGTGAAGGTTAAATTGGGCCTTTTGTGGGCATATATGCTCAAAGAAAAATTGATGAATAATGAAAAAGAAATCCAAGACTTCTAGTCACGCCTTTGACAATAATTGGCATATTTTTCACCAAGCTTTGAAGTAGGGGCATATGTTGATGTCGAAATATTTTGGAATAAATTACCAATTAAAGCCTATATAATTGGCTAATAATTGGGTTCCAAAATGAAACTCCATAATAAATTTGGACTTATCGTAAAAGAAATTAAATTCATAAGCCCATATTAAATTTGGGTCTTATGTATTTTTATGGGTCAATCTAAAATAAATATAATTTTATTATTTTGGGTTGGCTAAATCGGGTCAGATACATGTTCAAAATGCAATCCTTCAGAAGACTAGTCCATGTCAAAGCCCACAGTGATAAAGCCTAATAGAAGTGAGCCTAAGCTACTAAAGCCCAACTCACGCCTATAAGTAGAGGCCTTAAACTCACAAAGTGGACATACATACAACAAATCAAAGGACTCAAGTCCAAAAGCCCTTTACCATGACGAAGTTCTGCAACCGTGAAGGTTCTATGTCTTCCTCGGCATCAAATCCTTCAAGGCCTTGATACCAAATTTCAAGGTGCCACGTAGTTTTTGCTCCACAAATTTGAAGGAGATTACACATCAATATCCAAGAACAAACGTCAGCCCTTGTATCAAAATTTCGGAGAGAAGAATTCGGGGACTACATTCATATAGAGATTTTATCCACTTTTCATTTTAAATCAATAAAATTATTTGTCCATATTTTTTTGTTTTGTAATTATTTTTGCAAATATGAAATTTTGTAAAAACATACATATACTTCACGTGTATAAAAATAACATCATATATTTTATTTAAAAAAAATTTATATACCTAACGTGTGTATATCAAAAAAAGTAGAAAAATAAAATTTGTAACAGAAAACTCAATTCGACTCCCAATAGACATATCGAGATTTGAAACTCTCATAGAAGCGAAATCCTTAGATATGTGAGCTCATACATGATACTTATGCTACATTTGATAGAAATTATTTAAATTTAAAATAAACAATTAAATGAGTTTATATAAAAAATAATTGACGTCGATCACTATTTTACACAATATAGTTTACAAAAAAATTTGAATGATTTGAAGTTTTTTATAATATAAAATGATCCACAAAAATTGAAAGAATTTCTTTTAGGAATTCAAAATTCCTAACGTCAAATATATCAATTCAAATGTAGTTCTAGGGAAAATTTGAGGCAGTCCATATGGATTTTCACCCATGTGACAGTAAGTTGTTGGATCATAATGTGGCGATATCATTATGTATGGTCCAATGGTATTGATGCGTACCGGAGTTCAGTAGCACCAAAAAGTATCGAGAGATCACCACAAAAGTCCCAAGATTATAGGGGAGACTAACCTGCAGAGAGGTATTAGCACTCGAATGCTTAAGTCAGTAATGTTTGACTTGATAAAATAAAGAAAAAGTTAAAGAAAGTGAGAATAATGGTAATGTGATGATTGTGTGATGATTCGTGTGAAAATATGCTGAAAATGACTGAAGAATGGAGAAAAATCCATGTGCAAAGTGAGTACCGAGAGAGTATAAATGTTACTTGAGAGTTGTAAGTTGTGAGATGTCCCCAATGACTACACAATGTGCTCCTTTTATAGTTGGTGTTGGACCCAATTTTGGGGGATTTAGGTTCAGTTCCATATACCGTTAGAAACCCTGATAAGTTAGCTTCTCAACCCAACATACCACATACAAATTCGAGTTGAATTGGTGAAGATATAGCCATCTGAGTTGACCCTGTCAGATTTTTTGGGAAAGCAGTTACTTGCTGAGAAAGATCTGGATCCTGGCCAGTTCAATGGGAATCTGGATGCAAAATTTTAGTATGACGTGACTTTATTTGTTGGCTAGCTGCGTAACGTGGAATCCGAGTTGTTTAGTGACTCGACTTGGTGTACAAGTCTTTTCCGTGGGCCTGCCAGATTAGTATTTAAAATTAGGCTTATATGTGAGAGTTCTTACTGTTTTGGGCTTGATGGCCCTGACCAGCTGGGCTGTCTGGCCTGGAGGCCTACTACCAGCTCTTGGGCTGGCCCAGTGGATTTTGAGGGGGCATCATTACTCCCCCCTACTGAAAGCATGCGTGGATCGTAAATACACGTTAAAGGGGTGTTTCCTTGAACCTACCGGGTGTTCAGTGTATCTCATAATCAAAATAACATGCAATATCATGGTGACCATAGGGTTGTAACAAAGGGAGCGTGAAACCTACCAGCTGTCGTTTTCTTCAAACTGCTACGTACGTTGTTCCGCGTTTAAATCAGGAACCCTCTAAATTTTCCACCCAACCCATCGGATCTTGATCCCCCGTGCTAGCAAGAAATCAAGAGGAATTTACATAGGAGGACAAATCAACCTAGCGTTATGAATTAACACGATCGATTTGCCTATAATTCTCTTGTATCAAAGACAAGGAACTAGAACAATTTCTTGGAGAGGAGAGGAGAGGAGAGGCGAGGCGGACGAAAGAGAGGGAGAGAGAGGCCGAGTGTGTGTGTGTGTGTGTGTGTGCACGCTAGAGTTTCATCACCTAGTGGTGTGTAATCCTATGAGTATTTATAGAAGGGGACTTCTCCTAGTTCTCTTCAAACTCTCATAGAGAAGCATAGGTTGACTAGGATTTTGACCTAGTCAAATCCTAGACAACTTAGGTAAAGACCAAGTCAAACTTGATCTTGGCCATTGACCTCTCCATTCAATGTGTATGTGACCAGGCATGATTTGTATGTGACCACAATAGTCCCTCAAGTCCGAGGACCAAACCCGTACTGTCGGAATCGGGAATTCGAGTCCTACCGACCAAATCACTCAAGATTTTTCATATGACGATTCCCACGATTTACCTCAATCAGCCGACACCAAGCTGGCTAACCCACTAGCATTGCATGGACAACCTCGTTACTTATCGATGAAACGCGACTGCAATCTCTTAGTGCAAGTCTCAAATGGACTCTCGATACCCTATCTCGAGGTCATTCGACTTGGAGTATATTAGACTGATCCACAAAAACTGATTTCATAACTTGCCATCCTATGCGCAGTCCAGTTCCTTGGATTAAGCTTTCGGCCTGTGAATTTTGATTGTGCATTGAATAGTGCGTAATATAAAGCAGTTAAGTGAACACAAACAAAGAATTAACAGGATTGCGATATATCCCCGTTGTTATCACAGAAGATAACCATGGGCTCGGCAATGCTAGGCACCGCACCCAACTCTTCGATGTAGTTTCTCATCCAAACCGCTTCCTTGGCAGCTTCTGAAGCTGCTATGTATTCATCCTCTGTGGTGGAATCATCTGTGGTTTCTTGTTTGGAACTTTTCCAAGTCTCCACTCCACCATAAAGTCTAAACACATAGTCTGATTGAGACTTGGCATCATCGTTGTTCATCTAAAAGCTAGCGTCGCTAAAGCCTTCCAAAATCAAGTCTCCACCACCATAGACCAAGAATGTATCCTTAGCCCTTATTAGGTACTTAAGGATACTCTTGACTGCATTCCAATGTGCCTCGCCTGCACAGGACTTATATCTGCTAGTTACACTTAAAGCATAAGCGACATCAGGCCTTGTGCAGTGGACGGCATACTGGATGCTGCCTACAACAGAGGCATAGGGAATGGACTTCATCCTTTTAATCTCCTCATCAGTCTTGGGAGACTGCTTCTTGGATAACTTGATCCTGTGCCTCATGGAAAGGAAACCTCGTTTTGAGTTATCCATGTTAAATCTTTTCAGGATTTTCTCAATGTACGAGTTTTGGGTCATTCCTAACATTCTTTTAGATCTGTCTCTAACAATCTAGATGCCTAGAATATAGGAAGCTTCACCTAAATCCTTCATGGAAAATTGAGTGGACAACTATGCTCTTGTGTCACCTAACATTCTGATGTCATTCCCAATGAGCATAATGTCGTCCACATAAAGCACGAGGAATATTACAGAGCTTCCACTGACCTTCTTGTATACACAAGGATCATATTCATTTTTGATGAAATCATAACCTTGTATGACTTTATCAAAGCGAATGTTCCAACTACGGGATGCTTATTTGAGGCCGTCGATGGACTTTTGGAGACGGCAGACTTTCTGCTCTTCTCCAACGACTGTGAATCCTTCTGGCTAATCCATATAGATCTCTTCATCAAAGAAACCGTTAAGGAACGCTGTTTTCACGTCCATCTGCCATATTTAATAATCATACCATACAGTGATGGAAAGCATTATCCGAATGGACTTAGCCATGGCTACTGGCGAGTAGGTGTCCTCAAAGTTGACCCTGGGTCGTTGAGTGTAGCCTTTCGCCACTAGCCTGGGTTTGAAGGTAGCTACTTCTCCATCAACGCCAAGTTTACGCTTGTCGGCCCATTTACACCCAGCTGGTTTAACACCTTTGGGGTGGGTCTACAAGTGTCCACACTTGGTTTGTGCTCATGGAGTCCATTTCGGCTTTCATGGCCTCAAGCCACTTTTCCGAGTCGATGTCCGACATCGTATCTCCGTATGTCTTAGGATCCTTATCCAATTGACCGGTAATGCCTAAGAAGCCATACCTCACGGGAGGGCGCGACACTTTGGCTGACCTACGAAGGACTAGAATGTTAGTGGTAACTGAGGGTGCAGACACAATAGGAGCCGGTGGTTTTGGTATCGTGGTTGGCTCCTCGTGAGGTGGCTCGACATGCTGGGACTGTAGAGGCTGCCAACATGTTGTGCCTCGCGAGGCTGCTCAACACATTGGTTACTTAACCTAAAACCTCTTAGTGAGGTGTCCAGAGCTTCTAGTGCTGATGATTGATTTGTCTCACTTGATTCCTTAAAGAGCACTTCATCACGTTGGATATTCATTGGAAAACCTTTTTCCAAGAACACTGCATTTTCTTGAAACAAAGACCTTATGTTTTGAGGGTCATAAAAGTAATAACCCGCAATTTTCTTTCGATATCCAATAAACATACACAAGCTATATCTCGATTCTAACTTGTCTCCCACTAACCTCTTGACATATGCAGAGCTACCCCACTCTCAAGTATTTGTAGGAAGCAAGCTTGCCGTACCATATCTCATATGGTATTTGGGTCACAGCTCTAGATGACGCTAAGTTCAATAACTTGGTTGCCGTTTCTATTGCGTAGCCCCAAAAAAGACAAGGGCAGTTCCGTAAAACTCATCATGGATCGGACCATGTCTAACAAGGTTCCATTCCTCCTTTCAGAGACACCATTTAGCTGCGGTGTGTCGGGAGGTGTACATTCAGAGACTATACCGTTTTTTTTAGATAATCGAGAAATTCTCCACTAAGGTACTCGCCACCTCGGTCCGACCGTAGAATTTTAATTTTTCACCCGATTTGGTTCTCAACTTCAAGTGTAAATTCTTTGAACCTCACAAGAGCTTCAGACTTGTACCTCATTAGGTAAACATAACCATACCGTGAATGATCATCGGTGAAGGTTATGAAGTAAGAGAAATCACCTTTTGGCTTGTGTTCTTAGTGGTCCACACACGTCTGTATGAACCAAGTCCAATAGACCTGTGGAAAGCTTATTTTGTCCTACAAAGGGCCTTTTAGTCATTTTCCCTTTAAGGCAGGATTCACAGGTTGGTAGGTCATTCAAGTCCCCAACCTCTAGGTTCTTTGAATCTACCAACCTTTTCATCCTTTCTTGAGAGATGTGACCTAGCCTTGCATGCTACAATTGTGCATCTCGTGTTTATCTATTTTGTGTTTGTGTTGAGAGTCATAATAAAATTAGACTTTTGCAGAATGGAGAGACCGTTATTAAGTGTACCAAGCATATGAGTAATTGCACCTCTCATCAAATGAAAGCAATTTTTATTGATCGAAAATTCATAACCACTATTGTCTAACAACATAATGGAAATGATATTTTTGATCATGCTAGGTACATAATAACAATCCTCTAATTCTATCCTAACATGATCACTAACTACTAAGCTAGCGTTTCCTACTGCTTCTATAGCAATGGCCTTGCATCGCCAAGCTTCAGACTATTTCGCCTTTACTTAGCTTTCTGCTTCTTTTCAGCACCTGCAAGTCATTGCAAATGTGAGCTCCACAGCCTGTATCCAATACCCAAGAAGCAGAGTTAGTGACCATATTAACCTTAACCACAAACGTACCTTGCTCGGAAGGAATTTGGGTCAATCCCTCTTCTAATGCCCTTTTTAACGGCAATGTACACAAATGTCATTTGCCCTTAACTGTTGCTTTGAGTCAACCTTTCTCTTTCCCGATCAATACAGATGGCGCAGAATTCTTGGTCGTTACCTGGTATCGGACCAACATATTAATTGACTCATGTATGCTCTTCTCAAGTGCATTCATGTTGTAGTTAACAATAAATTGGTCGAAGGAGGGTGGGAGTGACTGAACGATCACATCTATGTACGTCTCGTTATCGGGCCATGCTTTGAGGTCCTCGAGCTTTTCCACCAACGTAAGCATCTTGACCCATGCTCATGTATAGAGGATCCTTCGGTCATCTTAGTTCTAAAGAACGCCTTCGTAGCGACATACCTAGTATGCCGATCCGGGACTGCATAGCAATCCTTCAGGTGAGCCATTATGGAAGGAATGTCGTCTAGACTTTCATACTGTTTCTCCATCTCATTAGTCATAGATGCTAGTATGATGCTACGAACTTTCCGGTTATCTTGGTGCCAAAGTTCGAACGTCTCACGTTCTTCTGGCGTGGATTCTTCCGGCAAAGTGCGTTTTGTCCATGACATAGCCTTGGTTCTCATAATTGAGGACTATCCTCAGATTGCACAACCAGTCGTTGTAATTGTTCCATTGAATTTATTTGTCTCAAGTATGGAGGATAATGGATTCTTAGACATTGTTTAAATCTACATTGAAAATAAAACATACAATCAGTAGAATGAAAGTGGTGTTAAATAACAATTAAAGACTTGGACTTCAGTCATTTAATGCTCCCACTATTTATACGAACACAGGCCACTCCCAAACGTTGTTTTCGGGAAACTTTTTCTTAGTGGGTTTGGGATCCACAAGGAAATTTTTCATACCCCGCTTTTACGATTCGCATGGGAAAGAACTTTGTAGGAGTTATTCCATACCATTCTCGTCCAACGAGATTCTCGAGATATTTTGCCTCACCCTTTTATGTGATCCGAGGACTCCAAGCGATTACGTTATTCAGGCGTTAGACCCGACCCAATCAACCGAATCATAGCACTCACTGCTACCCCCACGACTCGTGAGACAGGTAACATGAGTGTATTTCACTTCGTTCGCAACAAACGTGCAGCTTATTTTCACAACAAGAGACGTGCCACGACTCGTGAGACCACGCAATTGACTGAAAGTAGCTTCCTCACTTTGTCATGGATGGAAGGCTTGGACGAACGATTAAGGTTCTCCATTTGTTAAGGGTATAATATTTTAGCTTAGTCCAACCAAGTGAGAGTTTAAAGACCGAGACCTCATCACACCACATACATATAACTATGCATAATATTCTTGCATGCTATAGCAATAATACGATATATAAAACCATTCATCCATCAGATATGCCACATGCAAAAGTAAAGCCTAGCACGCCTCTGTCGGATGATCACAAGACCAAATCATATGCGACCCATTAAGCCCACAGTGGATCTATGGTCAATCTAGGCTTGGTCCTACACTATTACATCAAATAATAGCAACCCATCAATAAACTGATGGGCCTTGCCTCGTTTGTCCACCGGGCCTCCATGGATCTCCTTGGAATCCTCCTTCTGGGTCATCCTTCATCTTCTTCATTTAATAACAAAATAAAGTCTCACAACTATACTACTCTCATTACAACTTAAAAAAAGAAACCCCGACGAACACCCATGGAGAGTACATTAGGAGGGACATAGAAAGCTTTATTATTCCAAGACAACTAGAAAAGAAGGAGGAAAACGGTAAACGAGGCACACAGGCCCAACATAAAATAAATCATACATGCGGTCTGGGCTTTCTGATCATCCGTTCTAATCAACACAAATATCTTTTCACATTAACAAGTAAACATGCCATTCATGATTACAAATATCATAAAATGCATAAAATAAACGCATAATTACTACACCAAGAATTTTGACTGTTGGTGCAACCATTGTAATTTTCTTGCTAGGAAATCCTTTCCTTATTATTTAAACAATATTAATTGTTAGGTGGTTCCAAACCAAACTCAAAATAAAATATTTTTAAATAATGTATTTCAAGAAAAAGGTTGCAAAAATAACCCAAAAATAAAACTAGAATTAATAATTCCGAAAAACACCACGAGAACAAAAAATGGGCAATGGCCTACTACAGCCGGTAGCAGCGCACGCCTAGCCGACCCCGCCTACGCACGCAAGCTACGTGAGCAGGGCGGCCACACACAAGCTCCCTGCCTTCACGCGCTGCCTTGCTGCGCGGCCGGCAGGCCGCACGTCCGCCTACCGTGTGCGCTAGACCGATAGGCTGTTTTAACAAAAAGTAAATACACGTTCAAGGGGTGTTCCCTTGAATCTCCCGGGTGTTCAGTGTATCTCATGATCAAAATAAACATGCAATATCATCGTGGCCATAGGGTTGTAACAAAGGGAGTGTGAAACCTACCCGTTGTCGTTTTCTTCAAACCGCTACGTGCTTTGTTCCACGTTTTGCCACCAAGATTCCAAATCAGGAATCCTCTAAATTGTCCACCCAATCCACCGAATTTTGATCCCCCGTGCTAGCAAGAAATTAAGAGGAATTTATATAGAAGGACAAACCGACCTAGCGTTATGAATTAATGTGATCACTTTGCCTATAGTTCTCTTGTATTAAAGACAAGAAACTAGAACAATTTCATGGAGAGGCGAGGATAGGAGAGGCAGATGAGAGAGAGGGAGAGAGAGGTCGTGTGTGTGTGTGTGATAGAGTTTCATCACCTAGTGGTGTGTGTTTCTATGAGTATTTATAGAAGGGACTTCTCCCAGTCCTCTGCGAACTCTCATAGAGAAGCATAGGTTGACTAGGATTTTGACCTAGTCAAATCCTAGTCAACTTAGGTAAAGACCAAGTCAAACTTGATTTGGCCATTGATCTCTCCATTCAATCTCGTCCGTCCATCTCTTAGATGGATTTCAATGAATATCTTAAATCTAATTTAAAACAATCCCTAAGGCTTTAAATAATTAAATAATTATTTTGAGCCTATTGTCTCAATTTAATAAATCCAATTTATTAATTAATTCTATTTAATTCAATTAGAGAATTAACAATCCAAGAAAAAGTGAACCAATTTAATTTAATTAAATTGTTCTACCTCCTAGAATTAATTTCAAATTAATTCCTCCGCTACCAGTGTATTGTGTGTGACTCTTTAGGTTCACCCTCAACTAGACTTGGCCAAATTTTCCAATAATCCTATGATGGAAAAATCTTCCGTCACCATAGGTGGCCGTCTGGCAACGGTTCATGGCACTAGAGACTAGGTGAATTTTATGGCGTGAACATTTAGGCTCTTTAGTATGTTTTTCCTTCCGTCTTCCATCTCACGGCTATAGTCTAGGGTGTGGACAATAGGTATTGGTACCCATTCTTAACTATAACTTTGGCTCGTCCATACCAAACGTCACAGGGATCTCATCCACTGTTCAGTTACTAAGGCCACATATTTACTGGAGGACGAGTCTCAAAGTGTAAGTGAGACATCACTGTCAATCCAACTAGGACCTACTATTAACACTACACACCTTGATTGCACTAGATAGGACTTATGACAATCCAGTCTCTTGACTTGGTAGCCTCTTGCCAAATATAAGATACAGGCATGGTGTGTATGTGACCACAATAGTCCCTCAAGTTCGAGCACCAAACCCGTACTTTTGGAACTGGGAATTCCAGTCATACCGACCAACCCACTCAAGGTTTTCCATATGACGATTCCCACGAGTCACCTCAGTCAGCCGGCACCAAGCTGGTTAACCCACTAACATTGCATGGCTGCCCTTTGTCACTTGTCGAGGAAACGCGACTGCAATCACTTAGTGAAAGTCTCAAATGGTCTCTCGATACTCTATCTCGAGGTCCTTCAACTTGGAGTATATTAAACCGATCCACAGAAATTGATTTCATGACTTGCCATCCTATGCCCAGTCCTGTTTCTTGGATTAAGCTTTCGGTCTGTGAGTTTTGTTTGTGCATTGAATAGTTCGTAATATAAAGCAGTTAAGTGAACACAAACAAAGAATTAATGCCAAATATGAATATCACTTTTATTCATAAACTTTATTTAAACGCCAAATTGTCATAAATAAGTTACATAAGGCTAACAGGATTGGCTTCACGGTCACCCATTCTAACACCTACTCCAGTAGTGCGAGACTTGCTGTCGGACTAGTGGAGTAAGTAGTCCTACAAAAGTTATCACAAGATCTGTATACCTGACTTCGCCAGCAGGAGAAACCCTGTTGTGCTGCTTCCTCCCTGTTGTGATGCATGCTCCCTGATGTGTCATTATGCATGATAACACACAAATTTCTTGAAAACATTTGAACTTATCTGCAGAGGGATTAGCAGAGTAGTCATTGCAACAGACTAGGAAAGAAATAAAGGACTTCACCACGCGTATCAGCGTACGTGCTCTGTGATTGGTGTGTACCGTCAAATGAGGAGGAGGGAGGTCGAGCCCTGCGCTGATGGGACTCTTCGTTTGCCAGGGTATAAAACCCTCTTTTGGGGAGTTACCTTTCTCACCATCCCAAGTTATCTTAGTAAGTTTCCTTCCCCTTCTGCAAGAGTTTGTCCTCCTTCTTTTTGGCATTTTTTTTTTCAAACAAGTTTTGGTATTGCAGGTTCGTGATTTCTTAGGGCTTTTCTCCATAATGTGTAACACCCCCTACTTTACTACACCTAGTTACCATTAATTAATCTTCCATTTTCTTAATCTCAACTTATCTTATAACATAATATAAATTTTATCTATCAATATAACAAATATATATACGACATGAGATAATAAACATAGCCAAGAACCTTACATTTACTTCCCACCACTGTACATAACTTAAGAAAAAGATAACCAACGTCCAGCTGTCCAATATCTTACAACAAGCTCTACAATACTAGGATATTTTAATTATATAGCCCAAAAACTTCCACCTTCGATGTCACGACTGACCCACCTATTTAGTGTCACGGCACGGCTCAAGATCCAATAGTATTAGTCCGAGACCTATCTCCTGAAACGTATGTGGCAAGAAATGAGCTGCCTACTCAATAGGTATAGCCTTTCGGTCTATATATATGTATTCAAGCAACCAGTCAAGTATAAAGTAAATATACCAACATAATCCAACATGCGACATACATTACAATAGATAAGAAATCACATAGCTACAATACAATATTAACTCAAGACATAATATAGGCGTTTTAGTTGTTTCCTTAGGGCCCTGCTTAACTAACCTGTAGTGCATCACTCAATGAGCTTAGCCGGCTATCACCATCATCATCATCACAATCACACTAGTTTAACTAGTCAAACTCATAAAATTTTCCGATTAAATAGTAAATTGCTCAATATAAACTACATTTAGTAAATGGACTAATTACATAATATAATTATATAAATTAATAAAATTTAAAAACCAAAAATTTTCATACCTGTTTCTTTCCGAGAGAGAGAGAGTTTTGAATGTTGAAGAATGTGCAATATGCAAATGTTGTATTTTTGTATGTTTGACAACACATACATATATATTTATAATATAAATGATGAGGTGGTGGTGGGGTGACTCCCACCCCACTTTCTCTCTACACATAAATATATTATATTATTATTATTATTATTATCATCATCATCATCATCATCATCATCATCATCATCATCATTATTATTATTATTATTCGCTCCCAAATTTTATAATGAGTTCTAATTTACTCCGTTCAAGTTTTATCATATTCCAATTTGAACCTATAATTTATTTATAATTAACTCAAATTTTCTTAATAATTACTAACTAATCTCTCAATTATTTATAAAATCCTACGAACGTCACAATTCTCCCCTCCTTATAAAAATTTCGTCCCCGAAATTTAACTAACTTGCCTGTTTCACTTGAATAAATAGGGATATTTGTCTCTCATACGCTCCTCTACTTCCCAAGTTGCCTCTCGCGGAGAATGATGGCTCCACTTCACTTTCACCATTGGTATCTCCTTATTTCTCAATTTCTTACACTTCTGTCTAGAATCTCTGTTGGCTCTTCCACATATGTCAACTCTTGAGAAATCTCTATCTCTGGTTCATGGATGACGTGACTAGGATCAAATCGATATCGTCGTAGCATCGAAACATGGAAAACATCATGTATCTGTGACAACTCTGGTGGCAATACTAGTCGATAAGCTAATGGCCCAATTCTTTCAATAATTTCATACGGCCCAATATATCTCGAACTCAACTTCCCTTGCTTGCCAAATCTTAAGATCCCCTTCCATGGAGCTACCTTCAGAAAAACCTTATCACCTATTTCATATTCCATCTCCCTTCAGTGTTTATCCGTATAACTTTTCTGTCGATCTTGAGCTGCTTTCAGGCAGTTTTTCACTATCTGTATCTTTTCCATCGTTTCTTGCACCAATTCCGGACCTTCTAGCTGCCGTGATCCCTCCATATCCCAACATACTGGACTGCGACATCTCCTTCCATATAAAGCTTCGTACAGGGCCATACCGATACTAGAATGAAAATTATTGTTATACGCAAACTCCATCAAAGGTAGATGATCATCCCAGTTGCCTTAAACTCTATTGTACAAGCCCTCATCATATCTTCCAGGGTCTGAATTGTTCTTTCTAACTGCCCATCTGTCTGAGAATGAAATGTAGTACTGAAATGTAAATTTGTGCCCATTGCCCTTTGTAAACTTCTCCAAAAATGTGAGGTTAATCGAGGATCTCTGTCTGACGCAATAGATACAGGCACACCATGTAATCTCACGATCTCGGAAACATACAACTCGGCTAACTTATCCAGAGAATCACCTAGTCGTATCGGCAAGAAATGTGCTGATTTCGTCAGTCTATCTACAATTACCCAAATAGCATCATGTTCCTGAGTGTACGTGGCAACCCTACGACAAAATCCATATTAATCTTTTCCCACTTCCATTCTGGTATGGATAAAGGCCGAAGTTTACCTGCTGGCGCCTGATGTTCTGCTTTTACCTGCTGACATGTCATACATTTGGCCACAAACTCTGCCACATCCTTTTTCATTGTCTGCCACCAGTAGTACGGTCTTAAATTCCAATACATCTTTGTAATACCAGGATGCATGGAATATGGTGCATTATGAGCTTCTTGCAAGATCTCTCCTCGTAACCCATCTACGTCAGGTACACAAATTCTCTCCCCGTTCACTATCACTCCATCAGCTCTTATCGAAAAATTTGACTTCTTACCGTGTTTCATTCTCTCCAGCATCCGTAATAAGAAAAGATCCCGAGTCTGTGCTTCTTTGATTTGATCCACAAAGTCTGGCTTAAGTTGCAAGGCTGCCAACAATCCCGCCATCTGATCAACTTCCAATTTCACATTCATAGATCTCATTTCTAGCAACAATGTCAGATCGTGACTCCCCAAACTGGCTAATGTACTTGAGCTCTTTGTACTCAAAGCATCTGCTACCAGGTTTGCCTTCCCTGGATGATAATCAATAGTGCAGTCATAATCCTTCAGCAGTTCTATCCATCTCCTTTGTCTCAAATTCAGTTCCTTTTGAGTCAAAATATACTTCAAACTCTTGTGATCAGTGAAAATCTAAAATTTTTCTCCATACAAATAATGTCTCCATATCTTTAATGCATGCACTATCGCGGCCAACTCCAAATCATGTGTGGGATAATTCAACTCATGAGTCCTCAGCTAACGAGATGCATAGGCAATTACTTTTCCGTTCTGCATTAATACACAACCCAAACCCTGCTTTGAAGCATCCGTGTACACTACATATCCACCACTACCAGACGGTAAAATCAAAATCGGAGTTGAGGTCAGTCTTTTCTTCAACTCATCAAAGCTTCGTTGGCACTGTTCAGTCCACTGAAATACTACTCCCTTCCT
Source organism: Sesamum alatum (assembly GCA_034509735.1). Lineage (NCBI taxonomy): Eukaryota > Viridiplantae > Streptophyta > Magnoliopsida > Lamiales > Pedaliaceae > Sesamum > Sesamum alatum. Next base: position 13,675,718 of record JACGWO010000006.1, read on the forward strand.
CAGTAACTTTGTCAAAGGACCGGCAATTATGAAGAAGCCCTCGACGAATCTCCTATAATACCCTGCTAACCCCAAGAAACTTTGAAATTTAGTCGCATTCTTCGGTACTCTCCATTCCATAATAGCTTTCATTTTTGAAGGGTCGGGCATAACCTCATCACCCGATATCACATGCCCGAGGAAAACCACTTGATTTATCCAGAATTCACATTTGCTTAATTTAGCATACAACTCTTTCTCCTTCAAGATCTGTAACACTATCCTCAAATGTTGTTCATGCTCCTCCCCGCTCCTCGAGTACACCAAAATATCATCTATAAAAACAATAACAAACTGATCTAGGTACTCGTGGAATGTACGATTCATCAATGCCATAAACGTTGTCGGTGCATATGTTAACCCAAATGGCATTACCAAGAACTCATAGTGACCATAACGTGTGTGAAAAGCTGTTTTCGGTATGTCATTTTCGGTTATCCTCAACTGCAAATACCCAGACCTCAAATCGATCTTTGAAAATGTTGTAGCCCCCTTCAAATGATCCAGTAAGTCATCAATCCTCGTCAAAGGATATTTATTCTTCACTGTCACCCTATTCAACTGACGGTAGTCGACACACAATCTCATACTACCATCTTTCTTCTTCACAAATAGCACTGGTGCCCCCCACGGTGAACTACTCGGTCTGATAAATTCTTTCTCCAACAATTCTTCTATTTGTTTCTTAAGTTCTTGCAATTCCACTGAGGCCATTCTATATGGTGCAATAGAAATCGGGGCAACTCCTGGAAGAGTTTCTATCGTAAAGTCCACTTCCCTATGTTGTGGCAAACCTGGTAAGTCATCAGGGAACACTTCAGGAAAATCTCTCACTATAGGTTTTTCCTCCAACGTGAGATTAACCTTCTCTGCATCTATCACATGAACTAGATATGCCTCACATCCTTCTAGCATTAATCGTCTTGCCTCCATGGCTGATATTACACAAACTGGCACTACCTGTCGCTCCCCCACGAATACTACTTTTGGCTGGCCGGAAGATTCAATCATCACTTCCTTTTTATAACAATCAACCACTGCTTTATGTTGTGCTAACCAATCCATCCCCAAAATTACATCAAACTCCTTCAAATTCATCACTACGAGATCCACAGGCAAATTTACATCTCCAATCCTCACCAAACTCCCCTTCCTAACACTATTCACTACTACACCCCCTCCCACAGGTAGATAATGTTAGAATAGGTGACCATGTAAGCCAACTTTGGCAGGAATATGTAACCTATGTCTAGACAATTATAGGTGTTTGATAAATCATTAATGAATAAAGAAGTGAATTTCATTTGGCATTACTTTGTTTGTGTTCACTTATATCTGTTTTCTATATCTGTTCACTACGCAAACAAAGCCCACGGACTGAGAATCAATTTCGGGGACTGGGACTACGCTTGGAGGTAGGTCCATGGAATCAGTCTTCCCGAATCAGTCCGAAAATCTCCAAGTCAAGGAATCCCGAAAATGGGTACCGGGATTCCATTTCAGACTTGCACTAAGCACCTGCTGTCGTGTTTCATCGACGGGTGACGAGGGTCGTCTAAGCAGTGTTAGTGGGTCAGCATGCTAGGACGCAGCTGACTGAGGTGACTCGCGGGAACCGTCTTACGGAGGACCTTGAGTATGGTCAGCAAGGACGTGTATTCCCGGTTCCAACGGTACATGACAAGTCCTTTGACTTGAGGAATTACTGAGTTTACCTGTACATCAGGGCTGTATCTTAGGTATGGTGAGAGATTGCCGGAATTCTCTTTGGTAGTCATAAGCCATGTCTAGTGCAGTTCTGGTGTGCAAAGTGACAGTATTTTCTAAGAAAGGATCTGTCTCCTGTCAATAGGTTTTGGCAGTTGAGTCTCATATATACTCTAGGTCTTGTCCCTAAAATTGTGGCCACAGTAACTGAACAGAAGGGAAGGATTCCCTTGCGGCGTTTAGTGAGGACAGACCAACACTTAGGTCCAAAATGGGTACCTGCATTTTCCGTGCCCTAGACTCTAAGTGATGAGACCGAAGACAGAAGGACAAGTGTACTGTTAGAGCCTAAATGTTCATCCCTGAATATTTCACCTAGTCTCTAGTGCCATGGACCGTTGCTAGATGGCCACCCATGGTAACGGAAGGATTCTAGGAATTCGACCAAGTCTAGCTGAAAGGTGAACCTAAAGAGTCACACACTATCCACACACATTTAGATATTTAATTAAGAATTAAATATTGGAGTGAAGGAATGATTAAATTGGATTTAATCGGGTCCTTTATTTTTCTTGGAGAAATAATTCCTTCTATTAGATATAAGGAATTAAATTGATAAATTAGATTTATCAAAGGGATTTATTTAATGGGCTTAAATAATATTTATATTTATTTTAGCCTCTTGGAAATATTTAAATAGGTTTTAAATATTCCATTAAATTAAATTAAATCAACGGTTGAGATCAATGGGAGAGATGGATGCCTAAGATTGTTTTGACTAGGTCAAAACACTACTTTGACTAGGACTTTGACTAGGTCAAAATCCTAGTCAAATTAGAGTTCTTAAAAGAGGAGTTTAAAGAGGATTAAACTCCTCTTCTATATAAACCCCTAGCATCCTACTAGTTGAAGGATGATGAATCTCCAACACACACACAACACACACACAACTCGGCTCTCTCTCTCCCTCTATCTCGTCCGCCCTCTCTCTCTCACACACTCCAAGAAAATTATTTTCTTTGTTCTCTTGTTCTTGGAACATTAGAACTTTGATGAATCAATACCATTAATTCATAATGTGTTATTGATTCATCCACTCCAAATATTATACACTTGTTCGTTGCTAGCACGACGTACAAGATACGTGGGTGGATCGTGTGTCACGATTTGGAGGGTCTCAAGAACGAGATCTTGGTGCAAAACGGGGAACAACGCGTGTAGCCGTTGAAGACGAAAACGACAACGGGTAGGTCTCGTTTTAGATTTTCGTCCTCTTTTATTTTCAACCCTATGGCCTCCATGATATGTTATATGTGATTTATTCATGAGATACACCGAACACCCGGGAAATTTCAAAGGCACACCCTTTGAAACGTGTTTTAATTTAAAAACATGTTTAAATTTCGCATTTATTTTTTAATTATACCGCGCTTCCGCATTCGCGCTTTTCCCGGGACGATCCACAATTCCTTTCAGTGGTATCAGAGCCCGGTTCGGTGTATAGGCCTAGGGTTTATGTGCGTTTTAAGCATGAAACGTGTTTTGAGCATGTTTTAATTAAATCTTGATTTTCTTGATTATTAAAGCATGTTGTTTTATTGCTTTTAATTCGTGTGAAATTCTAAATGTTGGTATTTTCTGTTTTTCTTGGGAAACGGGGAAAATTTCAACTGAAAACGAGAAACGCCACAGCCGGCCAGCCGGGAAGGCTGGCCGCGCGCAGCCGAGCGCTGCCAGCAGGGCAGACGCGCGCAGGCAAGGGTAGCCTGCGCGCGCCCGCCCAGCCGGCCGCGCAGGGGCAGCGCGCGCGCAAGGGGGCGCCTCCAGCCGCGCGCGCGGGCAGACGAGGGTGCCTGCGCGCGCGCGGGCCGGTAGGCGCGCTCATGCGCGCGCGCGCGCAAGGCTGTCGGGCGGAGAGCCCGCGCGCGGACGGCACCAGGCGCGCGCGCACGCAGACGGAGGCGTCTGCGCGCGCGCGCCCGGCGGGCGTGCCCAGTGCGCGTCTGCGCGCGCGCGCACTGCGTACAGCGCAGGCACGCGGCTGGCAACCAACAGGCCGGCGCGCGCGAGGCAGAGGAGCCTGCGCGCGCGACGACCTGCCGGAACACCAGGCCGCGCAGCGCGCTGCCGGCCAGGCGCGCGCGCACGCAGGCAAGGGGCCTGCGCGCGCGCGCCCGTCCAGGCAGTGCCTGCGCGCGCGCAGGGGCGGCAGGCTGGGCCTGCTGCCCTGCGCGCACGGCCGGCCGGCTGCTGCTGGTGGCGGTGGCCGGCGGCTGCTGCAGCTAGGGTTTCTTGAAACCCTAGCATTATTTTATTCCTTTTTATTTACTTTTCAGTTTTAATTTTGAATTAATTCTTAAAATTCGTTTTTTGGGTTCAATTTTGCCTAAATTCCTAAAGACATTATTTTAGGAGTAAAATAAATTGGATTTGGAATCCCGGGGTTATTTTACTTAAAATAATGAGGAAAGGTTTTCCTAAAACGAGAAAAAATATTATTACCAATATTTGTGTTTTATTTTTCACACGTTGCGCACATGATCATTTATTTCTGTTTTGGATTATTATGATTGGAAATCATGAATTATTGGTATATTGTAATTATGTGATTGGATCATGTGATTATGTGTGTTGGATGGAAATGGATGATCACGAGCCCTAGATCGGATGTATGGTTTAATTTTCTGTTGGGCCTGTGTGCCTCTTTAACTGCTTTCTCCTTCTCTCTTTCTAGTGCCTTGGAATAATAAGGCTTTCTACCTCCCTCCTTATGTACTCCCCCCGGGTTTTCGCTGGGGTTTCTATTTTTTATGTAATGAGAGTAGACTAGGAGTGAGGTTTCCATTTTTTGTAATTGGTGGAGAAGAAGGAAGGACCACATGGAGAGCCCAGACCGGAGGTCCCTTGGCGTTTTCCATGTAGTGAAGAAAGAGAAAAAGAGACCAAGGCCCATCAGCATGATGATTGGGTTACTATTATTGTAATAGTATAGGACCAACCCTAGATTGACCATAGATCCACTGCGGGCTCAGTGGATCGCATAGGATTCGGGCTCGTGATCATCCAACAGGGGCGTGCTAGGCTTTAATTTTGCATGTGGTTATTATGATGGATGAATGGCTTTTATTTATCATATAACTGCTATGGATGGATTTTATGTATGCATTATGGATGAATGTATGGATATATTATGAGATCTCGGTCATTCACTACTCTCACATTGGTTGGACCAATGTTGAAATATTAGACCCTAGATAAAGTGGACATGAACTCTAGGAGTTTGTCCATGCCTTCCAATCCATGGCACAGTGAGGAAGCTGTTTTAGGTCAATAGCGTGGTCTCACGAGTCGTGGCACGTTATTGTACTTAAAAGAAGCTGCACTGTGTCATGAACGAAAAATGGGCTGCTGTTACCTGTCTCACGAGTCGTGGGGTACTAGTGAGTCCATGGCTCGGTCGATTGGGTCGGGTCTAACGCCCAATTAGCATGATTCGCTTGGAGTCCTCGGGATCATGCAAAAGGGTGAGGCAATAATCTTGGGAATCTCGTGGAACGAGAATGGTATGGAATACCTCCCACAGGATCTTTTCCATGCGAATTGTAAAAGCGGGGTATGGGAAAAATCGCTGTGGATCCCAAGCCCACTAGGAAAGGATTTCCCGAAAATCACGTTTGAGAGTACCGTGTTTTCGTATAAATAGTGGGAGGATTAAATGACTAAAGACCAAGCATTTAATTATTTCATCAAACCACCGTCTTTATTTTCTGCTGATCGCGCGTTGTTTTCTAAATGTAGATTTTAAAATGTCTAAGAACCCACTATCAACCATTCTTGAGACAAACAAATTCAATGGAACAAATTACAACGACTGGTTGCGCAATCTCAGGATAGTCCTAGATTACGAGAACCAAGGCTACGTCATGGACGAGCCTCTCCCTAGGACCTTACCGGAAGGATCCACGCCAGAAGAACGTGAGACGTTCGAGACTTGGCATAAGGATAACCGGAAGGTCCGTAGCATCATACTTGCTTCGATGACCAATGAGATTCAGAAGCAATATGAAAGGTTAGACGATGTCCCTTCCATTATGGCTCGCCTTAAGGATTGCTATGCAGTCCCGGACCGGCATACTAGGTATGTCGCGACCAAGGCGTTCTTTGGAACTAAAATGACAGAAGGATCCTCTGTACAAGAGCATGGGGTTAAAATGCTTACCCTAGTGGAAAAGCTCGAGGACCTAAAGGCAGGTCTCGATAACGAAACGTACATAGATGTGATCCTTCAGTCACTCCCACCCTCCTTCGACCAATTTATCGTCAACTATAACATGAATACACTTGAGAAGGGCATTCATGAGTTGATCAATATGTTGGTGCAATACGAGGCAACGACTAAGAAGTCCACGCCTTCGGTATTGTTTGGAGGTGCTTCAACTTCCAAGACGAAAGGCAAGGGTGCCGGACGTTGGAAAAAGAAGAAGGGGAAGGGAAAAGCCGTCATAGCAGCTACGAACACTCAGAGTGTTCCCATTGCCAAAGAGGGGAAAGGCAAAGGAAAGGGAAAGGTTGTCTCCAAGCAACAGTCAAAGGCATATGACATATGTATCAACTGCCGTGAGAAAGGGCATTGGAAGAGAGAGTGCCCCAAACTCTTCTCAAACCAAGGTATATTTGTGATTGAGGTTAACATGGTCACTAATTCTGCCTCTTGGGTATTGGATACCGGCTGTGGAGCTCACATTTGCAATGATTTGCAGGTGCTGAAAAGAAGCAAAAAACTAAGTAGCGGGGACATGATCCTGAAGCTTGGAAATGGCAAGGCCATCCTGGCAGAAGCAGTAGGATCCGCCACTTTAGTAATTAGTGATACCATTAGCATAGAATTAGAGCAGGTTTATTTTGTACCTAGTATGATTAAGAACATCATTTCCATTCCATTGTTGGACAATAGTGGTTATGAGTTCAGAATCAATAAAAATTGCTTTTATTTGATGAGGTGTGGAATTGCTCATCTACTTGGTACATTGCACAACGGGCTCTATATCTTGCAACAAACGAATTTCGTTCTTAACGCTCAACACAAACGGAAATTAGATAATAACGGGAACGCACGTCTGTGGCACGCTAGGCTAGGTCACATATCCCAAGATAGGATGAAAAGGTTGGTAGACTCAAAGAACCTAGAGGTTGGGGACTTGAGTGATCTACCAACTTGTGAGTCTTGTCTAAGAGGGAAAATGACCAAGAAGCCCTTTGTAGGACAAAGCAGGCTTGCCACAGGTCTGTTGGACTTGGTCCATACAGACGTATGTGGACCACTAAGGACGTAGGCCCGAGGTGGGTTCTCCTACTTCATAACCTTCACCGATGATCATTCACGGTACGGTTATGTTTACTTGATGAGGTATAAGTCTGAAGCTCTTGAGAGGTTTAAAGAATTCAGGCTTGAAGTGGAGAACCAGACCAACTGCAAAATTAAAGTCCTACGGTCAGACCGAGGCGGTGAATACCTTAGTGCCGATAAAAGAAAATGGTATAATATCGGAATGGACACCTCCCGGAACACCACAGTTAAATGGCGTCTCTGAAAGGAGGAACCGAACCCTGTTGGACATGGTTCGGTCCATGATGAGTTTTACCAAATTGCCCTTATCGTTTTGGGGTTATGCATTAGAAACGGCAGCCAAGTTGTTGAATTTAGCGCCTACCAGTGCATTGACCCAAACGCCATATGAGATATGGCACGGCAAGCCTGCGTCCTACAACTACTTGAAAGTGTGGGTAGCCTCGCATACGTCAAGAGGTTAGTGGGAGATAAGCTAGAATCCAGGTCTAGCCTATGCAGGTTCGTTGGATACCCTAGAGAAACTGCGGGTTATTACTTTTATGACCCTTTGGAACAAAAGGTATTTGTTTCAAGGAATGCAGTATTCTTGGAGCAAGGCTTCCCGGAGGATATCCAACCTGATGAGCTGATCCTTGAGGAATCAAGTGATGGAACTCAGCCATCAGAAATAGCCGCGGAAACCTCACCAAGAGGATTCAGGATTAATGCACGGAGGGCTGACCAACCTAGAGAAGTCCAACATGCTAGGCATGAAGGACAACCTCAAGAAAGGCCAGTCCCGGTCCCTGAACCGCCGGCTCCGATACAGTGCGCCCACAGTCACCACTAACGTTCCCGTCCTCCGTAGGTCCACTAGAGAATCCAGACCTCCAGTGAGATATGGGTTTCTAGGTGCGACCGATCTTCTGGATAACGATCCTAAGACATACGGGGAAGCGATGTCTGACATCGACTCCGGGAAATGGCTTGAGGCCATGAAGACCGAAATGGACTCCATGAGCGAGAACCAAGTTTGGAGACTTGTAGATCCACCGAAAGGTGTTAAGCCAGTGGGCTGTAAGTGGGTCTACAAGCGCAAACTCGGCGTTGATGGAGAAGTCACAACCTTTAAGGCTAGGCTTGTAGCTAAGGGATACACTCAACGACCCGGGGTCGATTTTGAGGATACCTACTCGCCAGTAGCCATGGCTAAGTCCATTCGGATCCTGCTTGCCATAGCAGCATGGTATGACTATGAAATATGGCAGATGGACGTGAAAACGGCCTTCCTCAACGGTTTCGTTGAAGAAGAGATCTATATGGATCAGCCGGAGGATTTCACGGTCACTGGAGAAGAACAGAAGGTCTGTCGTCTCCAGAAGTCCATCTATGGCCTCAAACAAGCATCCCGAAGTTGGAACATTCGATTTGATGAAGTAATACGGGGATATGACTTCATCAAAAACGAATCCGACCCTTGTGTATACAAGAAGGTCAGTGGGAGCTCTATAGTGTTCCTAGTGCTTTACGTGGATGACATTCTGCTCATTGGTAATGACGTCAGAATGTTAGGAAACACAAAAGCATGGTTGTCAACCAAGTTTTCCATGAAGGACTTGGGTGAAGCCTCCTACATCCTAGGCATCCAGATTGTCAGGGACAGATCTAAAAGGATGTTAGGGCTCACCCAAAACTCGTATATGGAGAAAGTCCTAAAGAGATATCGAATGGACAACTCCAAACGAGGATTCCTTCCAATGAGGCATGGGATCAAGTTGTCCAAGAAGCAGTCCCCGCAGACTGATGAGGAACTTGAAATGATGAAAGTCATCCCCTATGCTTCTGCCGTAGGTAGCATCCAATATGCGGTCCATTACACCAGGCCTGACATTGCATACGCTTTGAGCGTGACAAGTAGATATCAGTCCTGACATTGCATACGCTTTGAGCGTGACAAGCAGATATTAAACAGCAATATATATATAATATTAAGTATTTAGTCAATATACCCGATGAAATTCATTACATTAACTAAAATAGTAATTAAATCTAGCAAATCTAATAATTTAGTTACCCAATTATAGTAATCTTAAATCAAATGTGATATTTAATATAACACTAGTTTAACTAGTCAAACTCATAAAATTTTCTGATTAAATAGTAAATTGCTCAATATAAACTACACTTAGTAAATGGACTAATTACATAATATAATTATATAAATTAATAAAATTTAAAAACAAAAAATTTCCATACCTATTTCTTTCCAAGAGAGAGAGAGAGTTTTGAATGTTGAAGAAATGTGCAATATGCAAATGTTGTATTTTTGTATGTTTGACAACACATACATATATATTTATAATATAAATGATGAGGTGGTGGTGGGGTGACTCCCACCCCACTTTCTCTCTACACATAAATATATTATATTATTATTATTATTATTATTATATATTATTATTATTATTATTATTATATATTATTATTATTATTATTATTATTATTATAATTCGCTCCCAAATTTTATAATGAGTTTCAATTTACTCCGTTCAAGTTTTATCAATTCCAATTTCAACCTATAATTTATTTATAATTAACTCAAATTTTCTTAATAATTACTAATTAATCTCTCAATTATTTATAAAATTCTACGAACGTCACATAATCCTTCGCTTTCTCCTGCTTGTGTCTAGGTACGCTTCCCTGCTCCCCTCTATTTATTGGTAGCCATGTCTACGGGTAGTATAGATAGAGATGCAATTGAGGATGTGTTGATCGACTTAATAGAACCTTCTGGGGATGAAGGTGATGATAATCCCATATCCTCGGACTCTACCTCCCACCATGGAGGTGAGATTAAGGAGGAGGGAAACAATAAGGAGGAGGGGAACATGAAGCAGACGGAGGACCTCCTAGTTGCGATCGAAGCTCCTCCCTTTCGTATCTATAGGTCTCGATTGACAGAACAGGATCTGGTGGGGGTCCGGGATAAGTATGGGATACCTGGTGACTATGTGATCCAGGCCCATGCTCCCGTGGCTCGTCCCAACTGTTAGAATAGGTGACCATGTAAGCCAATTTTGGCAGGAATATGTAACCTATGTCTAGACAATTCTTTGGTATTTGATAAAATATTTATGAATAAAGAAGTGAAAATTCATATGGCAATACTTTGTTTACGTTCACTTATCTGCATTTACATTTCTGTTCACTACGCAAACAAAGCCCACGGACTGAGATACGATTTCGGGGACTGGGACTACGCTTGGAGGTAGGTCCATGAAATCAGTCTTACCGAATTAGTCCGGAAATCTCCAAGTCAAGGAATCTCGAAAATGGGTACCGGGATTCCCTTTGCGACTTGCACTAAGCATCTGCTGTCGTATTTCATCGACGGGTGACGAAGGTCGTCTAAGCAGTGTTAGTGGGTCAGCGTGCTACGAAGCAGCTGACTGAGGTGACTCGCGGGAACCGTCTTACGGAGGGCCTTGAGTATGGTCAGCAAGGTATGACATGTATTCCCGGTTCCAACGGTACAGGCCAAGTCCTTTGACTTGAGGAACTGCTGAGTTTACCTGTGCATCAGGTATGTATCTTAGATATGATGAGAGATTGCCAAAATACTCTTGAGTAGTCATAAGCCATGTCTAGTGCAGCTCGGGTGTACAAAGTGACAGTAGTTTCCAAGAAAGGATCTATCTCGTGTCAAAAGGTGTTGACAGTTGAGTCTCATATATGCTCTATGTCTTGTCCCTGAAATCTGTGGCCACAGTGACTGAACAGAAGGGAAAAGGTTTCCCTTGCGGCGTTTGGTGAGGACAGACCGACACTTAGGTCCAAAATGGGTACCTGCATTTTCCGTGCCCTAGACCCTAAGTGATGAGACCGAATACAGAAGGACAAGTGTACTGTTAGAGCCTAAATGTTCATCCCCGAATATTCACCTACTCTAGTGCCATGGACCGTTGCTAGATGGCCACCCATGGTAACGGACGGATTCTAGGAATCCGACCAAGTCTAGCTGAATGGTGAACCTAAAGAGTCACACACTATCCACACACACACTTAGTATTTAATTTAGAATTAAATATTGGAGTAAAGGAATGATTAAATTAGATTTAATCGGGTCCTATATTTTCTTCGAGAAATTAATTCCTTCTATTTGATAAAGGGAATTAAATTAATAAATAGGATTTATTAAAAGGGTTGATTTAATGGGCTTAGAATAAATTATAATATTTATTTATTATATTATATTTATTCTTTTAGCCTTTTGGAATATTTAATAGGATTTAAATATTCCATTAAATTAAAATCAACGGTTGAGATGGAAAGGGGAGATGGAAGGCTAGGATTCGTTTGACTAGGTCAAACACTAGTTTGACTAGGACTTTGACTAGGTCAAAATCCTAGTCAAATTAGGTTACTTAGAGTTTGAGTTTAAAGAGGATTAAACTCTTCCTCTATATAAACCCCTAGCTTCCAACATTTAAGAGATTGATGATTCTTGAAAAACACACACAACACACACTCTCCCTCTCCTACCTCTCTTCCGCCCCTCTCTCTTTCGCTAGCAAGAAAATATATTTTTCTTTTGTTCTTTTTGTTCTTGGAACATCAAGAACTTAGACGAACCAATACCGTTAATAAATAACGAGTTATTGATTCGTCCATTCCAAAAATAATACTTGTTCGTTGCTAGCACGACGTGCAAGATACGTGGGTGGATCGTGCGTCACAATTTGGAGGATCTCAAGAACGAGGTCTTGGTGCAAAACGGGGAACAACGCGAGTAGCAGTTGAAGACGAAAACGACAACGGGTAGGTCTCGTTTAAGATTTTCGTCCCTCTTTATTTTTTCAACTCTATGGCCTCCATGATTTATTTAATTGTTTTATGATCATGAGATACACCGAACGCCCGGGAACCTCAAGGGCACACCCCTTGAGCGTGTTCTTTAAATTAAAAGCATGCCTTTTATTTTGTAAATTTTAATATATTTATTTTTACCGCGCTTCCGCATTCGCGCAATTCCCGGGACGATCCACCGGATTTTCTTTCACCAACTTCCCTCCTAATGGCTTTATATGCTTTTACCTTGCCCAGCTAGAGGCAGGCCTCCGATTTCCTACCCCCCTTTTTTTTCTCCGAGGTGGCCACTTTGTTTAATATTCCCCTGAACCAGCTAGTTCCTAAGTCTTTTAGCCTGTTGTCTGGATTAGACATTCTGGTAAGAAACCTCGGGAGACCCCTTCTGTTGCCCAATTCCACTCATTTTTCATGCTTAAGATAGTTGGTCCTGGTCTATTTTATTTTCACCTACCGAAGGAAAGCTCAATTTCTGTTCACCGAGTCCTTAATGAAGGAATGGAAGCGGGATTATTTCTTTATCTCCTCTCCTCAGCCCTGGCGGTTTCCTCAGCTGTAGGTTGTAAACCCCCTTATCAATTGAAATATTCTACCGGCAACCGGCCTGCTGCCTTCCAGGCCTTGCTAGAGCGTTTGAACGTATCCCCTTTCGATCCTCGCAAGATAGTACACCATGCTATTCTTCATCAGTTTGGCATGAGCCCTAAGGTGGTAAGCATGGATCCTGTTGCTGGTATTTATGCTTTCGCAGCCTGTTTGATTGTTTACTTGCTGCAAGGGAATGATTAGGAAAAGTGCGTATTGATATATCTGTTTGTATTGACCTACTGTGTGTACGAAGAATGTTTTAGAAGCTGCTGCAAGATAAGGTGGAGGCGACTCCTAGTGCTGGCTCCTCTGCACGGCGAACCCTAATCAAGAGTCCTCCTTCCACCCCTGCAAGCTCAGCCTCTACTGGAGACCCCAAAGGCAAACGCTCTGTTGACCCCATCCCGACTCCCACCAAGAAAGCTAAGGGCCAGCCAGGTCCCTTGGCACCTCCTGTTCCTCGCTCGGCTACACAAGCGGGAACTCCCTGCCCTGTTGACGAAAGGACGGCTCGAAGAAAGCTTTTTCTCGACTGGACCTTGCAGGAGGATTACTCCCAGCTGCTGGATGAGGGAGAGTCCAACCGGGCTAGTGAATTTTTGAAAGGGATTAGGCCTCCCTAGGACAAAACATATGCAGACAACTTGCCCCGAGCTCAGGCCCTCAGCCTCTTTGCTACTCACATTAGCAGGGTAAGTGCCTATACCGAGCAAGTTAGTACATGATAGTTAATGGAAAGAGTGATGTAACCTGATTGTTTTATTTTTGCCGTGAATGTCTGTGTGTTGGGGGGTAGCTTGTTCAGCTGGCTGGAGGAGGGAGGTCCCTTGTTCGAGGGATCCCTTAAGAGGGTGGAAGAGTTGGAGGAGGCTAACAACAGGATGAGGGAAGCCATTCAGAAGAGGGATGAGGCTCGCCAGGAGGATGCTTCCAGCTTGCGCCATCTGCGGGAAGAGGTTACGGCCTTGCCCACCCGCTCGGAGCAGACGGTCCTGCAAGCTGAGAGGAGAGCAAGGAGCTGATCCACTAGTACTCGAAACGGAGGAAGGTCGAGATATGCTGGAGGGGATTTGGCGGAGTCGCCTTGCTAAATACACCAAGACTCCAGGTTCCAGAGCCTACTGGTGGACAAGGCTCTAAAGTATTACTATCACGGATTCCAGACCTGCATCCAACAGTTTGCTGCAGCTGGTTATCCTCCTCCCAGTGCTGACGCCTCCTTCCTGGACCAGAATATAGGCTTGGCCACGACCCCAAACCCGAATGATGATGGAACTGCCCCAGTGCCATAGGTCCCCACCGCTGAGGATGACCCTATGTCTTTGGACCTCATTGGGCAGGTGGCAGAGGATGCATCCCTCTTGAGATCGGAGCCTCCTGCTGCAGCTGGTGAAGAAAGTGTGCCCACTCCTGCTGGTAACTGAATCTGCCCTCCTTTATGCTAGAAAACAAGTTAAACTTTTTCTGGTGGATATTTGGTACCTCCTGCACGAGGTTTTGCAAGTGCCCGGGTATGGGCTTTGAATATTTTTTTACTTTCTTTTGCTGCCACTTTGATGCCAAGAATTCTGCGTCTTCCCTTCCTGGCTTTTATGAATATTTTTGCTTTTCTGCTAAAGTTGTTGGCTTATTCTGTGCTTATTGCCATGTTTCTGGTTTTCTGCATGTTAGTGCAATAATTTTGTTGGGAATGCCCCAACTTATTAGCTAGTTGTGGGCTTAGTATTCCTATAACACAACGTTCACCTGCAGATTAGTAATGAAAAGAGGAGGCTTCCCCAGTCTTATAGTAAAGATTGCGCTCTATTCATACTGTTTGTTGTAAGCAAAGGCTTTGACATAAACCAATTTGTCAAAAAGAGATGTTTCAGACCAAGAATGCACGTAAATGCTAGAGGGATATAACCTGTCAGGAAGTTCCCAACATAGGTAGTAAAACAACTATTGTAGCAAGGTAGTAGGCCTGAATGTTGGCCCATGGCTTTTTTTTTTTTTTGCCCATAATGCTCCTGCTGATGGAGCAGGTTGGTCAACAGCCTCTTGTTGTCAGCAGGGCAGGTGCTGGTCTGACTTGGTAGCTTTATCCAGTAGGAGCAGAACAAGACCTGCTGCAAGGGGAAGTAAGCAAGTGCTAGAAACAACAAGTGGAGGGATAATCCGAGTAGTAAGTAAGCATATGCATGTTGTTATGTATGAGCTATCACAACTAGGTAAGTATGCCTGCTGAAGACAATTTGTTAAGACTTTCAATCTATAAAATGAGCAAATATGTGCCCTTTAGAGGCAACTTATTAGGGCTTCTGCAACCAGTAGGAATGTGCCAGTAGGGCGGGTTAGGAGATGTGTGCACCAGCAAGGGTGGATTATCAGGGCTCAAAGCCAGTAAGAGTTCGCCAGTAGGGATGGCTTATTAAGGCTCGAAGCCAATAAAAGTGCGCCAATAGAATGGCTTATCAGGGCTCAAATCCAGTAAGAGTGCGCCAGCGGAGCGGCTGTTAAAATAGGTGACCAGAAAGCCAATAGGTTTGGTGATTTGTAACCTATCTGATAACTTAATGTAAATGTAATATTATTATGTGATGAATAAGATGAGTGTTCGTCACTAATGGTACCTTCTTTGTTGCGCTCATCTTACATTTGTTAAAACGGTGTTTAACTTATATCGCAACAAAGCCCACAGACCATGGATAACAACTCGTGCAGTTGGGCCACGCATTGGATGGTGGTCATGAAACCAACTGATTAAGAGTTGGGTCTGAAACGTTCCAAGTCGAGTACCTCGAGACAGGGCATCGAGAGTCCTATTGAGACCTGCGTCAAGAGTCGTGTTAATTAGATGAGTGCCGTGTTACACGATCTTGATGGGTTGGTCGACTTGGGTCGAGCCGACTGGACTGACTCGCGGGGATCATCGTATGGAAGCCTTGGAGGCTTGGTCGGTATGATTGGTTTTCCCCGGTTCTGATAGTACGGGAGTAATCCTCAAACTTGAGGGATCATGGCAGTCGCGTACACATGATGGTTGTATCTTGGATCTGGCGAGAGGTAATCATTTTGTAAAATGATTATCATAAGCCTTGTCCAGTACAGTCGGAATGTGTAGCGAGGACGGTGGATTCCAAGAAGAGGATCCGTCCCCTGTCAGTATGTGATAGAGGTATCTCCTATGCGCTCGGAAACACGTTCATGCTGTATGAAGCTGTGGCCACAGTGGTTGGTCGAACGGGGAATGGTTCTCTGTGTCGAAGCAATGAAGCACGCGTGGTCTCGAGTATTAAGCATAAATGCCTAGTCAAGGATGGTAACCGACGCCCAATTTCATACCCTAGACTCAGGCCGGGAGACGATAGACGGAAGGATCGTACCCGTACGGACTCGGCGCTTAAATGTTCACGCCAATGCACCTAGTCTCTAGTGCCATGGACCGTTGCTAGACGGCCACCCATGGTAACGGGCCCTTGTGGGACACGGGCCCAAGTCTAGCTGAGGGTGAACCTAAAGGGTCACACACAAATCACCGAGGAGGTTGAGAGATCGACTTAGAGTCAATCTCGAAGGATAAAATAAGTAATTGGATTACTTAAGGGAAAGTCCATTGGATGGACGGGCCGATATTGTATCGGGCTTTCGTTTAATCGGTAAATTGGATTTTCGATTAAATATGGAAAGTTGAGACGTTGAGACGTTGGATCTTTTAATTGGATTAAAAGATCAACGAGAATAATTTAAATGGACATTAAATTGAATTTAATGTTGGGTTTGTCATGATTGGATTGCGATAAAACCCGGTCCGTTAAATTTTACTCGAGAGGAGAAATAATTCCTATTTTGGAATAGGAAGAAGTTGGACTTCTTCCCTTAATTAAACATGGCCGACATGCTCCCTTGGAGGAAGTAAAATCAGTCATGTTTCATGCTAGGTGGTATGTTGACTTGTCTCTTTTGGAAAGAGACAAATCAACTCCAATAAGCTCTTCCCTTTTGGTATGATTGATCATACCATAAATTTTGGTAGGCTTGATTGAAGAATTGATGGTGATTGATTGGAATGAATCTAGACATCCTTGGATGAACCTAGACACATTCCAATAATCACATTAATTATGTATATATATTAGAATATACAACACCAAGCAAAAGTGATTCATTATTCATCTTTTTCTAGGAAAAAGAGAAGACAAAATCCCTCTCCTCTCTCTCAACTCTCGGCCCTCTCTTCCTCTCTTACATTTGTGTTCTTGACTTGATTTTGAATCAAGAATAAGAACAAAGTAAGTTTAAGAGAGCACTAATTTATAGTGTTCTTCTCTTAAACCGATTCCTTCTTAAACCCGTTCTTTTCTAGCAAGAAGAACATTGTTTCTTCCGGTGTGGTATGGATCACCTTTGGAGAATCCATACGTTTGGATTTCGTGAGCATTCCGGAGAAGGAACAACGCAAGTAGCCGGGAGCATACGTTTAACAATAAAAGGTAACGGTTTATTACGCTTTAATTGATTATATATATTTATCTATACCCTATGTGTTTAATAGTCATTTCCAATATTTACACATCCTACATCGAACGCCCGGTTGAGCACCCAAGGGCACAACCCTTGGGATTCGTATTTTAAATTTGATTTGATTTAATTTACGCAATTTCCTCACTTTCTCGCTTCCGCTCGCGCTCCCGGGCGGATTCGCTTGTCCTTTAAGTGGTATTAGAGCCCGGTTCGATGTAAGGGGCATAGATCTATGTGTTTGGCATGATCCACTTGCTTTTAATGGCTTTATTGGCATGTTAGATTATATAAATATATGAATAATATGATGATTCAATTGTTTGGATTTAATGGAGTTTTGGCATGCTTAATTTTGTTAGATTGGATCTAAAAATTGTATGCTTATTTTCAGAAAAATGTTACTGTTATTGTGCTGAAACAGTATTGAAAAACAAAAAAAAAAAAAAAAAATTGGTTCGGACGGCAGCGGCCGCGCACAGGCGGGTGCCTGCGCGCGCGCGCTGTGCGCTGCCGGCCGAGGCCAGCGCGCAGTACAGAGCGCGCGCTGCCCTGTGCGCGCGGGTGGCTGGCCGGCACAACGGCTGGGCCGTTTTGTGCCATTTTTCGACGTTTTTCAGAAAATTTGATTTTCTGCACAATATTCTGAAAATATGTTGTTTTTGCATTTTTTATTTTAGAATAATTGGATTATTCCTTGAATTAAATTTTCTTAAGTAATTTGCGATTAATACATGCATTGGATGCATTGTTTAAAATGTCCATTAAATTTGAAATTTGAATTTTGCATATTGTTTATATGTTTATGCTTTTGTGATGTTGGACATCACTTGGGTATTTGGAATATCTATTGGTATTTATGCGTGATTATTTGGAATAATTATGTTATGTGTGTTGATGGAATCAACATGGGATGATCACAAAGAGCCCTTGGCCTTATGTATGGATGAATGTATGATCATTTATTTTCTGTTGGGTGGGGCCTGCGTGCCTCTTATTTTTGGGACTATCATCTCCCATATTTTCAGCCTCATGATGTTAAGGCTTGTTTTCTTTATTGCCAATGTATTACTTTCAGTTGTAATGAGAGTAGATAGGATTGGTGAGGTTTTAATTTTAACAAGCAATTGGAGTTAGAGACCATAAGGAGAAGCATCAAGGCGTGAAACAAAAAGCACTTCAAGGCCCATTGGAATGACAATGGGTATATTATTATTGTAATAATTTAGGACCACCCTAGACAGACCATAGACTCACTGCGGGCTCAGTGGGTCGCATAGGTTGGGCTTGTGATCATCCTAACAAGGGTATGCTATGTTTTATGCATGCGGCGTTTTTTTATCGCTTTAAATATTGGATATTTATGCATGCTAAAACACCATAATGTGATGAGGTCTCGGTCACACTTAAACTCTCATTTGGTTGGACCAAATTAAATATTAGGCCTAGAACGGACTTGGATCAAAATGGTATTTATGATCTGTCCGAGCCTTCCATCCACAGCAATATGGTGAGGAAGCTACCACTACCCAAGTGTGGTCTCACGAGTCGTGGCACACTTGGACTAGGGGAAAGGTGCACCATTGTTGTGAACAAAAAGACTGCGCTCGCTGTTTCCCTGTCTCACGAGTCGTGGGGGCGACAGTTTGAGGTATGATTTGGTTGATAGGTCGGGCCTAACACTGAGTAACATGGTTCGCTTGGAGTCCTCGGAACCATGCGAATAGGTGAGGCAAAATATCTTGGGAATCTCATTGGATGAGAATGATATTGGATATCTCCCACGAGGTCTTCTTCATGTGAATTGTAAAAGCGGGGCATGGAGATTACGCTTGTGGATCCCAAGCCCACTAGGAAATAGTTTCCCGAAACTCCGCTTGAGAGTGGCGGACTTTCGTATAAATAGTGGGAGGGTTAAAGACTAAAAGACCAAGTCTTCAACTTGAACAATAATATTACCATCATCTGCTAAATTCTGCTTTACATTTTCATTAATGTAGATATGTCTAAGAACCCATTAACAATGATTCTCGAGACTAACAAATTCAACGGAACGAACTACTCGGACTGGCTGAGAAACCTGAGGATTGTCCTCGGTTTCGAGAACCAAGGCTACGTCTTGGACGAGCCGTCACCGAGCGACTTACCGAAGGGGTCCACGCCTGAAGAACGTTTGACGTTCGAGAAATGGCATGAGGACAACCGGAAAGTACGCAGTATCATACTAGCTTCGATGTCTAACGACATCCAGAAGCAGTATGAGAGGCTGGACAACGTCTCCGCCATAATGCTCTCACTAGTGGGGTCAAGATGCTCTCACTAGTGGAGAAACTCGAGGACCTTAAAGTTGGGCTTAACAATGACACGTACATTGACGTGATCCTCCAGTCGCTTCCTCCATCCTATGACACGTTTGTTGTAAACTACAACATGAACGGACTTGAGAAGTCTATTCATGAGTTGATCAACATGCTGGTCCAATACGAGGCAACGACCCACAAGTCGGCGCCGGCAGTATTGATTGGAAAAGGCTTCGACCTCCAAGGCGAATGGCAAGAGGGCCGGACGCTGGAAGAGGAAGAAGGGCAAAGGGAAGACGGTTGCGGCCCCTGCTCGCGCTCCGGGCGTCCCTGTTGCTCCAGTTGGACCGAGCAAAGGGAAAGGGAAGGCCCGTGGTTCTCAGCGATCCAAGGCAAATGATGTCTGCATGCATTGCCAAGGGAAAGGGCATTGGAAGAGGGAGTGCCCACAACTCCTCTCCAACCTAGGTATGTTTGTGGTTGAAGTAAATATGATTACTAATTCTGCTTCATGGGTATTGAATACCGAGTGTGGTGCTCACATCTGCAATGATTTGCAGGCACTGCAAAGAAGCAGAAGGCTAACCAAAGATGAGATGATCCTGAGGCTAGGCAATGGCAAGGCCGTTGCTGCGGAGGCCGTAGGATCACTAGAGTTAGCCATTAGTAGTCATGTTAGGATTGTACTGAACGACTGTTTCTATGTACCTAGCATGATTAAAAACATTGTTTCCATCCCGGTCCTTGATAAGGAGGGATATGAATTTACCATCAATAAAAACGGTTTTTCATTATCAAAGATGGTATTTCTCATCTGCTTGGTACATTGGTCAACGGTCTGTACATACTTCAACAGTCTAATTGGATTATGATTGCTTTACACAAACGAAAACGTGATGATCATAATAATGCACAGATATGGCATGCGAGGTTAGGTCATATCTCTAAAGATAGGATAAGAAGGTTGGTGGACTCAAAGAGTCTAGAGATAGACAATTTGGACAACCTACCGACCTGCGAATCCTGTCTAAACGGAAAGATAACCAAGAAACCCTTTGTTGGACAAAGTACACTAGCTAGTGGTCTGTTGGATTTGATCCATACAGATGTCTGTGGTCCACTAAATACTCAGGCTAGAGGTGGGTACTCGTACTTCATAACCTTTACCGATGATCACTCACGGTATGGTTATGTTTACCTGATGAGGTACAAGTCTGAAGCCTTTGAAAGGTTTAAGGAATACAGACTTGAAGTAGAGAACCAAACCGGTCGAAAGATCAAAGCCTTTCGGTCGGACCGAGGTGGAGAGTATTTGAATGGTGAGTTTACTGATTATCTAAAAGAGAATGAGATTCTCTCTCAGTGGACCCCTCCTGGAACACCGCAGCTTAATGGTGTGTCTGAAAGGAGGAATCGGACCTTGTTGGACATGGTCCGATCCATGATGAATTTTACCGAACTCCCCCTTTCCTTCTGGGGATACGCTCTTGAGACAGCGGCCAAAGTTTTGAACTTGGCGCCATCTAAAAGGGTATCCCAGACGCCATATGAGATATGGTACGGCAAGCCTGCCTCCTACAAATACTTGAAAGTGTGGGGTTGCCCCGCATATGTCAAGAGATTAGTGGGAGATAAACTGGACTCGAGGTCTAGTTTATGCAGGTTCATCGGCTATCCAAAAGAAACTGCGGGGTATTATTTCTATGATCCCTCCGAGCAAAAGGTTTTTGTCTCGCGAAACGCAGTGTTCTTGGAAAAAGGTTTTCCATCGGATAGTCGACGCGATGAGGTACTCCTTGAGGAATCAAGTGAGGTACCCCATGAGGCAGCAGTGACATCTGAGCCAGTGGTTCCCACTGATATTGTTCCAGTCCTCCGTAGGTCGGCCAGAGTATCCCATGCACCTGATAGGTATGGATTTCTGGGCTTGACCGGTCAGTTAGATAATGATCCAAAGATATACGGAGAAGCGATGTGAGACATCGATTCGGACAAGTGGCTTGAGGCCATGAAATCCGAGATGGACTCGATGGGTACAAACAAGGTTTGGACCCTTGTAAGTTCACCCAAAGGGGTTAAACCCGTAGGGTGTAAATGGGTCTACAAACGTAAGCTTGGAGCTGACTGGGAGGTTACAACCTTCAAAGCCAGGCTTGTGGCGAAAGGTTACACTCAACGACCCGGGGTCGATTTTGAGGAAATCTATTCGCCCGTAGCAATGGCCAAGTCCATTCAGATGCTGCTTGCCATAGCAGTATGGTATGACTATGAAATATGGCAGATGGACATGAAAACGGCCTTCCTCAACGGTTTTGTAGAGGAAGAGATCTATATGGATCAGCCAGAAGGTTTCACAACTGTTGGAGAAGAGCAGAAGGTTTGCCGTCTCCAAAGGTCCATCTATGGCATCAAACAAGCTTCCCGAAGCTGGAACATACGTTTTGATGAAGTCATACGGGGATATGATTTCATCAAGAACGAGTCCGATCCTTGTGTATACAAGAAGATCAGTGGTAGCTCAGTTGCCTTTCTGGTGCTTTGCGTGGATGACATCTTGCTCATTGGGAATGATGCTAAGATATTAGGTACCACTAAAGCTTGGTTGTCAACGCAATTCTCCATGAAGGATATGGCGAGGCATCCTACATCCTTGGCATCAAGATCTACAAGGATAGATCTAGTAGGATGTTAGGAATGGCCCAGTCCTCGTATATTGAGAAAGTCTTGAAGAGATTCAAGATGGAGAACTCAAACGAAGATTCCTTCCTATGAGGCATGGAATTAAGTTATCCAAGAAGCAGTCTCCTAATACTGATGAGGAGCTTAAAAGGATGTTGGACATCCCCTATGCTTCAGCTGTAGGCAGCATACAGTATGTTGTTCAATGCACTAGACCTGATGTGGCTTTCGCTCTGAGCGTAACAAGCCGATATTAGTCATGTGCCGGGGAGGCACACTGGAGTGTAGTCAAGACTATCCTGAAGTACCTGAAAAGGACTAAGGACATGTTCTTGATCTACGGCGGTGGAGAGTTGATACTGGAAGGCTATAGAGACGCTAGCTTCCAGTCGGATGACGATGATGCCAAGTCTCAGTATGGTTTTGTATTTAGACTAAATGGTGGCATGGTTACTTGGAAGGGTTCCAAGCAAGCTACCATGGCGGACTCCACCATAGAGTTTTGAATATATAGCGGCTTTGGAAGCTGCTAAGGAGTGGTTTGGTTGATGACCTACATCCAAGGGTTGGATGTAGTACCTAGCATTGCTAAGCCTGTAATTATCTTTTATGATAACAACGGGGCGATAGCGCTAGCAAAGGAACCGAAATCTCATCACGATCCAAGCATATTCTTAGACGCTACCATCTGCTTAGAGAGATGGATAGCACGAGTGATGTTCGGTTGGACCGAATCAGCTCCGCAGAAAATATAGCAGATCCACTTGCTAAGCCCATGTGGCAAGTTGCCCACACTCACCATCTGAATAAGAGGTTTGAGGTCAATGGGTGATTGGCTTTAGGTCAAGTGGGAGATTGTTAGAATAGGTGACCAGAAAACCAATAGGTTTGGCGATTTGTAACCTATCTAATAACTTGATGTAAATGTAATATTATTATGTGATGAATAAGATGAGTATTCGTCACTAATGGTACCTTCTTTCTTGCGCTCATCTTACATTTGTTAAAACGGTGTTTAACTTATATCGCAACAAAGCCCACAGACCATGGATAACAACTCGTGCAGTTGGGCCACGCATTGGATGGTGGTCATGAAACCAACTGATTAAGAGTTGGGTTTGAAACGTTTCAAGTCGAGGACCTCGAGACAGGGCATCAAGAGTCCTATTGAGACTTGCGTCAAGAGTCGTGTTCATTAGATGAGTGTCGTGTTTCATCGGCGACAGGCGTGGGACGCCTACACGATCTTGATGGGTTGGTCGACTAGGGTCGAGCCGACTGGACTGACTCGCGGGGATCATCATATGGAAGCCTTGGAGGCTTGGTCGGTATGATTGGTTTTCCCCGGTTCTGAAAGTACGGGAGTAATCCTCAGACTTGAGGGATCATGGCAGTCACGTGCACATGATGGTTGTATCTTGGATCTGGCGAGAGGTAATCATTCTGTAAGATGATTATCATAAACCTTGTCCAGTGCAATCGGAATGTATAGCGAGGACGGTGGATTCCAAGAAGAGGATCCGTCCCTTGTCAGTATGTGACAGAGGTATCTCCTATGCGCTCGGAGACACGTTCATGTTGTATGAAGCTGTGGCCACAGTGGTTGGTCAAACAGGGAATGGTTCCCTGTGTCGACACAATGAAGCACACGTGGTCTCGAGTATTAAACATAGATGCCTAGTCAAGGATGGGAACCGACGCCCAATTCCATACCCTAGACTCAGGCCGGGAGACGGTAGACGGAAGGATCGTACCCGTACAGAATCGGCGCTTAAATGTTCACGCCAATTCATCTAGTCTCTAGTGCCATGGACCGTTGCTAGACGGCCACCCATGGTAACGGGCCCTTGTGGGACACGGGCCCAAGTCTAGCTGAGGGTAAACCTAACGGGTCACACACAAATCACCGAGGAGGTTGAGAGATAGACTTGGAGTCAATCTCGAAGGATAAAATAAGTAATTTGATTACTTAAGGGAAAGTCCATTGGATGGACGGGTCGATATTGTATCGGGCTTTCGTTTAATTGGTAAATTAGATTTTCGATTAAATATGAAAAGTTGAGACGTTGAGACGTTGGATCTTTTAATTGGATTAAAAGATCAACGAGAATAATTTAAATGGACATTAAATTGAATTTAATTTTGGGTTTGTCATGATTGGATTGCAATAAAACCCGGTCCGTTAAATTTTACTCGAGAGGAGAAATAATTCCTATTTTGGAATATGAAGAAGTTGGACTTCTTCCCTTAATTAAACATGGCCGACATGCTCCCTTGGAGGAAGTAAAATCAGTCATGTTTCATGCTAGGTGGTAGTTGACTTGTCTCTTTTGGAAAGAGACAAATCAACTCCAATCAAGCTCTTCCCTTTTGGTATGATTTGATCATACCATAAATTTTGGTAGGCTTGATTGAAGAATTGATGGTGATTGATTGGAATGAATCTAGACATCCTTGGATGAACCTAGACACATTCCAATAATCACATTAATTATGTATATATATTAGAATATACAACACCAAGCAAAAAGTGATTCATTATTCATCTTTTTCTAGGAAAAAGAGAAGACAAAATCCCTCTCCTCTCTCTCAACTCTCGGCCCTCTCTTCCTCTCTTACACTTGTGTTCTTCACTTGATTTTGAATCAAGAAGAAAAACAAAGTAAGTTTAAGAGAGCACTAATTCATAGTGTTCTTCTCTTAAACCGATTCCTTCTTAAACCCGTTCTATTCCAGCAAGAAGAACGTGTGTTTCTTCCGGTGTGGTATGGATCACCTTTGGAGAATCCATACGTTTGGATTTCGTGAGCATTCCGGAGAAGGAACAACACAAGTAGCCCGGAGCATACGCTTAACAATAAAAGGTAATGGTTTATTACGCTTTGATTGATTATATATATTTATCTATGCCCTATGTGTTTAATATTCATTTCCAATATTTACACATCCTACATCGAACGCCCGGTTGAGCACCCAAGGGCACAACCCTTGAGATTTGTATTTTAAATTAGATTTGATTTAATTTATGCAATTTCCTCACTTTCTCGCTTTCTCCCGGGCGGATCCGCTTGTCCTTCAGCGGCTTATCAGGGCTCGAAGCCAGCAAGGTGATTAACCTGTTGTTGAAGCAGAGCATAGCAAAGGAGCAGAAATTGCTCTTTTATTCAAACAGCAAGTGATGATTAAGCAGGTAATAAAGTAATGAGCATAAAGTAGGTGTTCAAGAGTAGAACTTCCTGAGGTTGTATGCTTTCCAAGGTCGGGAGTCTTTTTGCCATCTACACCTTGCAGCTCGTAGGCTCCGAATTTAACAATCTGGCTCACTTTGTAGGGGCCCTCTCAGTTGGGAGCCAGTTTTGCTACTGGTATTAAGGAACTGACTCGTCTCAGCACGAGGTCTCCCACCTCAAATTCTCTCCTCTTTTCCCTTCTATTGTAGGCATTGACAACTTTCTGTTTGTACCTTTCCATGTGAGTTCGAGCATCCTCTCAAATTTCGTCAATGAGGTCCAGGTTGGAACGCAACAACGCATCATTGCCCTCCTGCTCATAGTGCTATATCCAGAAGGATTCTAGTCTTGCATCAGCAGGGTTATTGCCTCTGAGCCGTACACCAAGTTGAAAGGAGTCTCTTCTATAGTAGATCTGTGAGTGATCCTGTAAGACCATAGTACGCCGGGTAAGGCGTCTACCCACTGCCCTCCTCTTGCTCCAGCCTGGTTTTGATACTTTGTACCAAGATCCTATTTGTAACTTCTACCTGCTCGTTAGCCTCGGGGTAGGCTACTGAAGTGAAGCGTTGCTGGATGCCCAGGTCGGCACACCAGTCCTGAATTTTCCAGCCCTGAAACTGGCGACCGTTGTCAGAAATAAGAACACGAGTTAGGCCATACCTACATATGATATTTTTCCATAAAAATTTAATCACTTCATCCTTTGTGATTTTGGCAAGGGGTTCTGCTTCTACCCACTTGTTGAAATAGTTCACTGCTACTAGCAGCATTTGCATTGTCCTTGTGTGATAGGGAAAGGACCTACTATGTCCATTCCCCACTGTGAAAATAGGCAAAGTGCTGAGAGGGCCTTGAAGGGCTCAACTGGCACATGGATGAGTGGGGCATGCTTTTGGTATTGCTCACACCTTCTCACCCAGTTGATTGCATCTTTCCTAAGAATGGACTAGAAATATCCGGCTCTTAAAGCTTTCTCTGCAAGGGCCATGCCACCTATATGGGATCCGCGGGATCCTTCGTGAATCTCCTGGAGCACGGTTCAACTCTCCTAAGATGATAAGCAACGGAGATAGGTCTAGGAGAAGCTTCGTTTGTGGAGGATTCCTCCCAGCAAAGTAAATCTAGCTGCCTGGCTTCTCAAGCGGGCTACCTCATTTTTATCAGTAGGAAGGATTCCTTCCTGCAAGTAAACAAGGAAGGGCTTCCTCCAATTTGTGCTAAGTTGCAAGATATGCAGGTTAGTATCAGGAACAACCTTAGTAAGGGTCCTTACAGTGATGGTACGAGTGCTGCAGTCGTCTAGGGAGCTAGCCAACCGGGCGGGGTAATCTGTCTTGGTGTTTTCAGTGCGGGGAATCTAGTGGAGCAGGAAGCTTTTCAGCCTAGTCTTGAGATCGCTTATTTCTTGGTGGTATCCCTTCATGCGGTCCTCCTTGAAATAGTAGGTGCCTCCTACCTGATTGGTTACCAACTGGGAGTCGAAGTAGGCGATTACTTTCCTTGCTCCTACATCCAGCGCTATCTTGATGCCTGCTATGAGGGCCTCGTATTCAGCCTCATTGTTCGAGGCCTTGAAGTCAAATCTCAGGGCAAATTCTAGTTCATCTCCCTCCAGGATAGTCAGCACGATACCCGCTCTACTGCACGTATAGGTGGAAGAGCATCCACATGGAGTAGCCATGTTCCTTCATCCTCTTCGGCAGGTGCGGTTTCAGTCATAAAGTCAGCGAGGGCCTGGGCTTTGATAGCTACTCTAGGCTGGTAGGCAATGCCATACTCGCTGAGCTCAATAGCCCATTTAATCATCCTGCCAGAAGTCTCAGCTTTCCCCAGTATAGTTCGCAGGGGGCTTTTAGTGCGCACAGTTATAGAATGCGATAGATAGTAAGGACGTAATTTTCTAGCAGTTATTACCAGGGCAAATGCCAACTTTTCTACCTCAGGGTAGCGTTGTTCCATGCCATGTAATACGTTGTTGATGTAGTATATAGGCTTCTGTACTCCGTCCTCCTCCTTGATGAGCACGAAGCTCACAACGTGTTGTCCTGGAGCGAGGTATAAGTACAATGTCTCTCCTGGTAAAGGTTTGATGAGCAAAGGCAGCTCGGCAAGGTAAGCCTTTAGGTCTAAGAAGGCTTGCTGGCAAGTTTCGTCCCATGCAAAGTCTTTGGCCTTCCTCAGCGCTTTGAAGAAAGGGAGGTTGCGCTCAGCAGAGCGGGATATGAACCTGCTGAGGGCAGCAATGCGGCCAGCAAGCTTCTGCACTTCATTGAGGTTGGTAGGAGGTCTCATCTCTTGGATTGCTTGTATTTGTCTGGGTTGACCTCAATTCCCTTCTCTATCACCGTGTAGCCAAGGAATCGACCACTCCGCACACCAAACACGTATTTGGCCAGGTTAAGCTTCATGTGGTATTTTATGAGAATGTTGAAGGTTTCAGCAAGGTTTGTGATGTGTTAGTCCCCCTGCCGGCTCTTCACCAGCATGTCGTCCACGTACACTTCCATATTGCATCCGAGTTGTTCTCGAAACATGCGGTCCACCAAGTGTTGGTACGCACCACCTGGATTTTTTAGCCCAAGGGTCATGACAATATAGCAATATGTTTCCCCCTGACGTGATGAAGCTTACTCGCTTCTGGTCATCGGGGTTAAGCATAATTGGGTGGTAACCCTGCAAGGCATCCATTAGACTTAGCAGTTCATGGCCAAAGGTGGAATCCACCAGCTGGTCTATACGAGGTAAGGGATAGAAATTCGTAGGGCATTCCTTATTCATATCAAGAAAATCGACGCACATGCGCCATTTATTACCTGGTTTGGGGACAAGTACCACATTGGCCAACCATTGGGGGAATCGGATCTCCTTGATATGCCCTACATCAAGGAGCTTGTTTACCTCCTCCTGGATAACCTTGTCATTCTCAGGACTGAAATATCTTTTCTTCTGCTTCAAAGGAGGGAATGTTAGATCCAAGTGTAGGCTATGTACTGCAATGTTGGGATCAATACCCACCAGGTCTCGGGTTGTCCAGGCGAAGACATCTATGTTATCCTGCAAAAAGGTGGTTAGTCGCCCTGCTACATCGGGGCTCGGCTGGGAGCTAATCCAGGTGGTTTTGTCTAGCTCTCCAAGTACTAGCTGAATACTCAGTAGCTCCTTGGTAGGCTGAACTCGAGCAGGGATCCCGTTTCCTTACTCATCATGCTGCATAGGTCCTTTCGTCTTCTCCCTACGGGGTTGGGAAGGTCTATCTCCATGTCCTTCCTGCTTCCTCCTTTCATGGATTCGACGTAACATTTTAGGGAAGTGTATTGGTCACCGGTGACTTCTCCTACTCCTACTCCGGTAGGGAATTTTTGTTTCATGTGATAGGTGGAGATAACAACTTGAAAGGCGTTCAGACCGGGTCGCCCGAGGATGACGTTGTAAGCTGAGGGCATGTCCACTATGAGGAAACGAATCATTTTGGTCTTCCGGTTGGGCTCTACCCCTAAGGATAGGGGGAGCAGGATCTAACCTAAGGGATGTACAACCTCCCCTGCAAGCCGTACAGTGAAGTGTCTACCAGCTCCAGCAGGATATCCCCAAGCTCCATCTGCCAGTAGACCTTATAGAAGAGGATATTTGTAGAACTGCCAGAATCCACAAAAATACATTGAAAAGTATAGTTAGCAAGAGTGGTAGAAGTAACAAATGCATCATTATGAGGTAAATGAACTCCCTGTATGTCAGCAGGTCCAAAATGGATCATAGGATCCCCTGCTGGTGACTTGTGATCAAGCTCCATCACTGCTCTAGCAGCGCGGGCATGGGCGCGAAGTCTCCATCTGTAGGTTCTCCTACAATCATGTGAACTACCCATTTTGCAGGGGTGTTTTCTGGGCTTTGTTCCTCAACCGGGAATTTTTCCTTTCTGTGCTCCCTTCTGGGAGGATCAGCAACCTGCCCCTCGCTATTGTGGGAGCCGCGATGGCGGGAGCGTTATTCTTTCTATTCACGACGTCGATCCTTGTCAACGTAGTCCTTCAGGGAGCCGGCCTAGATGAGCCATTTTATTTCCTGCCTCAACTGGCGACACCTGTTAGTGTCATGTCCATATTCCTTGTGGTACCTGCAGAAGTATTTGGATTTAGGCTGCTGAGGGCCTTCCTCTGAATGGGCCATTGTAAGGCAGGATGGCGATATATGGCCATTAGCATCCGTGTTGGGCTGGTGATCAACGGGGCGTAGTGCTCATTCCTTGGGTCGAGGGGGTTGGAACGCCCTCGGGGTTCCCCTTTACTCCGCCGGATAGAGGAGGGTTCTCCTTCTCTCTTCCGGTCCTTGCTATCCCCCTTCCTGACCAGCT
Source organism: Sesamum alatum (assembly GCA_034509735.1). NCBI lineage: Eukaryota > Viridiplantae > Streptophyta > Magnoliopsida > Lamiales > Pedaliaceae > Sesamum > Sesamum alatum. Next base: position 13,705,313 of record JACGWO010000006.1, read on the forward strand.
AGACATCCCCGAGGTTCATATACTTCTCTGCATGAGCTAGTACTTCATGGAAATTAGGTGTAGGTTTCTTTGCCAAGGATTCGAAGAGTAGTCCTACTCGGAGTCCCTGGGTGAGTGCACTAATCAACACCTCCTGGTGGGCAGTAGCGACTTCCAGGAAAACATTGTTGAAACGTTGAACGTAGGCTCTTAGCGTCTCCTTTTCCTGCTGCTTGACTTCGAAAAGGTTCATAGCTGATTTCTAGTACTTCTTGCTGCTAGCAAACTGATGTAGGAAAAGGGAGCTAAATCCTGCAAAAGATCTAACTGATCCAGTTGGGAGCTGATTGAACCATTGTTGAGCAGAATCGGTTAGTGTAGTAAGAAAATAAGACATTTAATACCATCGGTATACCTGTGCAGTAGGGCTGCATTCTCGAACTTACGCATGTGCTCAGCTGAGTCAATAGTGCCATTGTAGGCAGGTAGATAGGAAGAAGCTCTTCCGCCATGATGTCCTCGCTAAAAGGAATGCCACGATCTGCCGGCAAAGTATCTTTAGTCACCTGCTGACGAAGCTTGACCACCTCCTTCCTGAGGGCTTGCCAAATTTCAGGAGGCTGAAAAAGGGCTGTCTCCTTGTTGGCGGAGCTAGTAGCGAGAAATTTGTCTTGCTGTTGCCCAACAGGGGCGTGTTCGTCCATCAGTTGACTGCCTGGCATTCTTCCTCGGTCCCGCTGGGAAGAGGGTCCTGCGGCACTTACTTGGGAGCCACGAAAGTTGAGTGAATGGTCTCCATTATGAACTGGCGGAGGTACTCGTACAGGTGAGGATCCAAGACAGCAGAAGCAGCAACAGGGTTGGACACTGGGGCTGGAAGGTCGCCACTCGGAGCAGCAACAACACTAGCTGGAGCAGAGAAGGCAACATTTGGAGTAGGAGCGACACCAACTGGAGCAGGGAAGGCCGCAGCTGGAGCGGGGAAATCGACAATTGGGCCTTGAAGGCCACCAGTTGGAGCAGGATCGCTAGCTGGGCGAGGGCGCTAGCAATGCTCCTCATCTGTTCAGAAGGTAGGAGGGTGGATCCTACTGCAACATAGAGAGAGGCATCTCCCGAGAAAGATCCAACGTTATCCGCATCGGCCATTTCTCACGCCAAAGCTCAAGTTTTCCCACAGACGGCGCCAATGATGCGTACTGGAGTCCAGCAACACCACAAAATGTCGAGGGATCTCCACAAAAGTCCCAAGACTGTAGGGGAGACTAACCTGCACAGAGGTATTAGCACTCTGATGCTTAAGTCAGTAATGTTCGACTGGATAAAATAAAGGAAAACTTAGAGAAAGTGAGAATAATGGTAATGTGATGTGTTTTGTGATGATTCCTGTGAGAATATGCTGAAAATGAGTGAAGAATGGAGAAAAATTCGTGTGCAAAGTGAGTGCCAAGAGAGTATAGATGCTACTTGAGAGTTGTAAGTTGTGAGATGTCCCAAATGAATGCACAGTATGCTCCTTTTATAGCTGGTGTTGGACCTGATTTCAAAAGAGTTAGGTTGAGTTCCATGTACCGTTAGAAACCATGAAATGTTAGATTCTCAAGCCAACAAACCTCGTATGAATTGGAGTTGAATTGGTGAATATATAGCCGTTTGAGTTGACCTTGCCACATCTATCAGATTTTTCAGGAAAGGAGATACTTGCTGAGAAAGATCCGGATTCTGGCCAATCTACTGGAAATCTGGATGAGATTTTTTAGTATGACGTGACTTTATGTGTTGACTAGCTGTGTGTGATGTGAAATCCGAACTTCTTGGTGACTAGGCTTGTTGTACGAGCCTTTTCTATGGCCCTGTCAGATTAGTATTTAAAATTGGGCTTATATGTAAGAGTTCTTACTGTTTTGGGCTTGATGGCCCTGGCCGGCTGGGCTATCGGCCTACTACCAGCTCTTGGGCTGGCCCAGTGAATTTTGAGGGGGCATTAGGTATAACTAAAAATCCTAAATGTTTTTGGTTAAAGCTTAACTTATGCAACTATTAATTAATCGTGATAAAAATTTAAATTTTCGTTAATAGCTATTGTAACAGTAAACAAATAGCTACACAAATGTGGTACTCAAATCCAAAATAGTTTACAAAATGAAACGTCTCATAATCTCAGTTTTAACATGGAAACAAAATCTCATTGACATATTCAGCCTGTTGTAAGAGCATAATTATAAACTTAGAATGTTAGAAGATTACAAATTCTTAAACAACATATGAGTAGACTCCAAATCAATTTCAATATACATCAAGGTCCTTTATTTAACATAGTTATTCAATAGAAACATTTTAATTATAAATGTTTATAAGTTCATAAAATGTTTTTCATAGATAGAGTCAAGTACCACAAAAGCTGACTTAAGGGGTGTTCGTAATAGCTTTTGTAGTGAAAATAAGTAGTAGAAAAATGTCATTAGTGTAGTTGAGTAAATTGGGCGGGCATTAAAACTAAAAGTGACAAGTGGAAAAATATTAAATTGAAGTTTGCGGAAAAAACTTAAATTGTACAATTTTACAATAAGTTTGTAATAGTTGGTGTGAGAGAAGCTTATAATTTTGGCTTCCGAGTAGTATGCAAGTCTAGCAGCTGAGTCAGCGGTAACATTAACCAAGTTGTCAAGTCAACTATCACCATATCACATGGAGTTGTTGAGTCAATTGAGCCACATCAAACTCGTGTTGAGTCATCAAGCACATCAACTCCACAATCTGAGTAATTCATCCACTTAAATGGCAGAAGCGCAATCAGCTAGCCAGGTCAGCATCGCGCACAACTGAGTGAGGTAAAAAAAAAATGCTAGGTCAGTGAACACGTCAACCATTGTGGCCAATCAGATGGCCTCTTCATATGGAACTGCAGAGTCATTTTCCATATCAAAAGCGCCTGCATAGTTATCATGAACGTCAGCTCCATATGTTGATTTGTTCATCCACATCAATCGTGGTTGTTGAGTCAGTTAGCCGCATTAATAGTGATGTTGAGTCATTAGCCAACTCGACTTGAGAGTTGAGTCATCTACCAGACTAACAGTTACAAGCCGAGTCAATGAAAACATCAACAAATATTGTTGAGTCACCAAACAGTAACTAAGTTAGTTGAACACATCAACATATGTGGATAAAACGTATTCCACATCACCTTACCTGCTAAGCCATATTGTCACTACATCGGCCACCACGTATCAGAATGTTGTTGGCTTGTGTACTCCATGTTGCCATGTCAGTCCCCACCGAGGCAAATCTATTGGGTTAGTTGCCACATAGGCTTACCACATCATCAGTCAACGCCCATATTTGCTGACTCAGATACCACATGCATAGAGAAACGAAACCACTGCCGTCATCCTTGCATTTTGTCCAACTTGCCCAATAAAAGAGCATAATAGTATTTAGAAAATCCTATTGAAATGATTTGCATTTTGTCAAAGTCGAAGATCCAAATCAAGAAGACCTTCATAGTAGAAGCCTTCTTAATAATGACATACTTCTTGTTAGGTGGTATCAGAGCCGGTATTAACCGGTTCTGGGTCGAGCGTTGTGGTTCGGTAAACGTTTCTAACTCTGCCTCTATACTGTTATTATGCATCTGTTGCGTATACAGCTTAGTGCTTCGCTTTTGCTAATAATTTTTCTCTGTTGGTAACATTGTTGAGTGGTCCACTTCTGTTGATAAGTACTGTTGATAATAATTCTACTTAGTGCACCGTCTTTTTCCCTCTGATCCCTCACTTGGTCGGGTCTCATGAGACCGTCGGGCATCTGGTTGAGGTTCAGAAGTGGATTTTGGTTATTGTCGTTCTGTTTATAACTGCGTCTTGATTCGGTGTGATAATATCTTGGGTAAACTTTGCTTTAGCTTTATATTCGTAATTCTGTGTGATATCTCTATTATCTATGGCTGGTTATAATTTGCTTCCGTTCGATGGTAAGTCCGATTTTTCTATATGGCAACAAAAAATGAGAGGTATTTTGATTCGGCAAAGAGTTTTCAAAGCCATCAATGGTAAATATTCTGAAAATTTTTCTGAAGAAAAACGAATTGAGACTGATGAGTTTGCCTATTCTTCTATTATCTTGAATTTGTCGGATTCTGTGATTAGGAAAGTAGGTAAACAAGAAACTGCTAAAAATCTGTGGGATAAGTTAGATGAGCTGTATACTGAGAATTCGTTGCCTAGTAAGCTTTTTCTGCTTGAGAAATTTTTCCGGTATAAATTGGACTTGTCTAAGAACATTGATGACTGTACCCCAATTGTCTTGTTGAATGCTATACCAGAGGAGTACAGTGATGTTAAATCTGCTATCAAGTATGGTAGGGATAATGTGAACCTTGAAACTGTTATTATTGGTCTCAAGAGTAAGGAGATGGACATTAAGGCTCATAAAACCTAGTCAAAACCAGTTTGAAGTGAACTTTGTGAAGGGAAAAACTAGGAACTCTGGTTACAATCATAAGAGTCATAAACCAAGAGATGATGAGAGTGAGGTTGATAAAAAGAAGGAGAGAAAGTGTTACAATTGTGGGATTAAATGGCACTATATTAAAGATTGTAGGAAACCCAGGAAAAACCAAAGGTATAGAAATCAGGATAGTGACGAAGAAGCAAATGCTGTTATTCCAGATAACCAAGGAGAAGTCTATTAATTCTCGGGTCATTTTTCCTCTTTTCTTTTATACGTTACTAACCTAAGTGTGCTAGTGTGTTTATCTGTCTTGCAAGTACCTTCGTGGTGTCCTAGTGATGTTTTAGGCGATGATGAATGCCCAGAAACCAGACTTGGGCCAGAGATCTCCTTTTTTGAGGTTCTGGTCCAAGGTAGGGAATGTTGAGATTTTTTGGACCAAACCCAACTAAGCTGGCCCAACAGCCGATGAGGCCCAACAAGATCAAAATTTATTTATTTTTTTTTTATGTTTGTAATTGTGGTAATTATTAGTTCAACATTTCCTTAAAGATACTGACATAGTTGTTGTGGTCCATTATTAACTTGATGAATAGCAAAGGTTACAGGTATTGAAAGACTAGAACAAATAGGAATTACAAAAAGAAAAAGTGAAAATTACAGACAAATTAATACCTAGAGCATAACTAACTGTTGTATGTTAATAGGATAAGCAAATGATTTAGATTTAGAAGTGTGTGCTTTCTTGGCAAGCAAAATGTTAGCATTTTCAGTGGGATGAAATGCATCCCAGAACAAGTACTTGCGACGATCATCACATGGCGTCTGAAGAGGAAGGCATGTTATCTACCCATTGTTTCTTCCCACCCCACAGCATCCCTTGTCCACCACTTCAAATCCATATGTTTTTGCATTTCGGACAAGGTCTTGGCTACTTTGAAATGAATCTAGGTAAACAAATTTCGCCCCAGGAAGCTTACCCCTGTTAAATCGATCTACCAATCTTTTGAGGGCAGTGTTGAATAGGACAATAGCACTGTTGATCTCTTCATTGCACCTGTTGTTGCCGCTACTACCATTATATCTGGCTAGCTGATAAGGTATGCATCCTATTTGTCCCACCCCAGTCACGATCACTTTTCGTGCTCCCAACTTGTACAATTCTGTTAATTGTCTTGAATAATCCTGGATAAGGGAAGCAGCGTAAGCTTGAGGGGTGTATTGAGAACTAGTTGAATTGTAATCAGGCATGAAATAATTGTTGAGATAGTCATTGCTTCCCAGTCCTGAGTAAAATATGCACTTGCTGAGATAGGTGCCAACTGCATTAACATCTCCTCTAAAGTACCTTCTCAACTGCTGGACAGTCTGCCCAAAACTGTCCACCTGCTGGTTCATTGACATGTGATCCCCCAAATTGTTTCCAGTTTCATCTCTAATTCCAGCAGCTCCCGATGCATAATTTGCTTCCTGAAGTAAATCTCGCCCACAAGCTCTGGCATAGGGTGGAATGTAGTTTGGAAAGCCTAATAACTGAGCTAAAATATCAACAAAAGTACGGCCATTGGTGAAACGTGCAGTGGCGCCCTAGGGAAAATCTACGCCGTAAGGCATGTAATTTGCCCTGGCCAGAGTGAGTATATCATTGTTGTTGCCATTGTCAACTAAAGAATCCCTGAATATGAAAAGGCAAGGCACTTGACGATTAGGCCTCAATAACGTATGAGATAGTGTTTGATCAAACACTTTCAAGGATTCTTCAGAATCTGCAACTCAATAAAAAAGAAAGTGGTTAGAATAGTTAAGAAATGTTTGATGGCCTTTAAAAAAATTGCTTCAAACATCAATGCGAAATTCTATAATAGCCAATCATCAATTGGAAGCGGACCAGTAATTACTCATGCATTAATTTTAGGATTATACTCACACACGATATTATACATAAAAAATTATTTTCGAAAAAATTAAAGGATGAGTAATTTATTTAGGTATATATATATATATATATGTGTGTGTGTGCTTGCTTAAGCTGTTTTCTCATCATTATTGGGATTGTTGGGTGGCACACCACCAAGTGGATCACAAAGATCTTGAATATATATAACAAATTACAAAGGCGATGGGTTCTTCAAACCCTTAAATACAGACCAAAAGGGGAAATGAAACAAGAATATAAATAGAGGTAATATAAACAATATTCTTGGAGCCGATTCGGAATTAATTGGCTCAGGGAGCCAAGATCCGGGTGAGTAGTCACAACCACAGAGGTCAGCACTCTACACCGGTTGCACCAAGACTTAAACGGTGTGAACAAATCACAGTGACCAACCCAGTCACACAACCACTGTCAACGGCCAGAAACGCCACCAAGACTTTTCACGAAAAAAAGGACTTTTGTTACCAAAAGAAAAGTAGAAAGCCAGATCAGTATTGGGCAACACAAAAGGTCAATCGAGGGTTTAAAAAAACTAGAGCAAACAACAGGTCAGGCCGGGTCGGGTAGGACCAAATGGGCTTCATAAGTGGGTTGTGATCCTGTTGGGCCTCATCGGCTGTTGGGCCAGCTTAGTTGGGTCTGGTCCAAAAAATCTCAACACTACTCCTTGATAAAATCTGAAAATTCGAGTAAAATTTATATTAATCAAGAATCATATAATAATTAAATATTTCATACTCATAAAGTCCATTATTCAATATTCACGAACTATGTGTGTGCGTGACAAAACCAGTAAAAGAATGCAGCTTTTATGGAAAAAGTTAGGTACTGTTGAATTATTAAGTTGCAAAGTCACAAAAAATTGGATGCATTTCATACAACAAAGGCATGACAATTGGTAGTGCTCTAGCAATTTACAAAGCAGAAAAGTGGCATTCAAATCAGTGCTTTTTTCGTCTCATGAGAAAGAAAAAAAAAATGACTGGCTTTGTACTTTTCTTTCCTTAATTACTCAAATTCATAGCGGTGGTTTTTTTTTTTTTTTTGTTTTAATGCAATTTATTCAGGTGATATAACAAATGAACAAATTATTCCTTATGAAAAAAAAATAAATTGTCTTATTTGAAAAAACATCATAAAGGTAAATTGTCTTATTTTAAAAAACATAAGAAGGTAAATTATTTCATTTTAAAAATACAGGAAAACATATTGCTATTTTTGTATAAGAGGTAATTTGTTCATTTTCAATATCAATTTTACTTTTCTTATTATATTGGACTTATAGTTTGTTCCGTGTAGTCTCGGGTATTTTCGGTCCGATAAGTTTATTGAATTGAACTAAAGTCGATAATTTGGTATTTATCGAAATCAAAATGAATTTTGGTTTATATGAAAATTCAGTATTCGGTTCTATGTCGATTCAGCAACATTGACGGAATACTGATTTCTTTATATATATATATATATATATATATTTATATATATATATTATTTAATTTCAGTGTATTTTATATCTATTAATTTTATTTGTCATTTTTTGTTTTTGTACCTATCAAAAATTTTAAAAAAAATAAACAAAAAGTATAGTTATAATGAGTTTTAATATTTAATTAATTCTAATCTTTATTACTTTTTTAACAAAAAAATTAATTACAGAAATTCCTAGTCGATGAATTCGATGAAGTATTTAGTACAGTATTTGGCCTATCATATTTACGTTTGAAATTTCGGTTCAGTTATATTGAATAAATACTCCCTTCATAAAGTTGAATAGTGGCTCACAATCTTGGATTATGTTTAGAGATGAACGACTTTTTAATATAAGTCTATTAATATTAGTTGGAAACATAGAAATATATGTTGATGACGCCTTATATACTAGTGATTTATGGTGGATTTTACGAACAAGTTTGAGTTCCATCAACATGTGAGTGTTTATTACACTTAACTTGAATTTATTGTAATATATTTTATTATTATTTATTATATTAACATATTGATTGACCTGATAATTATTTAATTTTTTAAAATATTTATATAATTATATAATTATCACTTCTATATAAAAAAAAATCGTGTATAGGTATCTAAATAAATAATGGAGCAAACTCAATTAGTAGGGATGGGGGTGGGGTATCAACTGCCCCTCCTTCCTGTAGTGGAATTTTGAATTCGAACTGAAGAGACAAATACTTGAAAATATTTTTTAGTTTTAATTTCCAAAAGGCGAAGATTAAATAAAAATAAAAGAGTATATTCAGTTTTAAAGACAAGATGCTTCGAAAAACATAATAATTTATAGAAAAAAATTAGGAATATTGTTTGTTGAACATTGCACAGTAAGAATATATGCAATCAAATTATCCACGTGAAACAAAAATAATATAATCTCATTTTGCACTATTTTTTCTGTTATTTTTAAGATAAATTTTATCAACACTCCCGAAAATTATGTTTAATTTCACCAATACCTCTTATTTTTTATAAAATTACAGGTACATGCCCTGAAGAGGCTTAGTGCAATATACTTAGATTGTGTTTGTGTAAAGCTTTGCAATTGAATATGGGGTGCACTTATATTACAAATTTACAATCACAGCCTCAACAGATGTATTTGTAATTTTACGAAGAGTAGAACATATTTATGTAAATTAAATATAATATTAAGGGGCGTCAATCTAATTTACCCTACCAGTTCAATCAGTGATAACTTTCCACTAGGAAATTATGTATTTAATTATCTCGATCGACACGAGAATTGTATTAGTGGATAATTTGCAAATACATCATAAGTAGTCTCTATTCTTAGTATTCCCGTTTTAATATAGGATAAATTACATTAACATCTCTGAGTGAGGCAAAAAAACACAAATATCCCAATCTTTTCCAAAATTACAATTACACTATTTGAAGTTATAGTTATAATTACAACTCCACCCCCTTATTAAAAGAAAAAGCTTGCAAAAACATCCCCTAAAAACTCATCACATTAACACTTTTCAGGAAGTATAGCTATAATTTTACCACAAAAAGGGGTTGTTTGTGTAGGGAGAGTCAATGCAATTTACCCATTAACATATAGTACATGGGATTAGAGTTATTTAATTTATTAGAAAAATTTAATTATCTCGAATGAACACGAGAGTTCGAGAAAATAAAAAAAATATATATATATATATAGATATTCGGATTAGAATGTATGTTTTATTTTTGATATTAAATTTAAAATATTGATCATCATAAGTATTACGAAAAGTATAAGGTAATGAAAAGAGCGGGGCGTGGGGATCTGCGTGTGGTGGTACGAAAGACGCTCCTTGGGACCCACAGGGGCGGCCTCTTTCCTGCCGACCATTTTGTTCACTCTTTTTTCAAATAAAGCAAATCTGACCGTCCAAAACTTTCACCACTCACAATTCACAACATATTACGTACTTCTCCTCCTTTCTAGAATTGTGCTCTCATTGCAATTTCGTAAAGGGTTATAGATTTGATCCGTCGCAAAAGCCCAGGCGACGGATTTCATTTCTAGGTACGGCTAAGTTCGTCGAAAATAGGTGATGAAAAGGTAGCGACGGCCAAAGATTTGCTTTGTGACGCGTCTAGCACGATGTCATCCTGACAATCACAAACTCCATCGCAAATATTGAATCGTGATAGATTTTTTAGATATTTTGTCGCGAAAACTGTTGCTAAGCAGCTTTTTTCTGTAGTGCATGTATGTTTTTTTTCCCCCTGAATTGGAAGCGATAAATTTTATTAATCGAAAGTAAAGTGATTACATTCAATCCTGTCGGCTATCAATATCGAATAAAAACAATTACAAACAATCAAATCAATAATATCACATAAACTAACACTTAGCTATTACAGTAACAAATCATACCTTCTATACTTAAATAATATCAATCGACAGGGGTTCGAACCCATGACTTTTAGGATCATGGAGCCTCAGTTTCGTCAACTAAACTAGGCCTGTAGTGCTTATATGTTGTAACTGCAAATTTGTATTATATCTTAAATATATATATATATATATATAATTGATTCCAAAACCATACAACCCTTTATCTTTGGGAGAAAATATGGTAAAAATTTATTGAGTATTCATATATATATATATATATATATACTAGTCGTTGTCGCACGACATCCCTACGCACATTAAATAAATATTTTTTTATACTTTAAAATGTATTATTATAAATATGAACAAAATATAAACCAATACAATATAGTAAAAAGAAAAAAGCAAAGAAAGAAAGAAAAAAGAAACTATTTTATCAATGAATGTAAATTTTGAAAGTTGAATAAGTTATTTATATTATAATTGGTTGAAGTGTATTTTTGACTTTACAAAAAAAATGGTGCATCGATATTATTAACCATCGTTTGTGAGTGTAGAGGGAGTTTTCCTTATATATTAGTATAGATATTTATATATATAGAATGAAAAATGTCTAGCACCGTGCCGTGGTATCAGTTGCTAATAAAAAGTTTGTGCGATTTATAAATCCTATTACCTCATCTCTATGTAGCGATGCATCTTTTCAAGGGAAAATTCACGAAATTTGAATCAAAATAAATAATATTTCATGCCACAAAACATTGTGATCGCGTGGCAAAGTGTATCAGTTAATTACATGAATTTCATTAATATGTGTTGTTTGGCAAGTAAATTAAGGCTGTAGCTGTCTAATGAGAATATAACTATAACTAACAAAAATTATTTTTATTTTTCTCAAGGTCAAAGGAAACTCGTGATTTGATATTCCCAAATATATCATATCAAAGAAATTTCAAGACAATGAAAGTCTCAACTATTATTATTTTTTTCTTTGATTGAATTCAGTGTTTTTAATTGAAGGAAACAATTTAAACCTAACAACTGAAGGACACTCGTGTTCCGTATGCATACTTTAAACTTTTATAATATTTTTAATTGAAAAAAAGAAAAAATTACTAATTAATGGAAATTGATAAATAAGTTGATTTTAAACGTATATGAAATAAAAATTATTAATTTAATTAATTAATCAAATAGTATGATTATTTGTGCAAGAAAAAAAGTATACGTAGGAGCATTTTAGATAATTCATATTTATAAGATACTTATTTGTACTATTTTTCAGAGTGTAAGACGGTTAACGTTTAGTTAGCAAATCGAATAATCAACCAAATACTACTAGACATACATACATAAAATTAATAAAAATATTTTTAAAATTATCATTTCTGGTCACTCTCTATTTTTATTATTTTTTATATAATTAAATAAATATAATTAAAAAAATTAATTATACACATATCGAATATGTTTCAATAATTAATGTATATGAAAAAAATAAAAAACAAATTGCACTATTCACGTGAGGTGAGGGCTCTGACTGAACAGTTTGCATATTCTCATCCCAAATCATAGAATTTTCCGCATGTGGGATGCTTTCAGCGACCAGATCAGTCATACAAGAATTAGTTAGACAACTAAATATTATATGTGGGTGTATAATTTAAAATTTTATTGTATTTATCTAATTAGATAAACGAAAATAAAGATAAAAATGAATAGTCGGACAGAATCGATAAAATGGATTGGGTTAATTACGTTTTGTCATTCGAACAATATTTATTTTTACACTTTGTCATATAATTTTTTTTTTGTGTCAACTTTTTTTTTATTTGATGTTAAAGTGCAAATTTAATAAAATTAAGATTTAAGTTGACAATATATATATATATATATCTATATAGATGATAAAGTTTATAAACAGGCACAATTTTATATATATCTATATAGATGATAAAGTTTATAAACAGGCACAATTCATAATTTCATATGACAAAATGTGATTTACCCAAATGGATTAAACTTGATATACATGAACAGGAAATTGACTTTAGAAAGATGTGGGAAAAATAAGTATATTATAGTCCACACATATATTGTCAACTAATGACAGTTATAGGCCCTTTCTACTTAATTAACAACTACCTATACGTGGTACATTCGATGCATGTGTACAAAAAATTTAAAAATATAAATAATTAAATATTTTTTACTAAAACTTTTTTATTGCAAGAAAAATGATAATATGAAAATGATTATGATAAAAAATAAATAAATAATTTTGATAAAGATAATTATTTTATTCAACTTTTCAAATTTTATATTAATTGATAAATTAGGTTTTTTTTTCTTTCTTTTAATGTGACGTGTTAATTTATAATTTTACTCTTATTTATAATATATTTTAAAACATAAAAATTATTTATTATATGCACACAAAAACAACGTGCTACGACGACTAGTATAATATAGACAGATAGTAGCAACGAAGACACCGCCTGCTATGAAGTGATGGTGACTTCATGAAAGAAATAATCATATTTGAGGACATTTTAGTCCATACACATCTTGTTAATCAAGGTAGTTATTCAATGGGTCTTCACCTAGTTAATGTATAGATAGATAAATAAATACATAAATACTAACCGTTGTGACACGCCGTCCCTGTGTGCATATAATAAATATTTTTTTGCATTTTAAAATATATTACTATTATTATAAATAAGAGCAAAATATAAACCATTACATCACATGAAAAAAATAAAAAAAAAACTAATTTATCAATTAGTGAAACTTTGGAAGTTAAATAAGTTGGTTATATTATCGGTTGAAGGGTATTTTTAACCTCACAAAAAATGATGCAGCGGTGTAAGTAATCACCGTTTGTGAGTGTGGAAGGGGTTTTTTTTATATAATAGTATAGATATAACTAGCGTCCTAAGGACACTCAATGTATGTGCATGGTGTGAAACTTTATTATATTTTCTTATATAATTAAATAAATTATCTTGAAGATTAAATAAATAATTAGTTAGAGTTAACAAAATAAATTAATAATGTATATGCATGAAGAAAATGATTAAATAAATGAATACTGTAAATAAATAAATAAATATGTTTCAATGTAGGCAAATTACATTGGTATCCTTGTAATTATATTTAATTACACAAACACTTCCTATAAATTATAAAAATATAAATACACACCTTGAAGTTGTAATAGTAATTATAAGTACATCCTTTATTTGGCGGCCAATTCTTACACAAACTCCTTATAAGGTACATTACGAAAAATTCTAGTTCGGATCAAGTTTGGTCGAACCAAACCAATCATATTACACTTGCTATGTGATTGATCACTTTCCCTGAACTGTACACTAATTATAAGGTAATTATATTGCTCTTGTCATATGATTGATTTAAGTTTGACCGAACCAGATTTAGATTAAAATATTCCATATATTACATACACGGACATGCCTATAATGGATATATCTATAGTTTTACAAATATCAATAAATATTTGTCTAATTAGATCTAATTTCAGGTAATATCGATATAATTTCCCTGATTTGCCAATAAATATTTTAGCAACTAATGTAATTATTTCAGAATCTCGTCTTACTAAATAGTATAAATATATATTGTGGCCCTAGGGGTTGGTTAGTGCAGGTCAGCATCCAATACTTATCTCAGCCTTATTCAAATTCCATACGCCAATCGGAAATATAACGCAAGAAGACATCCCCACTCCTTCCACTTCAACACCAAAAGCAATTCCAATACCAAAACTTCCAATTTCCATTTCTTCCATAGCCATCAAAGTTCAAACCTCTTTTCCTTCCAGTGCTGGATTTCCCCAGCACTACGGAAACGCAAACCTTTTGAGATGGTGCAAAGAAAGCTGCCCGCCAAGCTTAGCCTTCGACCCGATCATCTTAAAGCCGAGAGAAACCTGTTCCACCACCAGGATTTGAAGCCCAGGTGCGCAGCAGACTTGACCAAGAAAATGAAGAAATCGGGATCGTTCAAGCAGCCCGGGAAGCCGCCGCCGCCGGGTGTTTCTCGGCCGACGGGTGTCGTGACGCCTCGGAAGCCGTCGCCTGTTAGTTCGATGGCCAGAACTCTGAATTGCATGAACAGCCCGGAAAAGTCGCCGCCGGGCGTTGTTCGACCGACGGGTGCTGTGACGCCGCAGAAGCCGTCGCCTGGCGGTTCATTGGCCGGGACGCCGAATTACATGAAGCCCACAACCAGTTCTGATGCGAGAAAGGAGGTGAGTACCAGAAGTCCTCAAACTAGTCCTGAGAGTTCATCTTTGGAGAGAAAGGGTTCGAAGAATTTGAAACTTGGCTTGGGGTCTGGTACCAAAGCAACGAAGACGATGTCTAGGACAAGTAGTTTGAAAATGATGAGGACTTTGACGAAGAATCCTAGCTTTAAACCGGCGAGGGCTTCTGTGAGGAAATGTTCCCCTGTTGTTTTGTGTGAAAATCTGGATGCCCAGAGGGCAACTTGCTCATCAACTTTGAAGGATTGTAAGTTTCCTGATTACCTCAGTCTTAATCCTGGGGGAACAGAAGCAGAGGGGACTTCTGCTGTTAAGGTCTGCCCGTATACTTATTGTTCTCTTAATGGCCATAAGCATGCTCCGGTGCCGCCGTTGAAGTGCTTTTTGTCGGCAAGGAGGCGGATGATCAAGAATCAGAGGGGCTTGAAGTTGGGATGTCTGTCGCCAAGGCGAGTAAAGTGTATCGCAGACGGTGTAAAGTTTGATGATAAGCTCGTGATGCAGGATGCTTTGAAGAGCTCAGGGACTAGTCTGCTGAGAGACGAGGACGAGGAGGAGACAGATTTCTTTGTTGAGATATTCAGTAAGGAGAAGGGAGATACTGCTGATTATACTGGGATTGATGGGAGCGATGCAACAGCAGCAGAAGATCAAGAAGAATGGGCTCTGGAGGGACTTTCAGATGCAATGATTTCCTATGATGTTGATGCTGATGAAACTGTTGATGGGAACGGAGATGCTGATTCGATGGATGTAGGCAGAACATGCTCCTCGGAAGAGAATCATGAGGTTGAAGTGGATGAAGGAGTCTCTCCACCGTTCTCGGTTCAAGGGGAAAGCACGCCCAAGGTTCAATTTCATGAGCTAGATTCTGAAGCTTCTGATATGGACTGGGAGACAGGGCATCACTCTGCTCTGTATGTTGATTATGATTATGAGTACTCACCCGAAATGGAGTTAGCACCTGATCCTGAAGCAGGTGAAGTTGAAAATCACGTCGGCCCCGACAAGTTCATTGTTGAGTCAGACAACAAAGGTGACTGCTTTGATGAATTTTTGGCAGATGATGTGTCACAAGAGTCCTTCGACGAAGAGGGTTTGAACACAGATGCGTTTTCGAGCAGCAGTGACAGCGAATCCACCGGTTCATATGAGTATCTGCTGGGCTCGAACAATATGGAGACCTCAGCAACTGGTGAAGTCCCACCTGAAGAACCAGAACCAGCTTTTGATGCACAGAATCGTGTCTTCTCTGAATGCAATCAGACCCCAAGAATCGGTTTTCATCAAGGTATAGATTACTACATTGTATCTGAACATCAAACTTTATTTGATTATCTAAAATGTAAATCTTTTCTGACTGAGGATGCAATTGCAGTAACAGGACAGGAAGTGTCTGAAGGCTCTCAGGTTCAGACTGAGCTACCTGATGAAGATCTGAGCAGCAATACTGAAAATAAGGATGATTCGGCTGAGGATATCATGACTTTGAGCCCTGTGGATCCAGAGAAGGAACCTGGTTCAGAGTTTGCAAGGCTGAAATCCACTGAACGGGGAACGGTTCATAAAGGTGAAGCAGGAAGTGCAGCAAATCAAGAAACTGAAGACAGTGGCCTGGCTCGAGCGTTGGCCAAATGCAAGAAGCAGATTGAGGACGGGGAGGAACTGGGAGCTTTCAATCCACGAGCACCGAATTTCTTGCCTGTGGAGCCTGATCCAGAGGCGGAGAAGGTTGATCTTAGGCATCAGGATCTGGATGAAAGGAAAAACGCAGAGGAATGGATGGTAGACTATGCACTCAGACAAGCAGTCACAAAACTCGCTCCAGCTCGCAAGAGAAAAGTTGCACTGCTTGTTGAAGCATTCGAGAAAGTCATGCCGATAACCAAATGCGATCTCCACGAGAGGCGTACTTCAGCATTCGACCATGCAAGACCAATTCAGGCATGCAGCTGATATGATCACTTGCAGGTAAATTCTTAAAATCACATATAATGACTAAACCTTAGGAAAAATAATTTCATTGATTCCAAAATCATTAGAACGATGCTCTCTTTATTGCATTGCAGGAGAGGACGAAGAACCAGCTTGCTGAAGGAGGTTTCTAAACAAGACGACCTGAAGAACGTCGGCCCAGTTAAAGACAATGAACGTTGGCTCTCTTGAGGGAGGAGGAGAAAACGACGCTCAATGCAACAATGATCGGAGTCTATGTTAAACAATCAAGTGCGTTATTGTGTGCTAAAGGTTTAGGGAGAGTTGTGTGGTGTTTTGGTTTCTTTATTGTGTCCGTTTCCATAACAAGAGTGTACCTTAACCATATCTGGTGGTTGTGTGTTGTTATAAGCTGATGATTGTTGGATTAAGAACATTAATGTCAATGGTTCGTGTGGTTAATGTAGGAGATGGCCTCCCCTGACATGGTAGAACTAACACACATGGGACTGCTAATTGATTCCTTGAACTTAGAATGTCTCCAGTAGTTCTGAGAAAGAAGGATAGAAATCCATGAATTAGTCTAGCAGATGTACTATCACCTGGAAATCTTAATTGGATGTGTTCTGACAAATACATAGAGGTGATAAGGTGCAATGGCAATATAAATAGTCTGCAAATTACCAGGAACTGTCAAGTTTCATCTGGGCTCCAGGCTAGCATATAGATGATTGCATTGAATCACTGTGGGAATTCAAAATATGCCTCCACATCTTGTCTTAATATGCGTCGCTTTTTTCTTGTCATTTCTTTTCTGAAGTAAAAATGATGAATTATTATTGTTTGAAATAAATCGATTATAATCATTTATATTGAACATTTATATCTAACAAAGACAATTATAACAATTATATTCTGATCAACAATATCAGATAAATTAAATCTAAATAACACCTACTATTACAATAGAAAGACAATCAATAAAATAACATCTCACGCATTGGTGGGGTTCGAACCCAAAGGCCAACACCTTTGTTATGGGACATAAGTTTTGCCTCCACATCTTGTCTTAATATGTGTCACGGATTTTTTGTAATGCCTAAAACAATCTAATGCTTCAAACATAAGAAACTAGCAATCGCTGAATGTGATATCTATTTTTTTATATTTTAAAATATATTATAAATAAAAATAAAATATATAAAATTATAAATTACATTTAAAAAAAAAGGAAAACCAACTTTTATAATTTTCCTATTAAATACTTGGTGCAGTCTAAACATTTATAATGAAATAAGATTTTAGCAGTCAAATTTTCTTTCTATTTTTATTCCGAATATCATATTACATTCCCACAAAACAAAAGGGCTCCTATAAGAGGAAAATTTAACCTCCTGTGTTAAGAAAAATGAGCAATTTACCCTGTAGACAAATCAAGTTTCTCCCAATAAAATTGCGTCATGTGAAAAATAAATTAAATATCAATTTCTATTTATATTTGGGAATTTTAATTAAATTTAATTTCTAAAATAAATAGTTAATTAATTTATATTAATATTTATTTTTTGGCCAATCAAATGATGCCAAGTGTCAAATTTCATATTCTTGGCAAGTGCATCAAATCTTCCAAATCAAGTGCAAGTCAATATTGAAATGAAATCATATCTTGCAAATATGGAAGCAAATGTCAAACAAATCACAAAGGCCAACCAAATCGTGCCACTTCATTAAGTAAATATGAAAAAGTCTTTCACCTTACAACTATAAATAGGGGTGTTCTCCACACAATTAAAAAGACAATTGAAGACACAAGTAAGAGAGCATTCAAAAAGTCTCAAAATCCTCTCCAAAGACAAATCAAAGAAGATTCACGGCGTTCAAAGCCAAAACTCAAGGCGTTCATCGCGGAAATAATCCAAATTCAACGTTTGATTCTGGAAAAAGTCGAAAGACCTGCGAATTAACGCTATCAAGGCATAAATCCACCTTTGCGGAAGATCAAAGCGTCAATTCCGCCAAGAATTACAAAGGTTCAACTCAAGTTTTCCAAGTTTATAACGTTTAGTTCTGAAATAAGTCAAAAGACCCCTAATTAACGTTATTGACGATATAAGTCAACGTCGAAGGAGATTAAAAGGTCAAATTCCACCTCCAAAGTTTCAAAAATTGAACATCGTGTTCTTAAAGTGAAGAATCAGATGCTTTAACTAGCAATCTTTGCATCCACAAGATATTTGATTAAATTTAAAAATCATTTGTATTATTTTTCTTGTTTCAATAAATTCGGAAACACGACATTTGCTTTACAAATTTGTAGCATGCCTAGTGGGATCATCTCTACCTCTCATTTCTCCCAAAAGCTTCGGAGTATTAGAATGGCTGTCGACAAGATCTCGGCACTCAAAGTCACTGCTTTAAGTTAAAATGAAAGTATCGGTGTCATCACCAAAAGTATGTCAAAGAAGTTACAAACATACCCTGAGATGACTTTCCATAAAATTGTTGAGAAAAACCTACTCCGTTCAACAAGACTAATGAAGATGATGGAGACTTGAAGGATGACTCATCTTCATCTACTCCTTGCTCGACATCAACCGTAGCTCCCATCATAGTGACAAATATGACAACCTTGGAAAAGCAAAAATTGCATGTTTGACAAGGGCCATAGAGGGTATAGCAAAGCATGTTCAGTTGATTAATGGGTTGATTCCCGTTGACCAACTAAAAGAGTTCATCATGGGACCATTAAAGAAAAACTCAATGGAGGCGCTAAGTCGTCTATGACTTTCACGAAGCCATACACACAAAGAATTGATAATTTGAAGATGCAAGTTGACTATCAACCTCCCAAGTTTCAACAGTTTGATAGCAAGGGTAATCCAAAGAAACATGTGGCTCACTTCATTAAGACCTGCAACAATGAAGGGACTTATGGAGATCACCTCGTGAAATAATTGTCTGATCTTTGAAAGGAAATGCATTTGACTGGTACACTGACTTGGAAGCCAACTTTAGTTGACAGTTGGGGGCAATTGGAACAAGAGTTTTACAATCGGTTTTACAGTACCAGAAGGACAGTCAACATGATCGAGCTCACAAACTCACACCAATGGAAGGAAGAGTCCGTCATTGATTATATCAACTATTGGAGAAATTTGAGCCTTAATTGCAAGGATAGATTGTCCGAGACTTCAACAATTGAAATATGCATCAAAGGAATGCATTAGGGGTCTCCGGTACATACTGCAAGGGATCCAACCCAGAAAATTTGAAGAACTAGTTACTCGAGCTCATGACACGGAGCTAAGCATGGCTTCAAGTGGATCGAAGGGGCCACCTATCCAAGAGTCCAGTAAGTTTAAAGAAACAAGAAGCCAGGAGAGGGGGCAAACCATTTTCCAAACCCCCGGTCAAACAGTCCATGGCAATGATTAAAACCTTTTTTAAATTGCAAGGAAAGTCAGGTGATACGAGTGGCGAGAAGAAGAAATCCCCTCAAGGAAGAAGGCAAAGAAAATTGACTCTAAAAGAGATGCAAACCAAACATTATCCTTTTCTCAACTCTGATGTCTCCGGGATATTTGATGATTTGCTCAATATGAATCTCATTGAACTGCTTGAAATGAAATGACCTGAAGAGACAAGAGAACTGATGACCCGAAATACTGCAAGTACCACCGACTAGTGGGACATCCGATCTATGAATGCTTCATATTCAAAGACAAAGTCATGCAACTAGCCCACCAAGGAAAGATCTCACTCGAAGAGGATAATGCGGCCTCAAATCTAATCACTATCCTAGTTGGATCATTCGATGTCGTGATACAAAATACGGTTGAACTAAAAGAAAAAGATTCATACAACATGATGCATGCGGAAGAAACTCCTTTTTGAGAAGATTGTCTCTCCAACATAAAGATCTCTGATGAGGAATGCATGTCGGCAGTGACCTCTACTGGTTACTACTGCTTGGCTCCAAGCCACATAAGAGACCATTGTTTATAACTTGTTATGCACGTGAGGAAAAGGTCAACCGCATACTAATTGATGGAGGTTCTGAAGTCAATATTTTGTCATTGCGCACAATGAAGGAATTATCAATTTCCATGGACGAACTAACAAATAGTCGTATGATGATCCAAGCTTCAACCAAGGGGGGCAACGGGCTCTTGGCATCATAAGAATAAACTTGTTGATGGAAGATATATCGTCAACCGCATTGTTCCATGTCATAAATGCTAGGCCATCATATATATAAAATATTATATAAGAATTGTGTGGTTCCTTTTACTTGGCACCAGTGCTTCAAGTATTTTCGAGACGGTGTTGTAAAGAAAGTGCTTCCTGACGCTAAACTATTCACCGAGGCTGAGCCTCATTTTGCCAATGCCAAATACTATCTCGAGGGTACAAGAGCTAAGCAAGATTCATCTATTAGAAAACCCGAACAACAAATAAATAAAGACGAGGAAAGAACAACCTCTTCAACGGACGACAGTGAAAGCAATCCAAAAGAAAAATCTTCCCTCATAGGGTTAGACTCACTAAATGAGTTGGTACTTTCATTAATAAATCTTGATGCAAGAAAGACTCAACCACTCATAGGATTCATGCGACCAACTCAAGGACCCAAATAGAGCATGAAGAACCTTCAGAGCTAAAAACTGTAAAAGGTTTTGACCCCAAAGCATACAAACTTCTAGTCAAAGCTAGATATAATCCAAAAGAAGGGGCTACTTTAGGCAAACTCCCACCGGAAGCCGATGGTAAACAAGAACACGGACTTAACGCAACCCAAAGGATGTTTAGAGAAAAGGGGCATGCTGTTAAAAGCTCTGGATCAGCCTTGGATGCACTCCATATAATCCTATCCGTGTAGCTATCAAAAGAGCTAGCACCAACCATATTGTCGAAGAAGAATGTTCTTCAACGAATGACATCCTTGGCAATAGGGAAAATAAGATGAAATGCATATCTGTCTTCGACAAGCTTGGATCCCCTGGAAAATTTAGATGTAGGAGAGCACAAAATCAAGAGTTAAGCATATCAAAAAAATCCAAAATATTGGAAGAAAACTCGTGAACCACAAGCTCGTCAAGTACTTCGAAGCTTGATTCCATCCCGCATGAGGCAATGCACTAATCTGAGTATATCAAGTGATAAGATGAAGATGATGATAAGGAAAGTGTAGCTTCATCTTACTATATAAGTAGTAGTGAAGAGACAATTGATCATGTTGAGGATGAGGTTGCAAAAACACATCATATAACTTTTAGTGAATAAGATTTAGTCGAAGAAGAGGATGCAGAAGCTGCTCCTCCCGAGCTCGAAGAAGGTGTTAAGCCACTGTTGATGAATTGAAAGAGATCAACTTGGGCGACACTGAAAATCCTCGACCAATCTCCATCAGTGCTTTATTCACCGACGACGAGGAGGAAGCATACATCGAATTGCTGCATGAATTCAAAGACGTGTTTGCCTTTTCATATAAAGAAATGTTTGGCCTAGACCCAAAAGTAGCAGCCCATCATCTATCAATAAAGAAGGAGCTCGCCCTATCAAGCAAGCTCAATGTCGATTCCGGCCTGAGTTGGTTCTTTTAATCGAAGTCGAAGTCAATAAACTCATCGAGGTTGGATTCATTCGAGAAGTCAAATATCCAACATGGATATCAAGCATTGTCCCCATAAGGAAGACAAACAGACAAATTCTAGTCTATGTCGATTTTAGGAATTTGAACAACGGGTGCTCGAAGGATGATTTTCCCTTACCTATCGTAGAACTCATGATTGATGCAACAATTGGCCATGAAGCTTTGTCTTGCATGGATGGGTCATCCGGGTACAACTAACTACGTATGACGCCAAGAGATGAAGAACTAACGGCATTTCGTGCCCCAAAAGAGAAATACTACTACAAGCAATCGGTAGAAAATGGCTACTAGTCCTTCGATACGGTAAAATTGTTCCGGTCATTGTTCACGGTAGGAACATATATGCCTTCCCTCTAAAGATAGTCCACACCACCTATGATGGAATCTCCAATAACCCTATGCTAGTAGGCATTAGAGGATTTCGGTAGATCAACGATTGATCAACGGAGAAGACAAGAAACTCATTTCTCATCTCGTCGAGACTTGAACGAGAGCAAGAGAGCAAAGGAGCAAAGGTAGCAAAGAATTGTCAAGGATTTCAAGCATAGTTTTGAATGGCAAAGGTCTCCTATTTATAGACCTTGCATTAAAGAAGGCAAGTTCAACTTGTCTTCTTCTTCTTACAAAATGACAAACTTTTTTTGTCATATTAAGAAGAGAAGTTCAACTTTGCTTCTTCATCTTGCAAAGAGGAAGACAAGTTTGATTCTACTTCTTACAAAATTACAAACTTGTTTTGTCATATTAAAGAAGAAAAGTTCAACTTTGCCTCTTCTTCTTATAAAATGACAAACTTGTTTTGTCATATTACGAAGAGAAGTTCAACTTTGCTTCTTCATCTTCAAGAAGACAAATTCAACTTTGCTTCTTCGTCTTCAAGAAGACAAATCCAACTTTGCTTCTTCGTCTTCAAGAAGATAAATCCGACTCTGATTCTTCACAAGAAGACAAATTGAACTTCGCTCTTCAAGAAGACAAATTGAACTTTGCTTCTTCAAGAAGACAAGTTCAACTTTGCTTCTTCATAAAAAGACAAATTCAACTTTGCTTCTTCATCTTCTCCATAATTAATCCAATTAATTATTTTCATGAATTCCATCATGGATTTGTGTGTAACCCTTTAGGTTCACTACTCAGCTAGACTTGGGCTTGTATCACATATACAATCTAATGAGCAAGTTATTTGCATTAGATTAATTAGATCATATCATAATTAATCACCCTCAATTAACTCCTTAATTGGAGGGTACCCGTTACCATGGGTGGCCACCTAGCAGTAGCCCATGGCACTAGAGAATAGGTGAATCTACGTAAACCTGTACATTACGAGTTCCATGCAAATACAGTCCTTCCATTAGGCTAATCTCCTTATCGAAGTTTAGGGCACAGAATTGCAATCGGTTCCCATCTTGGATTTCGATATCTATGTATCAACTCTACACTTTGTGCTACACATTTATCAACATAGTAAACTCCTTTCCTATTTGATCAACTACCGTGGCCACGGATTTTGGAGAACACAATGTAGAGAACATAGGAGATTCTTCATCATCTCATGATGAGTGATGGATCCTATCTTGGAACTCACCAACCTTCATGCATGCTCTGGCTATGTCTAAAACATGGCTTTTAACAACTATAGAAGAAACCATAGCTGCGTCAAACATGATCAAGTCATAGCTGTCCTATGCACAAGGTTACTGTGGAACCTCAAGTCAAAGGACCACTTAATGCACTATCGTAACAAAGGAGAATCAAGTCATACCGATCATGCCCCACAAGGCTTCCATATGACATCTCCTACGGGCCATTTCAGTGAACTTGATAACTCCTAACCAAGCACCCACTAAAGTACGTAGACATCATTCGTCATTGTCTATGAAACGCAACAATCATCATATGAACGCATCACTTAGTGCAAGTCTCTAAGGAATCATGGTTGATGCCCCATCTCGACCGATTCATCGACTTGGAACATTTTAGATGAAACCATAAAGGTTGGTTTCATGGTCATCATCATATGCGCGACCCAACCCCATAGCACTATGAAATAAGGGCTTCAACCAAATGCATACAAATATTGTATTAAGCATAAGATGAAGATGGCTAAAGAGCAATTCTTAATATTAACATTTTATTGAAAAAGATCGTTTAGAATGACAGACAATGAGCCAACAATTGGCTTAACGGTCACCAGTTCTAACATCATATTCATCATATCCGATGGAGAAATATTGTCATATTCCTTCACTCTCACCCAGAATTGCTCCAACAATGTCGCCGAATATCAAACTCTTATCTTTGATCTTGAGATGGCAGTTGACATAAAACAATTGCATCTTAAAGTGTTGGAGACTCTAAAATTAGTGATCAATAAGCTTCTTGGGTTATACGAAGTCAAGAAACCCGAGCTATTTCCATATTTTGATTATGCTAAAAGGCTCGTCGGATGGCTCGGAGATATGGAAATCGAACATGTGCTGTGAAAAGATAATAAACAAGCTGATGCACTTTCCAAACTTGCCTCTAGCCTCACCATGCTTGAAGATAATAACCGCATGTCAATATGCAAGAATTGGGTAGTACCACCAATTTTTTATGATGATGATAGCAAAGAATAAGGAAATCATGCTGTCGAGGTATTTGAAATAGAGAAAGAAGATTGGCGCCAACCGCTCATAGAGTACCTAAAGTATGACAAGATGCCCGATGATCCACATTGAAGATTTGACATTCAGAGACATGCAACCCATTCACTACAAGGACACTTTATAGGAGTTCATTTGATGGGGTCTTCTTACGTTGCTTAAGCGAGGATGAAGCAGTTCAAGCTATGGAAGAAGCTAATTCCAGGGTTTGTGGCACTCATCAGTTAGGCCCAAATTGCACTTCCGTATAAAGAGGATGAGTTACTATTGGCCTACCATGGTCAATGATTGCATAAATTAGACACAAAGATGTCAAGCATGTCAGTTCCACGCTAACTTCATTCACCAACCGCCAAAACTATTATACCCGACAGTTGCATCATGGCCATTTAATGTTTGGGGCCTAGATGTGGTTGGAGCTCTAACAAAGTCTTCTTCTAAAAATTTATATATCTTGGCTGCAACTCACTACTTTTCCAAGTGGGCTGAAGTCGTACCCCTCAAGGAAGTAAAGATGGAAAATATCGCTGACTTTATCCGCATCAACATCATCGCCTACTATGGATTTCCCCGCTACATCATCACTGATAATGGAAAGTCTTTCTACAATAGCCTGATAGACAAGCTCACCTAAAAGTTCAACTTTAAGCAAGGAAAATCCTCGATGTATAACGCGGCTGCAAATAGACTAGTTGAAGCATTCAACAAGACTTTGTGCAACTTGTTGAAAAAAGTGGTTGCCAAGTCAAAAGGAGATTGGCACGAATGAATGGGAGAAGCTTTATGGGCTTATAGCTCAAGAAACTCCTTGTTCATTGGTGTATGGCGTGGAAACTGTTGTCCTTCTCGAGCAACAAATCCCATCGTTGAGAATAGCTATTCAAGAAGGACTAACTCAAGAAGAAAATTCATGTTTGCACCTTGACGATTTGGAAGCTCTGGACGTAAAGAGGTTAGAAGCACAACAAAGACTCGAATGCTATCAAGCTCATCTCTCAAGAGCATCTAATAAGAAAGTGCAGTCTCGCTCTTTTCAAGTCGGTGATTTGGTGCTTGTTGTGAGAAGACCCATCATCACCACTCACCATATTGGAAACAAGTTCACATCAAAGTGGGATGGTCCTTATATCGTCAAAGAAGTCTACACAAATGGTGCCTACAAGTTGGTCACTGAAGATGGCTTGAAAGTTGTCTCAATTAATAGAAAGTTCATGAAAAGGATACTATACATAAGAAAAACAAAGCAAAAATACTCCATGACGCATGAGCCTAAACTGCATGTTGCTCCTGGCCCACATTGAAAGCCTATGGTAGGCGTGTGGATCGTCCCGGGAGGAGCGCGAATATGGAAGCGCGATATAAAATAAATTACGAAAATTTGAAGCATGCTCATACATGAATTAAAACAACACGTTCAAGGGGTGTTCCCTTGAACCTCCCGGGCATTTGGTGTATCTCATGACTAAATTAAAAGCATGCAAATCATGAAGGCCATAGGGTGTAGAAATCGAAAACACCAAAATGAAATAACCTACCCAGTTGTCGTTTTGTCTTCAAACCGCTACTCGCATTGTTCCCCGTTTTGCACCAAGATCTCGAATTTGAGACCCTCTAAATCGTACACGCAATCCACCCACGTATCTTGATCCTCGTGCTAGTGAAAACCAAGTGTATGTATTTAGAGAGGATGGATCGACCAAACGTTATGAATTAACGTGATCAATCCTCCTTAATTTGAATGTATGAAACAAAGAATCAAAAGACTTGTTCTTGGGAGAGGGAGTGGATGAGCAAGAGGAGAGAGACATGAGTGGTGTGTGTGTGTGTTTCTTGAATTTCATCATCATTCTAAAGTGTTAACCTAGGAGTATGTATAGAGGAGGAATCCTATTCCTCTTCAAACTCCAACTTTAGAAGCTTGGTTTGACTAGGATTTTGACCTAGTCAAAGCTTAGTCAAACTAGGCTTAGATTGGTCAAATCCATCTTGGCCATTCATCTCTCCTCTTTAATCTCAACCATATATTTATTTTATGGAATATTTAAATCCCATTTAAATAATCCAAGGGGCTTTTAAATAAATAAAATAAATAATAATATTTATTTTAAGCCCACATAATTTATCCCAATAAATCCAATTTATTTATTTAGTTAATTCCTCATAATCGAATTTAAAGGAATCAACATCCCAAGAAAAAGAGAACCGATTAAATCCAATTTAAATCGTTCAACCTCTCTAACTTTAATCCCAAATTAAATACCTTTGATGCATGCGGATTGTGTGTGACTCTTTAGGTTCACCCTTTCCTAGACTTGACTGAATTCCCAGCCATCCTATGATAAAAATTCGTCCGTCACCATGGGTGGCCGTCTAGCAACGGTCCATTGTACTAGAGACTAGGTGAATATTTTTGGTGTGAACATTTAGACTCTTTAGTACGTCTATCCGTCCATCTACAATCTCACTACTTAGAGTCTAGAACATGGAAATGTAGGTATCCATTTTCGACCTAAGCCTTACCTCGTCCATACTAAACGTCCACAGGGGTCCTACCCTTTTGTTCAGTTACTGTGGCCACAGATTTATCAGGGACGAGTGTCAGAGTAAAGTGAGATATCACCGTCAACCTTCTGACAGGAGATGGATCTTCTCTCGGGATCTACTGTCACACTACACATCTTGACTGTACTAGATAGGGCTTATGACTACCGAGTGACTACGACTTGGCAGCCTCTCGCCATACCTAAGATACAGGCACGGTGTGCAGGTGATCTCAGTAATCCCTCAAGTCCAAGGATCAACTTGTATATTGTTGGAACTGGGAATACAAGTCATACCTGACTGACCCTACTCAAGGTCTTCCATATGATGGTTCCCACGAGTCACCTCAGTTAGTAGCCACCTAGCTGGCTGACCCACTAACACTGCATGGATGAGCCTCATCATTTGTCGATGAAATGCGACTGCAGATGCTTAGTGCAAGTCTCAAATGAATTCTCGATGCCCTATCTCGAGATTCATTGACTTGGAGTATTTCAAATCGATCCGGAGAAACTGATTTCATGAACCTACCATCCAATGCGTAGTTCCAGTTTGCCGGAATATGATTTCGGTCTGTTGGCTTTGCAATTGCAGTGAACATTTAATATAAAGCAGTAAAGTGAACACAGACAAAGTATAAGCCAAATGAATATCACTTTCTTATTCATTAAAATTTATTAAAACTCTGAAATTGTTCAGACATTGGTTACATTAGCCCAATAAGATTGGCTTCACTGGTACCTATTCTAACAATCTCCCACTTGACCTAAAGCCAATCGCCTATATGCTTAATCCCCACCTTCTCAAGATGCTGCGTATGTGCAGTTTGTGACGTAGGCTTTGTCAATGGATCTGCTGTGTTGTCTGCTGAGCTGACTCGGTCCATTCGGACGTCACCTCTTTCTACGATTTCCCTCATAAGGTGGTAGTGTCTAAGAATGTGCTTGGATCGGTGATGGGATCTCGGTTCCTTTGCTTGCGATATAGCTCCGTTGTTATCACAGAAGATAACCACGGGCTCGATAATGCTAGGCACCACACCCAATTCTTGGATGTAGTTTCTCATCCAAGTTGCTTCTTTCGCAGCTTCTGAAGCTGCTATGTATTCGGCCTCATTGGTGGAATCAGTTGTGGTTGCTTGCTTGGAACTTGTCCTGGCCACCACACCACCATTGAGCCTGAATACATAACCCGACTGAGACTTGGCGTCATCGTCATCCGCCTGGAAGCTAGCATCGCTAAAGCCTTTTAGGAATAACTCTCTATTGCCATAGACCAAGAACATTTCCTTAGTCCTCCTTAGGTACTTAAGGATGTTCTTTACCGCATTCCAATATGCCTCGCCTGCACAGGACTAATATCTGCTTGTTACACTTAAGGCGTAAGCGATGTCAGGCCTCGTGCAATGGACGACGTATTGGATGCTGCCTACAGCAGAAGCATAGGGGATGCTCTTCATCCTTTCAAGTTCCTCATCGGTCTTGAGAGACTGTTTCTTGGACAACTTGATCCCATGCATCATGGGAAGGAAACCTCGTTTGGAGATATCCATGTGAAAACTTTTCAGGATTTTCTCCATATACGAGTTTTGGGTCAATCCTAACATTGTCTTAGATCTGTCCCTGACGATCTGGATGCCTAGAATGTAGGAGGCTTCACCCAAATCCTTCATGGAAAATTGAGTGGATAACCATACTTTTGTGTTTCTCAACATTCTAACATCATTGCCTATGAGTAGAATGTCGTCCACATAAAGCACTAGGAATACTACAGAGCTCCCACTGATCTTTTTGTATACACAAGGGTCGGATTCATTTTTGGTAAAATCATATCCTTGTATGCCTTCATCAAAGCCAATGTTCCAACTACGGGATGCTTATTTGAGGCCATATGGACTTCTGGAGACGGCAGACCTTATGCTCTTCTTCGGTAACCGTGAATCCTTCCGGCTGATCCATGTACATCTCTTCCTCAACGAAGCCGTTGAGAAATGCCATTTTTACGTCCATCTGCCATATTTCATAGTCATACCATGCTGCTATGGAAAACAGGAATTGAATGGACTTAGCCATGGCTACTGGCGAATAGGTATCCTCAAAGTCGACCGTGGGTTGCTGAGTGTACCCTTTTGCCACTAGCCTAGCTTTGAAGGTCGTAACTTCTCCATCAACGCCAAGTTTACGCTTATAGACCCATTTACACCCGACTGGTTTAACGCCTTTGGGTGGGTCTACAAATGTCCAGACTTGGTTTTCGCTCATGGAGTCCATTTCGGCTTTCATGGCCTCAAGCCATTTTTCCGAGTCGATGTCAGACATCACGTCTCCGTATGTCTTGGTATCCTTGTCCAATTGACTGGTCACGGTTAGAAAGCCATACCTCACGGGAGGGCGAGACACTCTAGCTGACCTACGGAGGACGGGAACGTCAGTGGTGACTGTGGGTGCAGACATAACAGGAGCTGGCGGTTCAGGTACCGGGGCTAGCTCCTCCTGAGGTTGTTCGACATGCCTGGTATGCTGAACCTCGCGAGGTCGCTCAACCTGTTGGGTATCTATTTTGAAACCTCTAAGTGAGGTATCCGCAACTTTTGGAATTGATGATTCGTCTCATGTGACTCCTCAAGGATTAGATCATCACGTTGGACACCAATTAGAAACCCTTGTTCCAAGAACACTGCATTTCTTGAAACAAATACCTTTTGTTCCAAGGGGTCATAGAAATAACAACCTGCAGTTTCTTTAGGGTATCCAACGAACCTGCACAAACTAGACTTTGATTCTAGCTTGTCTCCCACTAACCTCTTGACGTATGTAGGGCTACCTCATTTTCAAGTAGTTGTAGAATGCAGGCTTGTCGTGCCATATCTCACATGGAGTTTGGGTCACTGCATTGGTCGGTGCTAAATTTAATAACTTGGCTGCGGTTTTCAGTGCGTAGCCCTAAAAAGACAAGGGCAATTTGATAAAAACTCATCATGGATCGGACTATGTCTAACAAGGTTCGATTCCTCCTTTCAGAGACGCTGTTCAATTGCGGTGTCTCGGGAGGTGTCCATTCAGAGACTATACCGTTTTCTTTAAGATAATCAAGGAATTGATTACTAAGGTATATGCCGCCTCGGTCTGACTGCAACACTTTAATTTTGCACTCGGTTTGGTTCTCGACTTCAAGCTTGAATTCTTTAAACCTCTCAAGAGCTTCAAACTTGTACCTCATCAGGTAAACATAACCGTACCGTGAATGATCATCGGTGAAGGTTATGAAGTAGGAGAACCCACCTCGGGCTTACGTCCTTAGTGGTCCACACACGTCTGTATGGACCAAGTCCAATAGACCTGTGGCAAGCCTGCTTTGTCCTACAAAGGGCTTCTTGGTCATTTTCCCTCTAAGGCAGGATTCACAAGTTGGTAGATCACTCAAATCCCCAACCTCTAGGTTCTTTGAGTCTACCAATTTCTTCATTCTTTCTTGGGAGATATGACCTAGCCTTGCATGCCACAGTCGTACATTCCCGTCATTATCTACTTTACGTTTGTGTTGAGCATTCATGACAAAATTTATTTGTTGTAAGATATAGAGACCGTTATTAAGCATACCAAGCAGATGAGTAAATCCACCCTTCATTAAATAAAAGCAATTTTTATTGATTGAAAACTCTTAACCACTATTGTCTAAGAATGGAATGGAAATGATGT
Source organism: Sesamum alatum (assembly GCA_034509735.1). NCBI lineage: Eukaryota > Viridiplantae > Streptophyta > Magnoliopsida > Lamiales > Pedaliaceae > Sesamum > Sesamum alatum. The sequence goes on from JACGWO010000006.1 coordinate 13,736,293, forward strand.
TTTTAATCATGCTAGGTACATAATAAACCTGCTCTAATTCTATACTAATACGATCACTAACTACTAAGGTGGCGGATCCTATGGTTTCTGTCGAGATGGCCTTGCATTTCCAAGCTTTAGGACTATTTCACCGCTACTCAGCTTTCTGCTTCTTTTCAACACCTGCAAGTCGTTGCAAATGTGAGCTCCACAGGGGGTATCGAATACCCAAGAGGCAGAGTTAGTAACCATATTAACCTCAATCACAAATATACCTTGCTTGGAGAGGAGTTTGGGGCAATCCCTCTTCCAATGCCCTTTCTCATGGCAATGAATACACATGTCATTTGCCCTCGACTATTGCTTTACGTCAACCTTCCTTCTCCCTTTGCCTTTCCCCACTTTGGCAGCGGGAACACTCTTAGGGTTGGTAGCGGCTTTGACGGACTTTCCCTTTCCCTTCTTCCTTTTCCAACGTCCAGCACCCTTACCTTTCGTCTTGGAAGTTGAAGCCTCTCCAAACAATACCGACGGAGTAGACTTTTTGGTCGTTGCCTCGTATTGCACCAACATATTGATTAACTCATGGATACCTTTCTCAAGAGTATTCATGTTGTAGTTAACTATGAATTGGTCGAAAGAGGGTGGGAGTGACTGAAGGATCACATTATGTACGTCTCGTTATCAAACCCTGCTTTGAGGTCTTCGAACTTTTCCACCAAGGTAAGCATCTTGACCCCATGCTCATGTACAGAGGACCCTTCGATCATTTTGGTTCCAAAGAATGCCTTCGTTGCTACATACCTAGTATGTTGGTCTGGGACTGCATAACAATCCTTCAGGCGAGCCATTATGGAAGGGACATCGTGTAGCCTCTCATACTGCTTCTGAATTTCATTGGTCATAGACGTAAGTATGATGCTATGGATTTTTCGGTTATCCTGATGCCAAGTCTCGAACGTCTCACGTTCTTCGGGTGTGGATCCTTCCGGCAAAGTCTGAGGAAACGGCTTGTTCATGACATAGCCTTGGTTCTCGTAATCGAGGACTATCCTTAGATTTCTCAACCAGTCGTTGTAATTGGTTCCATTAAACTTGTTTGTCTCAAGTACGGTTGATAATGGGTTCTTAGACATTATTTTAAATCTACATTTAAAAATAAAACTTAATCACCAGAATTCAATAAAAGGTTTTAACAAAATTAAAGACTTGGACTTTAGTCATTTAATTCTCCCACTATTTCTACGAAAACACGACACTCTCAAACGTTATTTTTGGAAAACTTTTTCCTAGTGGGCATGGGATCTACAGTGATATCTTCCATATCCCGCTTTTACGATTTGCATGAAAAACAACCTGTGGGAGGTATTCCATACCCTTCTCGTTCCACGAGATTCCCAAGATATCTGCCTCACCCTTTTACGTGATCCCAAGGACTACAAGCGAATCACGTTATTCGAGCGTTAGACCCGACCCAATCAACCGAATCATAGCACTCACTGCTACCCCACGACTTGTGAGACAGGCAACAGGAGTGTACTCTTCGTTCATGACAAAGTGCAGCTTCTTTTCAGCACGATAGTCGTGCCACGACTCGTGAGACCATGCTATCGACTGAAACTAGCTTCCTCACTTTGCCATGGACGGAAGGCTTGGACAAACTCCTAGGGTCCTAGTCCACTTATATAAGGTCTAATATTCAACTTGGTCCAAGCAAGTGAGAGTTTGATGTCCGAGATGTCATTCATACATACATCCATAATGCATTATAAACATTTGCATGCTATAGCAGTAATACGATAAATAAACAATTCATTCACCATAAAAACTGCATGCAAAATTAAAAGCCTAGCATGCCCCTGTTGGATGATCACAAGCCCGAATCCTATGCGACCCACTGAGCCCGCAGTGGATCTATGGTCAATCTAAGGTTGGTCCAATACTATTACATTAATAATAGTAACCCATCAGCACACTGATGGGCCTTGCCTCCTTCTCCGCCGGGCCTCCATGGAACTCCTTGAATTCTCCTTTCTGGGCCATCCTTCATCTCCATCATGGAAATAAAAATAAAATACTTCCTCACCACTATACTACTCTCGTTACAAATTTAAAAAGAAACCCCAGCGAAAACTCGGGGGAGTACAATTGGAGGGAGACAGAAAGCCTTATTATTCGAAGGCAACCAAAAAAGAGGAGGAGAAAAATAAATAAGGCACACAGGTCCAACATAAAATTAAAACCACATATTCGGTCTAGGGCTTGTCATCATCCGTTCTCAATCAATGCACATAATTCATGATATCCAATCATCAATAATGCATATAAGCCATCATATCCAATCATATAATTCATAAAAGAATTAAAAAGACGAGGTATACATGTAAACTTGGTGTAACATTGGTAATCCTTTTCTTGTTAGGAAAACCTTTTCCTCATTATTCAAAAATATTAAAATTTTGAGGTTCTAAAGCAAACAAAATAAAACATTTTTACAAATAATGTCTTCAAGAAAACATGCAAAATATATAAAATAATTTTCAGAAAATATTCCAAAAATGAAGAAACAAGAAAACCACCGGAACGGCCAAGGCCCACCGCTGCTGGCAGCGGCCTGCCCGGCCCTGCCTACAGCCTGCGTGCACAGAGCATGCCCGACCGGGCGCGCGAGCGCAGGCCCCTGTCTACATGTGTGCGCGGCTGCAGGTAGGATCCACCTGCTTGCGCGCACGTTGGCCGGGCGGCTGCGCACAGGCGCCCCGAGCCTGTGCGCACTATCCTGCCTCGCAGCCCTTAGGGCGCATGCGCGCGCGGGCGGCCTGACTAGTTGCGCGTCTGCCGATCGTGCGCGGCCGGTAGCGCCTGCAGCTGTGCACACGTGCTGTGCGCGCTTGGCCGAGCGGCCGCGCGCAGGTTCCTTTGCTTGCGCGGGCGCAGGGCCGTACGCACTGCGTGCGCGGTCAGCCGTTGGCTGCCGCGTACATACGTTTCTTGTTTTGTTTTATTATTTATGCTCCATTTTCCAAGAAACCAAGGAACACCAAGAACTCATGCACTACCAACATGATAAACAACATGAAAAATGACATGTTTGTAAACATAAAACAAGAATCACGTAAATCACGCTTTTACACGTTTTTCATGCTTTAAGACGTAAAACCTTACCTATACACTGAACCGGGCTCTGATACTACTGAAAGCCTATGGTTGGTGTGCAGATCGTCCTGGGAGGAGCGCGAACATGGAAGCGCGATATATAGTAAATTACGAAAATTTAAAGCATGCTCATACATGAATTAAAACAAAACGTTCAAGGGGTGTTCCTTTGAACCCCCCCGGCATTCGGTGTATCTCATGACTAAAGTAAAAGCATGCAAATCATGGAGGCTCTAGGGTGTAGAAATAAAAAACACCAAAATGAAATAACCTACCCGGTTGTCTTTTTGTCTTCAAACTGCTACTCGCGTTGTTCCCCGTTTTGCACCAAGATCTCGAATTTGAGACCCTCTAAATCGAACACGCAATCCACCCACGTATCTTGATCCTCGTGCTAGCAAAAAACCAAGTGTATGTATTTAGAGAGGATGGATCGACCAAATGTTGTAAATTAACGTGATCAATCCTCCTTAGATTGAATGTATGAAAAAAAGAATCAAAAGGCTTGTTCTTGGGAGAGGGCAGTGGACGAGTAAGGGAAGAGAGACAGTTACTCTAGCCACAGATTTATCAGGGATGAGTCTCAGAGTATAGTGAGTCACCGTCAGCCTTCTGACAGGAGATGGATCCTCTCTTGGGATCTACTGTCACAGTACACATCTTGACTGTAATAGATAGGCCTTATGACTACCGAGTGGCTACGACTTGGCAGCCTCTCGCCATACCTAAGATACAGGCATGGTGTGCAGGTGATCTCAGTAATTCATCAAGTCCAAGGATCAACTTATATTGTTGGAACCAGGAATATAAGTCATACCTGACTAACCCTACTCAAGGTCTTCCCTATGACGGTTCCCACGAGTCACCTCAGTCAGCAACCACCTAGCTGGCTGACCCACTAACACTGCATGGACGAGCCTCGTCATTTGTCGATGAAATGCGACTGCAGATGCTTAGTGCAAGCCTCTAATGGATTCTCGATGCCCTATCTCGAGATTCCTTGACTTGGAGTATTTCAGACCGATCCGAAAAAACTGATTTCATGAACCTACCATCCAATTCGCAGTTCCAGTTTCCCGGAATGTGATTTCAGTTTGTGGGTTTTGCTTGTGTAGTGAACAATTATTATAAAGTAGTAAAGTGAACACAAACAAAGTATAAGCCAAATGAATATCACTTTCTTATTCATTAAAATTTATAAAAACTCTGAAATTGTTCAGACATAGGTTACATTAGCCCAATCAGATTGGCTTCACGGTCAACTATTCTAACACGCATGACTATAAATTGCGTACGACACCCCCTTTAAACAAGAACAAAAACAGAAAAGAAAAGAAAATTCATGTTTCTTTGAACTACGTTATGACTTGATCTATTCATGGGGTATGTAGGCAACTTAGATATTTTCTAAGTTCTGTCATGAGTTTGTAATGAATTATGTTTTCCAGATTTGATAATTGGTTCATTGCAAATTTGGAGTTGTATTATTTGGTATTGGATAGTTGGCTTATCGCGTATCCGTTCTATCTCATGAACTTAAAAGTAAATATGCACAAAGATTGCAAGATAGGAAAAAAGAACTTCTGTTACGTAATCTCAAAAGGAAACAACGAGGTTCTTGATTTAGAACAAAAGAAGAAGAAAGAAACTCAATGAAGGATAAGATCCTAAACAAATCTCAAACAAAAGGACTCAAACTTTTCAACTCTTCCTTGAGGCTTCCAAATTTGCTCTTGAAGACTCCAAGTTCTCAGTTATTTCATCATTGAGTGAGGTAGTATTCTCAAGCACTGCAATTTTCTCTTCAATCTCACGAACTTCAACTTGAGCGCTATGAAGAAGTTGTTTTTGATCCTTTAAAGTGGCACACATGTTCGTTCTTTGCTCCTTCAAGGCCACAATCTCATTCTCAATGCACTCTTACTTGTCTATAGTGGATTGAATCATAGAAGCCTCTTTAGTCTCTTTAACTTGGACATCTTGGAGACGGCCGTTGGCTTCCTTTAGTTGTCGCTTGAGAAGATTTTTGGACAACTTTTCAGAAGACGATGATCATGCTTCATCATAAGCATCAACCTTGGGAAAGAATACGTTCATTGACTCTTCAGCTTTGGAAATGTCAAACTTCTGAAAGCTTTTCATAGATTCGACGAAGTAAACATCTTCTTTGATTGATGAGTCAATTAGGGTGTTTGATATTTTCATGAGAAGATCACTCCACATCTTTTGAAGAAACTCCTTTTGATGATTAAGGACGAATTTCTCGCCTTCAGATACTGACACTACATCATAATGAGGAGTTTGTTTTGCCTTAAGTCCCATTCCAAGTGGAAGAGGCCCCAAAATCGACCTTTAGCTATCTTGATAAGTTTCGTCATCTTCAGCAGCTAGGACTTTGTCTTCTAACTGCGGCAAGGCATCAACTTAAGTTAGAAATAAAAGAAGATCTTATCGCTCCAAAGTAAAAGAAAAAAAAGTTAGAAAAATAATAACCTCCTTGGCAAAATTTACCATTAATGGTGTAGGACTTGAGGCATCACCATCAACATCAATGTTTGTTGGTTTTGAATGGTTGGAATCTCTCTTCGGCCTCTTCCAATGACAATGGGGGTTGTTACTCCCAGTTTCCTCCAAGGGACAAGAAGTACTTTTCCTCTTACTTGCTTCAAGGGCTCAACAACTTGTGGATTACGCTTAGGAGGAAGAGAAACAACATGCTCATGAGACAAATCTTGAGCGCCACCATTACCACGTTCTTTGAAAGGAACCTTACTTAAGTTGGAAGCAAGCAACCTCACCATATTTTTCTTTAAGATAACCACCATGATTTTCGGCTCACCATTTTTTGTACGCCTCGGAAGAGAATTTCTTTGTATTTGTAGGCAAAGAAGGAACCGCACCTTTTCCATGGTCTTGGATGAGATATAAATGTCAATAGCGAATTCATGTTCCAAGGAAGCCTTGTGGACATCTTTTCAAAAGATTCCTGGTATTTCTTCGAAGAACCCAAATTGGCGACTGAATCGATGGGGGCTATAAGGCTCAAATTCTAAGTGATCGCCTTGCCGCAAAGGAAGGTAATTTGAATGAATGGTCATGAATAAGTTTCTTCAACTTCTTTTGCATGCCCATCATCAACAAATGGGAAGTCTTTGTCCTTCATAATCATGTCGCAAGTCTGAGAGACAAAGTCACCTTTGTGAAGTTGCTTTCTCTCCTTTTGTGGATCGTTATATTTTGCAACTCCTTCACTTGAGGAGAGCGTCATTTTGGGCCCACGACACCTTCCAAAACTTGGTAGTAAGTCTTGAAATAGTGTGCTATCTAACTATAAACGAAATGAATCGAAAATGGAGAATACACACAAGTTGTTCTTGGACAGTTAGAAATCTTGTTCAAACCTTTGTAGATACTGCCGAAGACAGGAACAACTAGACTAACCTTTCGACCGGATCTATGATACTCGCCACTTTGAAAGTACTGGGGCATATTGAACCAATATCATCAATGGGAAAAACGACATTGCAGAGCCAACATGCCAAGTACGCCGCCAAAATGTTTTTTCTTTTAAGCTTCCTCAGTGCCAAGTTTCGAGAATATCGCTTCATTCTCAGTAGACCACTTGCCATGTACACTGAAGGTTCCGGAAGGATTATGAGTGGAGTTGGGACGGACCGCCTTTTTCTCTTTATGTGGAGGAGGCTTGCAACACATCGTGGTCTTTTAAACCAAAACTTGATCCACTTGTGGGCAGAGACTTGAGAAAATTAACCTCCATCACTATTTCCTTGAAGCAAATAATAAGCATGGAGCAAGAATTTGCAAGAGCGAGGTACAAGTCATTGTCCCGTCTCATCAACGCCATCAATCTCCTTGGCACTAGAACGACTTCATCATAAAGGAGTCTAGTCACAGGAAGCCCCGTGAGGGTATGCAAGTCCCACAATGAGATGGACAACTCTCCAAAGGACTTCAAAAGAGTATTGGTTGATGGGCACCCCGCTTCACAAAATGCTTTGATGACGTCCGGTCAGAAGTGAACGATGAGGCATACACATATTCATATATGTGAGTAGCAATTAGTTTGTGCTCGAATTGGCTAACGATGTCTTTAGTCCATTCCCAAAATCCCTTGATGTAGCGAAATTCTCCGGCAAATTGAATGGTGTCTCCACACTTGGCTATACCTTCACCGATGCGGCGACCTAATTGTTAGAATATGTGACCATGTAGCCAATCTTGGTAGGCCAATTGTAACCTATGTCTGAACTATTTCGAGGTTTTAATAAATCATTAATGAATAAAAAGTGAAATTCATTTGGCATTTACTTTGTTTGTGTTCACTTTATCTGCTTTATATATAACTGTTCACTACACAAACAAAGCCCACAGACTGAAAACGCATTTCGGGGACTGGGACTACGTTTGAAGGTAGGTCCATGAAATCAGTCCCGTCGAATCAGTCTGGAAATCTCCAAGTTAAGGAATTCGAAAGTGGGTACTGAGATTCCCTTTGAGACTTGCACTAAGCATCTGCTGTCGTATTTCATCAACGGGTGAGGAGGGTCATCTAAGCAGTGTTAGTTGGTTGGCCTGCTAGGGAGCAGCTGACTTAGGTGACTCGCGGGAACCGTCTTACGGAGGACCTTGAGTAGGGTCGGTTAGGTATGACGTGTGTTCCCAGTTCCAACGATACAGGTCAAGTCCTTTGACTTGATGAATCACTGAGTTTACCTGTACATCAGGGCTGTATCTTAGATATGGTGAGAGATTGCCAAGATGCACTTGAGTAGTCATAAGCCATATCTAGTGCAGCTCCGGTGTGCAGAGTGAAAGTACTTTCCAAGAAAGGATCTGTCTCCTGTCAAAAGGTATTGACAGTTGTGTCTCACAAATGCTCAGTGTCTTGTCCCTAAAATCTGTGGGCACAGTGATTGAATAGAAGGGAAGGTTTCCCTTGCAGCGTTTAGTAGAGGACAGACCGACACTTAGGTCCAAAATGGGTACCTGCATTATCCGTGCCCTAGACCCTAAGTGGTGAGACCGTAGACAGAAGGATAGATGTACTGTAGAGCCTAAATGTTCATCCCCGAGTATTCACCTAGTCTCTAGTGCCATGGACCGTTACTAGACGGCCACCCATGGTAACGGGCGGATTCTAAGAATCCAACCAAGTCTAGCTGAAGGTGAACCTAAAGAGTCACACACAATCCGCACATATATACGTATTTAATTTAGAATTAAATATTTGGAGAAATAGAGCGATTAAATTGGATTTAATTGGGTCCTTATTTCCTTGGGAAGAATTAAATTCCTTTTATTAGAAAAAAGGAATTTATCAAATAAATTAGATTTATTAGAAAATTAATTTAATGGGCCTGGAATAAATATTTATATTTAATATTGTTAGAATAGGTGACCAGAAAGCCAATAGGTTTGGCGATTTGTAACCTATCTGACAACTTGATGTAAATGTAATATTATTATGTGATGAATAAAGTGAGTATTCGTCACTTCTGGTGCTTACTTTGTTGCGCTCATTTCACATTTGTTAAAACGGTGTTTAACTTATATCGCAACAAAGCCCACAGACCATGGATAACAACTCGTGCAGTTGGGCCACGCATTGGATGGTGGTCATGAAACCAATTGATTAAGAGTTGGGTCTGAAACGTTCCAAGTCGAGGACCTCGAGACAGGGCATCGAGAGTCCTATTGAGACTTGCGTCAAGAGTCGTGTTCATTGGATGAGTACCGTGTTTCATCGGCGACAGGCGTGGGACGCCTACACGATCTTGATGGGTTGGTCGACTGGGGTCGAGCCGACTGGACTGACTCGCGGGGATCATCATATGGAAGCCTTGGAGGCTTGGTCGGTATGATTGGTTTTTCCCAGTTCCGATAGTATGGGAGTAATCCTCAGACTTGAGGAATCATGGCAGTCGCGTGCACAGGACGGCTGTATCTTGGATCTGGGGAGAGGTAATCATTCTGTAAGATGATTATTATAAGCCTTGTCCAGTGCAGTCGGAATGTGTAGCGAGGACGGTGGATTCCAAGAAGAGGATCTGTCCCCTGTCAGTATGTGACAGAGGTATCTCCTATGCACTCGGAGACACGTTCATGCTGTTTGAAGCTGTGGCCACAGTGGTTGGTCGAACAGGGAATGGTTTCCTGTGTCGACGCAATGAAGCATACGTGGTCTCGAGTATTAAGCATAGATACCTAGTCAAGGATGGGAACCGACGCCCAATTCCATACCCTAGACTAAGGCCGGGAGACGGTAGACGGAAGGATCGTACCCGTACGAAATCGGCGCCTAAATGTTCACGCCAATTCACCTAGTCTCTAGTGCCATGGACCGTTGCTAGACGGCCACCCATGGTAACGGGCCTTTGTGGGACACAGGCCCAAGTCTAGCATAGGGTGAACCTAAAGGGTCACACACACTCATGTTCTCTCTCTCCCTCTCGGCCACATCTCTCTCTCTCTCTCTCCTTCCAAGAAAATACTTCCTAGTTCTTTTGTTTTAACAATTGAACAAAAGGAGGATTGATCTCGTTAAACTAATAACGTTTGAGCGATCCGTCCTCTCCTAAATATACTTGTTCTTTCGCTAGCACGAAGATCAAGATACATGGGCGGATTGCATGTCACGAATTAGAGGGTCTCCTATACGAGATCTTGGAGCAAATCGGGGAACAACGCGAGTACCGGTTAGAAGGCGAAAACGACAATCGGTAGGTCTTCGGTTTATCTTTTTCGTCCTTTTTATTTTTCGAATCCTATGGCTTCCATGATTGCTATGTATGCCTTTTATTATTCATGAGATACACCGACGCTCGGGAGTTTCAAGGGTACACCCCTTGAACACTTTTATTTTAATATATGTTTATGCATGTTTTAAATTCTTGAAATTTAAATTATACCGCGCTTCCGCATTTGCGCTACTCCCGGGACAATCCACACGCCTACCCTAGGCTTTCAGTAGTATCAGAACGAGGTCACGATTTGGAGGATCTCAAGAACGAGGTCTTGGTGCAAAACGGGGAACAACGCGAGTAGCAGTTGAAGACGAAAACGACAACGGGTAGGTCTCGTTTAAGATTTTCGTCCCTCTTTAATTTTCAACTCTATGGCCTCCATGATTTCTTTATTAGTTTTACAATCATGAGATACACCGAACGCCCGGGAACCTCAAGGGTACACCCCTTGAGCGTGTTCTTTAAAATTAAAAGCATGCCTTTATTTTTGTATGTTTAATTTTACCGCGCTTCCGCATTCGCGCAATTCCCGGGACGATCCACCGATTGCTTTCAAACCACACTTGAGACCAACAAGTTTAATGGAACAAATTACAACGACTGGTTGCGCAATCTGAGGATAGTCCTAGATTACGAGAACCAAGGCTATGTCATGGACGAGCCTCTCACTAGGACCTTACTGGAAGGATCCACACCAAAAGAACGTGAGACGTTCGAGACTTGGCATAAAGATAACCGGAAGGTCCGTAGCATCATACTTGCCTCTATGACGAATGAGATTCAGAAGTAGTATGAAAGGCTAGATGATGTCCCTTCCATTATGGCTCTCCGGAAAGATTGCTATGCAGTCCCGGACCGGCATACTAGGTATGTCGCGATGAAGGTGTTCTTTGGAACTAAAATGACCAAGGATCCTCTGTACAAGAGCACGGGTTAAAATGCTTACCCTGGTGGAAAAGCTCGAGAACCTAAACGCAGGCCTCGATAACGAGACCTACGTAGATGTGATCCTTCAGTCTCTCCCACCCTCCTTCGATCAATTTATTGTTAACTATAACATGAACACACTTGAGAAGGGTATTCCTAAGTTAATCAATATGTTGGTGCAATACGAGGCAACGACCAAAAAGTCCACGCCGTCGGTATTGTTTGGAGGTGCTTCGACTTCCAAGACGAAAGGCAAGGGTGGCGGACGTTGGAAAAGGAAGAAGGGAAAGGGAAAAGCCATCAAAGCAGCTACAAACACTAAGAGTGTTCCCATTGCCAAAGAGGGGAAAGGCAAAGGAAAGGGGAAGGTTGTCCCCAAGCAACAGTCGAGGGCATATGACATATGTATCAATTGTCGTGCGAAAGGGCATTGAAGGAGGGAGTGTCCCAAACTCCTCTCCAACCAAGGTATCTTTGTGATTGAAGTTAATATGGTTACTAACTCTGCCTCTTGGGTATTAGATACCGGCTGTGAAGCTCACATTTGCAATGATTTGCAGGTGCTGAAAAGAAGCAGAAAACTGGGTAGCGGGATATGATCCTGAAGCTTGGGAATGGCAAAGGCCATCTCGGCAGAAGCAGTAGGATCCGCTACTCTAGTAGTTAGTGATTAGTATAGAGTTAGAGCAAGTTTATTATGTACCCAGTATGATAAAAACATTATTTCCATTCCGTTGTTAGACAATAGTGGATATGAGTTTATGATCAATAAAAATTGTTTTTATTTGATGAGGTGTGGAATTGCTCATCTGCTTGGTACAATCAATAATGGGCTCTATATCTTACAAAAAATGAACTTCGTTCTAAACGCTCAACACAAACGTAAAATAGATAACAATGGGAACGCACGACTGTGGCACGCTAGGCTAGGTCACATATCCCAAGACAAGATGAAAAGATTGGTAGACTCAAAGAACCTAGAGGTAAGGGACTTGAGTGAGCTACCAACTTGTGAATCCTGTCTAAGAGGGAAAATGACCAAGAAGCCCTTTGTAGGATAAAGCAGGCTTGCCACAGGTCTGTTGGACCTGGTCCATACAGACGTATGTGCACCACTAAGGACGCAGGCCCGAGGTGGGTTCTCCTACTTCATAACCTTCATCGATGATCATTCACGGTACGGTTATGTATACCTGATGAGGTATAAGTCTGAAGCTCTTGAGAGATTTAAAGAATTCAGACTTGAAGTTGAGAACCAAACCGGCTGCAAAATTAAAGTCCTACGGTCAAACCGAGGCGGAGAGTACCTTAGTAGTGAGTTCCTTGATTATCTTAAAGAAAATGGTATAGTATCTGAATGGACACCTCTCGGGACACCACAGTTGAATGGTGTCTCTGAAAGGAGGAATCGAACCCGGTTAGACATGATTCGATCCATGATTAGTTTTACCAAATTGCCCTTGTCCTTTTGGGACTATGCATTGGAGACTGCGGCCAAGTTATTAAATTTGGCGCCAACCAGTATATTGACCCAAACGCCATATGAAATATGGCACGACAAGCCTGCGTCCTACAACTACTTGAAAGTGTGGGGTAGCCCCGCATACGTCAAGAGGTTAGTGGGAGATAAGCTAGAATCCAGGTCTAGCTTATGCAGGTTCGTTGGATACCCTAAGGAAACTGCAGGTTATTACTTCTATGACCCCTTGGAACAGAAGGTACTTGTTTCAAGGAACGCAGTATTCTTTGAACAAGGCTTTCCAGAGGATATCCAACCTGATGAACTGATCCTTGAAGAGTCAAGTGATGGAAACCAGTCATCAATGGGAGCCGCGGAATCCTCACTTAGAGGATTCAGGATAGATACCCGAAGGACTGACCAACCTCGAGAAGTCCAGCATGCTAGGCATGAAGGACGGCCTCAGGAAAGGCCAGCCTCGATACCTGAACCGCCAGCTCCTATACAGTTAGCGCCCACAGTCACCACTGACATTCCCACTCTCCGTAGGTCAACTAGAGAGTCTTGACCTCCGGTGAGATGTGGCTTTCTAAATACGACCAGTCTACTGGATAAGGATCCTAAGACATACGGGGAAGCGATGTCTGACATCGACTCCGAGAAATGGCTTGAGGCCATGAAAACTAAAATGGACTCCATAAGCGAGAACCAAGTCTGGAGACTTGTAGACCCACCAAAAGGGGTTAAGCCAGTTGGCTGTAAGTGGGTTTATAATCGCAAACTTGGCGTTGATGGAGAAGTCACAACCTTTAAGGCTAGGCTAGTAGCTAAAGGGTACACTCAACGACCCGGGGTCGATTTTGAGGACACCTACTTGCCAGTAGCCATGGCTAAATCCATTTGGATCCTGCTTGCCATAGCAGCATGGTATGACTATGAGATATGGCAGATGGACGTGAAAACAGCCTTCCTCAATGGTTTCGTTGAAGAAGAGATCTACATGGATCAGCCGGAGGGCTTCACAGTCACTTGAGAGGAACAAAAGGTCTGTCGTCTCTAGAAGTCCATCTATGGCCTGAAACAAGCATCCTGAAGTTGGAACATTAGCTTTGATGAAGTACGGGGTTATGATTTCATCAAAAACGAAACCAACCCTTGTGTATAGAAAAAGGTCAGTGGGAGCTCTATAGTGTTCCTAATGCTTTACGTGGATGATATTCTACTCATAGGTAATGACGTTAGAATGTTGGGTGACACAAAAGCATGGTTATCAACCCAGTTTTCCATGAAGGACTTGGGTGAGGCTTCCTACATTCTAGGCATCCAGATTGTCAGGGACAGATCTAAGAGAATGTTAGGACTCACCCAAAACTGGTATATGGAGAAAGTCCTGAAAAGGTTTCGGATGGACAACTCCAAACGAGGATTCCTTCCCATAAGGCATGGGATCAAGTTATCCAAGAAACAGTCCCCGCAGACTGATGAGGAACTTGAAAGGATGAAAATCATCCCCTATGCTTCTGCCGTAGGAAGCATCCAATATGCGGTCCACTGCACCAGACCTGACATTGCTTACGCTTTGAGTGTAACGAGCAGATATCAGTCTTGTGCAGGAGAGGCACATTGGAATGCAGTTAAGGGCATCCTTAAGTACCTGAGAAGGACTAAGGAAATGTTCTTGGTCTATGGAAATGGAGAACTGATCTTGGAAGGCTTTAGCGATGCTAGCTTCCAGGCTGATGAAGATGATGCAGAGTCTCAATCGGGTTATGTATTCAGGCTCAATGGAGGAGTAGTGGCTTGGAAAAGTTCCAAGCAAGCAACCACTGCTGATTCCACCACTGAGGCCGAATACATAGCAGCTTCAGAAGCTGCCAAAGAAGCGATTTGGATGATAAACTACATCCAAGAGTTGGGTGTGGTACCTAGCATCGCCGAGCCCGTTGTCATCTTTTGTGATAACAACGGAGCAATAGCGCAAGCAAAGGAACCGAAATCTCATCACTGTTCCAAACACATTCTTACACGCTACCATCTTCTAAGAGAAATGGTAGGAAGAGGTGACGTTCGGATGGACCGAGTCAACTCAGCAGACAACACAGTAGATCCGCTGACAAAGCCTATGTCGCAGAGCGCTCATACGCAACATCTTGAGAAGATGGGGATTAGGCATATAGGCGGATTGGCTTTAAGGTCAAGTGGGAGATTGTTAGAATAGGTGACCATGTAGCCAATCTTGGTAGGCGAATTGTAACCTATGTCTGAATAATTTCAAGGATTTAATAAATCATTAATGAATAAGAAGTGAAATTCATTTGGCATTTCCTTTGTTTGTTTCACTTTAGCTGCTGTATATATAATTATTCACTACACAAACAAAGCCCACAGACTGAAAACGCATTTCGGGGACTGGGACTATGCTTGGAGGTAGTTGCATGAAATCAATCCCGCCGAATCAGTTTGAAAATCTCCAAGTCAAGGAATCTAGAAAGTGTGTACCGAGATTCCCTTCGAGACTTCCACTAAGCATCTGCTGTCGTATTTCATCGACGGGTGACGAGGGTCGTCTAAGCAGTGTTAGTGGATTGGCCTGCTAGGGAGCAGCTAACTGAGGTGACTCGCGGGAACCGTCTTACGGAGGACCTTGAGTAGGGTCGGTTAGGTATGACGTGTGTTCCCGGTTCCAACGATATAGGTCAAGTCCTTTGACTTGAGGAATCACTGAGTTTACCTGTACATCAGGGTTGTATCTTAGATATGGTGAGAGATTGCCAAGATGCACTTAGTAGTTATAAGCCATATCTAGTGCAGCTCCGGTGTGCAGAGTGAAAGTACTTTCCAAGAAAGGATCTGTCTCCTGTCAAAAGGTATTGACAGTTGTGTCTCACAAATGCTCTGTGTCTTGTCCCTAAAATTTGTGGCCACAGTAACTGAAGAGAAGGGAAGGTTTCCCTTGCGGCGTTTAGTAGAGGACAGACCGACACTTAGGTCCAAAATGGGTACCTGCATTATCCGTGCCCTAGACCCTAAGTGGTGAGACCGTAGACGGAAGGATAGATGTACTGTAGAGCCTAAATGTTCATCCCCGAGTATTCACCTAGTCTCTAGTGCCATGGACCGTTACTAGACGGCCACCCATGGTAACGGGCGGATTCTAGGAATGCAACCAAGTCTAGCTGAAGGTGAACCTAAAAGAGTCACACACAATCCGCACACATATACGTATTTAATTTAGAATTAAATATTTGGAGAAATGGAGCGATTAAATTGGATTTAATCAGGTCCTTATTTTCTTGGGAAGAATTAAATTCGTTTTATTAGATAAATCTAATAAATTAGATTTATTAGAAATTAATTTAATAGGCTTGGAATAAATATTTATATTTAATATATATATTTATTTATTGCCCTTGGAATATTTAAATAGGATTTTAATACTCCATTAAATTAAATTAATGGTTGAGATTAAAAGGGAGAAATCAATGGCTAAATTTGGTTTGACCAAAGAAGCTAGATTTGACCAGGATTTGAAGAACATGATGATTTTTGAAGAAGATGATGATTTTTGAAACACACACACACACACACACTCGTGTGCTCTCTCTCCCTCTCGACCGCATCTCTCTCTCTCTCTCTCTCTCTCTCTCTCTCTCTCTCCTTCAAGAAAAATACTTCCTTGTTCTTTTGTTTTAACAATTAAACAAAAGGAAGATTGATCTCGTTAAACTAATAACGTTTGATCGATCCGTCCTCTCCTAAATATACTTGTTCTTTCGCTAGCACGAAGATCAAGATACGTGGGCGGATTGCGTGTCACGAATTAGAGGGTCTCCTATACGAGATCTTGGAGCAAATGGGGAAACAACACGAGTACCGGTTAGAAGGCGAAAATGATAATCGGTAGGTTTCCGGTTTATCTTTTTCGTGCTCTTTATCTTTCGAATCCTATGGCCTCCATGATTGCTATGTATGCCTTTTATTATTCATGAGATACACCGAACGCCCGGGAGTTTCAAGGGTACACCCCTTGAACACTTTTACTTTAATACATGTTTATGCATGTTTTAAATTCTTGAAATTTAAATTATACCGCGCTTTCGCATTCGCGCTACTCCCGGGATGATCCACATGCCTACCCTAGGCTTTCACTAATATCGGTGAGGGGATCGGCTCGTTGGAACAACAATGATGATTTGCTTGGAAGGACCACGCCTTAAGAGTCTTGCTCAGTAGAACCTCTTGAGACCATTGCTCTGTGTAGAGTGGATGCGTCAACTTGGCTATTGTTTTGCATATCGACCGACAAGAGAAACGTGGGTCATCAATGTTGTTCCCTTCTCTTCAAATTATTTTTCGTCATCAAGAATAACCGAATGATGCAATCTGGAAGAGGAAGACAAATCCTTAAAGTAACCACTTTTTATATCTATCAAAGAAAGAAAGCAAAGGAAAAAGATGAGAAAAAAAAAAAAGGGGAAGACATGTTTGTTCTCGTGAATTTAAAAAAAAAGAAAGCAAACGAATAAAAGTCAACCTTATATGTTTCGAAGATCGACACAAGACAAAGGAAGAGCGGCCGGCCTGATTCTTTCCAAATGCTCCTACGAGTCCACTTGCAGTGGAATAAACAAAGAGTAGTGAAAAAAACGGATGAAACAGAGAAATAGAGAAGACTCAGAATCTGAAGAAAAATGCAATCTGTTTCAATCAAATTGAACAAGTAGGTCGTGTACAAAGTGAACCAAAACTATCTTCAGTACGATAAATTTGGTTCTTTCACCAAATCAGTGAACAAAGCCAAGAACCTTGCTGAATTTCACCTCCAGAAATGTCTACCAAAGTTCACGAACAACACAATTGAGAATTCTCTTCTGTACTATAAGCCCCAGAAGAGAGAAAGAATTTCTCCGCTGAAAAAATTTCCCTCACAACAAGTAGCCCAAACATGGTCAATGTCCCTTTATAGCTTTTTTTTTTTTTTTTTTTGGTGTTTGGCCAAATATGCATTGGAAATTTCTCTTTTTTCAAGAGCTGAAAAAGGAAGAAAACTGTAGTATTTCCTATTTTCAGTCTGGAATTTCCATCGTCCATGGAAGAATCAAAGCACCAACGTTCGCCGTGCTCGAAGTATGAAAATTTTACCAATTCTATCCCAGATAGCGCAAGCGAATTCTGATACTTCAAGTCTAAATCTTGGCTGCCAAAAATTCGCTCCCATCTTAACATTGACGGAGTCGCAACACAAATGGAAAAAAATTGCAGGAAAGGTATACGGCGCATAGAACTGATTAGAGAAAGGAAACTTCATTTTTGTTTAACTGCCAAGAAAACTCATTAGTTGAAAAAGAAAGAAACATGGAAAAACTCAGAAACAACGTAAAAGAAGAAGAATAACAGTAAAGGAAATTAGAAGAAAAAGCAAAAACAAGAAAAAAGGAAAAGAAAGAGAAGGAAAGAAAATGGGAAGGAAATGGAAGAGGAAAAAAAGAAGAAGGAAAGAAAAAAAAGAAAGAGGTAAAAAATGGAAGAAAAAAGGGAAGAGAAAAGAGAAGAAAAAGGAAGGAAAAAATAAAAGAAAAGAAAGAAAGGAAAAACTGAATCTGCAGCACTTTGGAGAAGAGAGAAATAGGTTTGATCAGACGTTGCCGTTTTATGAACCATGAAAGTGGGCTCAACATTAATGGATTGGTGCTTTGCGAAAAAATATGTGATGGCCATTTGTCGATGGGCTCTCTCCAAAAGGGTGGATTGGCCTGCAAGAAGAGAACGAAAGTTTGGGCTAAAAAAAAGGAAGAAAGAAATTAAAACTTAGACCATAATTTTCCTTTGAAGTCTTTAATTGCAGAAAAGACAAGACTTCCTATTAGAGTAGGTGACCATAAAGTTAATTAGATTGGTTGTTTTGGGAACTATTCGTTGATCTTTATCAAAAGTAATATTACATTGATGGATAAAGTAAGTATTCATCACTCGCAAAATGTATTTGTTGTGCTTACTACTCACATTGATGGCGTTTTAATGTCACAACAAATGCCCACAAACCAATTGGTTAAACCATTGAGTTGAGTTGCACATAGGTTGACGGCTATTAAACCAACTCCTTGAGGGTCGGTCTGAAACTTCCAAGTCGGAGGACCTCGAGACTCGGCCCGAGTGCCCTATACGAGACACTATGTGTTGTATTCACTGGGTGAGTGCCAAGTTTCATCGGTGCTAGGCGTAGGTCCTCTATGAATTTTAGTGGGTTAGATGGCAAGGTAGTCGACTAACTGAACTGACTCGCGGGAATCGTCATATGGAAGCCTTGGAAGCTTGATCGGTATGACTGGTCTTCCCGATTTTGATAGTATGGGATTAGTCCTCAGACTTGAGGAATTATGACAGTCGCATGCATATGAAGGTTGTATCTTGGATCTGGCGAGAGGTGGCCGTGTCTTTGATATGGTCATTATAAACTTTGTCCAGTGTAGTCGGAGTATGTAGTGAGGATGGTCCAAGAGAGAATTTGTCTCTTGTCAAATATTGACAGTTATGTTCCTATGCACTCTAAGATGTTAGACTCTTCAAGTCTACTCCATAGTGATTGATCGAGTAGGAAACGGTTTCCTAGGTCAATCAATAGAGTAAACGCGTCTCGAGTATGAAGCATAGCGTCTCGAGTATGAAGCATAGTCTCCTGGTCCAGGATGGGAATTGACGCCCATTTCCATGCCTTAGACTAAGGTCGGAGATGTTCGATAGAAGAACTATACTTGTATCGAACTCAGAGCGTAAATGTTCACGCCAACATTCACCTAGTCTTTAGTGCCATGGACCGTTGCTAGACGACCACCCATGGTGATGTGCATTTCTAATTAATTGTTAATCAGAAATAATTAATTAAATTGGATTTCATTAATCATTTATGTTGGAAACAAGACCAAGTCTAGCTGAGGGTGAACCTAAAGAGTCACACACAAATCACGATGGAAAAAGTGGAATTAATTTGAAATTAATTCTGAAAGAAGCGAATTAATTTAATTGGATTAAATTAATTCAAGGAGAATATAAATGACTGGATCATTTTCCGGGAGAGTCCATTGGATAGATGGCCTAAGAATTAATTAATTGAATTAATAAATTTTGGGCTTAACACCTTTAAATTAATTACATTAATTTATTGGGTTTGGTTTAACTAATTGATTGGATCAATTAATTAGTGTTTGAGCTTATGTTTATTTAATTGAATTAAATAAAATTTTGGATTTCAATAAGGTTTAGAATTAATTGGATTAATTCTAAACCCATGGATCACTTGATTTAATTTGATTAAGTCAAAATAGGTCAAACCGGTCCCATGGCTTGAAGTCCAAGCTCAAGGGGTTTAAGCAAGTTGGTAGGAGTTGAAAAATCCTCCATGGAATGTATGACATATGGGAGGTTGCACAAGCAGTGCACTTATATGATGGGTAGTGGTGCACATATTGTGCATAGTGTGTAGAAGTTATTTTGGAAGTAACTTGTGTTGTATGTAATTTGATTACATTAATACAAGACTTGTATAATTTTTTTCCACTCCCTAACTTGCTGTCTCCTCTCTCAAGCCACAAAAATTCTTCCATTTTTCTCCATATTTTGAGTTCTCTTTGAATTAGATTCAAGTTGAAAACATGAGAAATCCGTATACACTAATCAATAGTGTAATATGATTTCGTTTCTTCCTTGATCTAGCTTCTACCTAGCAGTAGATTTAGATTTGCTTCCATTAGTGTGGTGTCGACAAATTAGAGGGGCTATGATTTATCCAAGGGCGAACGGGAAAGGAACGAAAAGAGAACCAATGCTTGTTGTCGTTCTACATGTGAAACGAAAAAGGTAATGCCTGATTTAAATTATTGCATTTTTCATTTCTTCCTCTAGACACATATTCAAGCATGTTTTTATTTATGTTATGATGCTTTTGAAAAACACCGAATGCTCGGGAATTCAAAGGGAACACCCCTTTGAAATCGTTTTAAATTTTTTTTATTTTATGCTTTCACCGCGTTCTTGGGCCGTACCGATTCTTTTAGGGTACCAGAGCTGGTTCGGTGTTGTGGCTTTAGGAATAACATGTTGTTATGTGATGAGCTTGTTCAACATATTTAGTTTGCTTTTGGAAAGCATATTTTATGGTTTTAAGCATAGTTATGTGTTTAAAAGAATATCTGTTAATTTTGATTTTAATTATGGATATCCATGCATTTTTTATAATTAGATTTTCTGTAAATGCATGCTTTAATTTCAGTTTTCAATGAAGAAATTTTTAAAAAAAATGTGCAACACAGTAGCTGCTGGCCGACAGGGGCTAGGCGTGCTGGGCGCGCGCTGCCTGCGCTATGGCCGGCCGTGCGCAGGCGAGCTACTGCTGCCGCAGGGCGTGCGCCAGTGGCCGTGCACGCGGCCCGTGCCCTGGCCGGCAGTGCTTTCGGCAACCGATTTCGAACGGCTGGGCTATTTTTGCCTTTTTACCCAAAAAATTAGATTTCTACATTTCTGCATTTTTTCTGAAATTATTAATTTTTGCTAATTTTAAATTTAGTTAAATTAGATTTTTCTAAAAGTAAATTTTGCCTTAGATTAATTTCGAAATGGTTTTCAAACAAAAAAAGAAAAAGTATTTTTTGGTACATTGGATGTATGATACTTGATATCCATTTTTAATTGCATGATTAATATATATATATATATATTTCTGCATATAATTATGTTGTTATTTATGATATGGATATCATTATAATAAATGCATTGGATGTATTTGTTGAGCATGTTTATATTTGATATAAATGTGTATTAATTGTTGATTGGATAAACAATGGGGATGATCACAAAGCCCATGACCCTTATGTATGGTTGAATTTTTGTTGGGTGAGGCCTGCGTGCCTCTTTGTTTGATTCTACTCTCTCTCTCTCTCTCTCTCTCTCTCTCTCTCTCATTTTTAGTCTTGAAATAATAATGCTTGCTTTCTCCCTCCTTTTGTACTCCCCCAACATATGATTGTGGTTTCTTATTTAAATTGTAATGAGTGTAGTTATGAGTAAGGTTTTATTTATTTTTGAAATAAATTGTAAGGAAGCACTTCCATAGCGATGGTAGGCCCAAGAAGAGAACCCGTTCGACGGAGCCCACGATGGAGAGTCCAAAAGAACAAAAGAGATGTTACAAGGCCATTAGAATGATAATGGGTTATGATTTTGTAATAGTGTAGGCCACCCTAAATTCACCATAGATCCACTGCGGGCTCAATGGGTCACATAGGATTGGGCTTGTGATCATCCAACAGGGGCGTGTTAGGCTTATTTTGCATGTGGTGTATGTTCTAATATTTGATGTATGATGTGTTTGGAATGCCTCTCTTTATATTCAATGTTAAAACTCGTCATGCAAAATTTTCTTAATGATGAGGTCTCGGTTACAACTAAACTCAACTCTCACTTGGATAGCCCAAGTAAATATTAGGCCCATTAATGGATTAAAAATTCAAATGGTTTGATTTAAATCCAAGCCTTCCATCCATAGCAATGTAGTGAGGAAGCTACTTTCACCCATTCGTGGTCTCACGAGTCGTGGTACGTTTGGAATGGAAAGTTTGTGCTATTGTTATGACAAAGGAATATGCTCATATTTTTCTGTCTCACGAGTCATGGGGGCGATAGTTGAGATTATTCATTTGGTTGATGGGTCGGGCCTAACACTGAGTAACATGATTCACTTGGAGTCCTCGGGATCATGTGAAGAGGCGAGGCAAAATAACTTGGGGATCTCATTGGATGAGAACGATATAGGTTACCTCCCACAAAGCCTTTTTCTGTGTGAATCATAAAAGTGGGGCATGGGGAATTGTGTTTGTGAACCTCATGTTAGCTTCGTGTAAGCCGCGAGATGTTAAACACAGTTGAAATTAAATTCTTAATTAGAAAATAATATTATAATTAGCGATCAAATCACCCGTCTTGTTGCTATTACGATGTGGATCTCATCCATAAAAGGATGTCAATTGAATGGTTAAGAGAAACCAACCTTTCTTGCTCTCTGGTTGATGTTGGTTACGTGAACTTTCTCAAAACAGAACCGCTTTTAATTGTTGTTCACGGTAGGAACATAAGTGTCCTCCCTCTAAAGCTAGTCCACACCACCTATGATGGAATCAGCCTCAAACCTATGCTAGTAGGTATTGGAGGATTAAGGTAGATCAACTATTGATCTATTGAGAAATCAAGGGAATTCTTCTTTTTTGAGATGAGAAATGAACATAAGACCAATGCTAAAGTGAAAGCTAGAATTTTCTAGCTTTGAAGGAGAAAAACTCTAAGAGCTAGAGAGCAAAAAGAAAGCAAGAGTTTTGTATCTTTGTATGTAAAAAATATGGTATATAAATCTCTTGCTTTGTACCCCTTTTTATAGGCATTTCTTTCTATTAGATATAATGAATGTAGACAAGCCCTTTTGTCTTGCTCTTAAATAACACTTGTCTTCTTCATAGACAAGTTCTAGCATGACTCATCTTTTCTCCTTTTACACTTGTCTCTTCATAGACAAGCTTTAGTATGACTCATATTTTCTTTTTTTTACACTTGTCTTTTTTATAGACAAGCTTTAGCATAACTCATATTTTATTCTTCATATAAAGATGGAAAACAAGTCATGTCTATGTTCAATGAATCTTGTCTTGTGGCTTGGGCTAAAGTCCTGGGCTTTATCTTAATTCTCAATTGGACTAAGTCCAATTTTAAATAATTCCTAACTAATCATTTAGCCCATGATATTTAATTCTATAATTAAATACAAGCCCAAATTAATTAATCTAATTAATTGATTTTCAAGTTCAAATAGATTAATCTTTATTAATCTATCATAAGTCTTACTTAATCAAATTAATGCTTGTGAGTTTAGACTCCAAATTAAATAATCATATTATTAATATTCCCATGAAATGATTTCATAAATCATTTCAATCAATTAATTTAACTCCTTAATTAATTGATTTATTCTCCATAATTAATTCTATAAAATAATTCCAATAATTCCATCATGGATTGGTGTGTGACCCTTTAGGTTCACTACTCAGCTAGACTTGGGCTTGTATCATATATATAATTTAATTAGCAACTTACTTGCATTAGATTAATTAGATCTTATCATAATTAATCACCCTCAATTAACTCCTTAATTGGAGGTATCCGTCACCATGGGTGGCCATCTAGCAATGATCCATGACATTAGAGAATAGGTGAATTATTGCGTGAACCTATGAGCTACGCGTTCCATGCAGATATGGTCCCTCCGCTACTAACCTCCCGATCAAAGTCTAGGGCATGGAATTAGTTACCGGTTCCCATTATTGACTTTGATGTCTATGTATCAACTCTTCAAGTTATGCTTCCAATTTATCAATATAGGAAAAACCCTTTCTCCTATTTAATCAACAACCATGGCCATGGGCTTCGAGGAACGCATAATGCAGAGAACATAGGAGGTTCGTTATCAACTCATGATAAGTAGCAGATCCTATTTTGGAACTCACCAACCTCCATGCATGCTTCAACTATGTCTAAAACATGACCGTATAGTGATCTAAGATGAAACTGTTAGAATAGGTGACCAAAAAGCCAATAGGTTTGGCATTTTTGTAACTTATTTGACAACTTGATGTAAATGTAATATTAATGTGATGAATAAAATAAGTGTTCGTCATTCAATGGTACCTTCTTTTGTTGAGCTCATTTCATATATGTTAAAACGGCGTTTTACTTATATCGCAACAAAGCCCTCAGACCACGACTAACAACTCGTGAAGTTGGGCCATGTATTGGATGGTGGTCATGAAACCAACTGATTAAGAGTTGGTCTGAAACATTCCAAGTCAAGGACCTCGAGACAGGGCATCGAGATTCGTATAGAGACTTGCATCAAGAGTCGTGTTTCATCGGCGACAGGCGTGGGACGCCTACATGATCTTGATGGGTTGGTCGACTGGGGTCGAGCCAACTGGACTGACTCGCGGGGATCATCATATGGAAGCCTTGGAGGCTTGGTCGGTATGATTGGATTTTCCTGGTTCCGATAGTACGGGAGTAGTTCTCAGACTTGAGGAACCATGGTAGTCACGTGCACAGGGCGGCTGTGTCTTAGATCTGGCGATAGGTGATCATTCCGTAAGATGATCATTATAAGCCTTGTCCAGTGCAGTCAGAATGTGTAGCGAGGACGGTGGGTTCCAAGAAGAGGATCCATCCCCTGTCAGTACGTGACAGAGGTATCTCCTATGCACTCGGAGACACGTTCATGTTGTTTAAAGTTGTGGCCACAGTGGTTGGTCAAACAGAAATGGTTTCCTGTGTCGATGCAATGAGGCAGGCGTCGTCTCGAGTATTAAGCATAGATGCCTAGTCCAGGATGGGAACCGACACCCAATGCCATACCCTAGACTAAGGCCGGGAGACGATAGACGGAAGGACCGTACCCGTACGGAATCGGCGCCTAAATGTTCACGCCAACATTCACCTAGTCTCTGGTGCCATGGATCGTTGCTAGACGGCTACCCATGGTAACGGGCCCTTGTGGGACACGGGCCTAAGTCTAGTTGAGGGTGAACCTAAAGGGTCACACACAAATCACCGAGAAGATTGAGAGATTGACTTGGAGTCAATTTTGAATGATGAATAAGTAATTGGATTACTTATGGGATTGTCCATTGGATGGACGGGCCGATATTGTATCGGGCCTCGTTTAATCGATAAATGAGATTTATCGATTAAATATGGAAAGGTGAGATGTTGGATCTTTTGATTGGATTAAAAGATCAAAAGGAATTATTTACTTGGACATTGCATTGAATTGGATTTAATTTTGGGTTCGTCGTAATTGGATTACGGTAAAATCCAGTCTGTTAAATTTTGACCCGAGAGGAGAATTAATTCCTATTTTCGAATAAGAAGAAGTTGGACTTCGTCCCTAAATAGGCATGGCCGAAAATGCAACCTTGAAGGGAGCAAAATTCGGCCATGTTGGATGCAAGGTGGTAGTTGACTTGTCTCTTTTGATAAGGGACAAATCAACTCCAATCAAGCCCTTCCCTTTTGGTATGATTTGATCATACCTTAAAAGTTTGTAGGCTTGATTGAAGAATTAATGGTGATTGATTGGGATGTATCTAGACATCCTAGGATGAACCTAGACACATTCCAATAATCACATTAATTATGTATATATATGAGTATATACTAACACCTCATGCATGAGATTCATAATTCATCTTTTCTAGAAAAAGAAGACAAAAAAATCGGCCACTCCTCTCTCTCAAACTTTCAGCCCTCCTCCCTTTTCTTACTAGTGTTTTTCATTTGATCTTGTATCAAAAAGGGAAGAATAATGTAAGTTTAAGAAGAACACTAATCCATAATGTTTATCTTCTTAAACTGATTCCTTCTAAACCCGTTGTCTTCTAGCAAGGAGAATGTGAGTCTCTTCCGGTCTGGTGTTGATCACCTTTGGAGAGTTCATACATTTGAACTTGGTCAACATTCGAAGAAGGAACAAAGCAAGTAGCCGTGCACACCTGAAAACTACGAAGGTAATATTTTATTACGCTTTCATTGTTTTCATTTCATCTATGCCCTATGTATAATATGTGCCTTAATATCGATACATCTTACATTGAACGCCCGGTTGAGCACCCAAGGGTACACCCCTTGGGATTATGTTTATTTATTGATTTAAATATACGTATTTTTCCATGCTTCTCGCTTCCGCTCGCGCTCCCGGGCGGATCCGCTTGTCCTTCAAGTGGTATCAGAGTCCGATTCGATGAAAGGAGCATAGATATATGTGCTTGACATGATCTACTTTGTTTTACGGTTTTAATGGCATGTATGATCGCATGAATATATGAATAAATTTGATGATTCATTTGTTTAAATTTGATGGACATTAAGCATGCAAATCTTGTGAGATTGGATCTTGAATTGCATGTTCATTTTCAGTTTATTATTTTTTATTTATTTTGAAAAAGAAGTGTCGAAAACTATGGAAAAACGGACAGCAGCGGCAGCGGTTGGCTGCCGCCCCTACTGGCCGGTCACTGGCCTGCAGGCGCGCGCGGGCTCAAATAGATCTATGTGCTTGGCATGATCTACTTGGTTTTATACTGTTTTCCTATCTCACGAGTCGTGGGGGGCGACAGTTTGAGGCATGATTGGGTTGATGGGTCGGGCCCAATACTGAGTAACATGGTTCGCTTGGAGTCCTCGGAACCATATGAATAGATGAGGCAAAATATCTTGGGAATCTCATAGGATGAGAATGATATTGGATATCTCCCACGAGGTCTTCTTCATGTGAATCATAAAAGCGGGGCATGGAGATTACACTTGTGGATCCCAAGCCCACTAGGAAATGGTTTCCCGAATTTCCGGTTGAGAGTGGTGAACTTTTGTATAAATAGTGGGAGGGTTAAAGACTAAAAGACCAAGTCTTCAACTTGAATAATAATATTACCATCATCTGCTAATTTCTGCTTTACATTTTATAAATGTAGATATGTCTAAGAATCCATTGACTATGGTACTTGAGACTAATAAGTTCAACGGAACGAACTATTCGGACTAGCTGAGAAACCTGAGGATTATCCTCGGTTTCGAGAACCAAGGCTACGTCTTGGATGAGCCGCCGCCGAGCGACTTACCGGAGGGGTCCACGCCAGAAGAATGTTTGATGTTCGAGAAATGCCATGAAGACAACCGGATAGTGCGCAGTATCATATTGGCTTCGATGTCTAACGACATCCAGAAATAATATGAGAGGCTGGACAACGTCTCCGCCATAATGCTCCGCATGAATGAGGTTCATGCAGTTCCAGATAGGCAGATTAGATATGCCGCCACAAAAGTATTCTTTGGCACCAAGCTTGCTGAAGGATCGTCTGTACAAAGTCATGGGGTTAAGATGCTCTCCCTAGTGGAGAAGCTTGAGGACCTTAAAGCTGGGCTTAAGAATGACACGCACATTGACGTGATCCTCCAGTTGCTTCCTCCGTCCTATGACCTATTCTTTGTAAACTACAACATGAACGGACTTGAGAAGTTTATTCATGAGTTGATCAACATGCTGGTCTAATACGAGGCAACGACCCACAAGTCGGCGCCGGCGGTATTGATAGAAGAGGCTTCAACCTCCAAGGCGAATGGCAAGAGGGCCGGACGCTGGAAGAGGAAGAAGGAAAAGGGGAAGACAGTTGCGGCCCCTGTTCGCGCTCCAGGTGCCCCTGTTGCCCCGGTGGGGATGGGCAAAGGGAAAGGGAAGGCTCGTGGTTCTCAGCGGTCGAAGGCAAATGATGTCTGAATGCATTGCCAAGGAAAGGGGCATTGGAAGAGGGAGTGCCCACAACTCCTTTCCAATCCAGGTATGTTTGTGGTTGAAGTAAACATGATAACTAATTCTGCTTCATGGCTATTGGATACCGGGTGTGGTGTTCACATCTGCAATGATTTGCAGGCACTGCAAAGAAGTAGAAGGCTAACCAAGGATGAAATGATCCTAAGGCTAGGCAATGGCAAGGCCGTTGCTGCGAAAGCCGTAGGATCAATGGAGTTAGCCATTAGTAGTCATGTTAGGATTGTACTGAATGACTGTTTCTATGTACTTAGCATGATTAAAAATATTGTATCTATCTCGATCCTTGACAAGGAGGGATATTCATTTTCCATCAATAAAAATGGTTTTTTCATTATAAAGGATGGTGTTTCTCATTTGCTTGGTACATTGGTAAACGTCTGTACATACTTCAACAGTCTAATTGGATTATGACTACGGAACACAAATGAAAATATGATAATCATGATAACGCACAGATATAGCATGCGAGGTTAGGACATATTTCTAAAGATAGGATAAGAAGGTTGGTAGACTAAAAGAGTCTAGAAATAGACGATTTGGACAACCTACCGACCTGCGAATCCTGTCTGAAGGGAAAGAAGACCAAGAAACCCTTTGTTGGACAAAGCACGCTAGCCCGTCTGTTGGATTTGATCCATACGGACGTCTGTGGCCCACTAAACACTCAGGCTAGAGGTGGGTACTCGTACTTCATAACCTTTACCATGATCACTCACGGTATGGTTATGTTTACCTGATGAGGTACAAGTCTGAAGCCCTTGGAAGGTTTAAGGAATACAGACTTGAAGTAGAGAACCAAACCGGTCAAAAGATCAAAGCCCTCCGATCGGACCGAAGTGGAGAGTATTTGAGTGGTGAGTTTATTGATTATCTAAAAGAGAATGGGATTCTCTCTCAGTGGACCCCTCCTGGAACACCACAGCTTAATGGTGTGTCTGAAAGGTGGAATCGAACCTTGTTGGACATGGTTCGATCCATGATGAGTTGCACCGAACTCCCCTTATCCTTCTAGGATACGCTTTTGAGACGGCGGTCAAAGTTTTGAACTTGGCGCCATCTAAGAAGATATCCCAGACACCATATGAGATATGGCATGGCAAGCCTGCTTCCTACAAATACTTGTAAGTGTGGGGTTGCCCCGCATATTTCAAGAGATTAGTGGGAGATAAACTGGACTCGAGGTCTAGTTTATGCATGCTCATCGGCTATCCGAAAGAAACTGCAGGGTATTATTTATATGATCCTCGGAGCAAAAGATTTTTGTCTCGCGAAACGCTGTGTTCTTGGAAAAGGGTTTTCCATCGGATGGTCGACGCGATGAGGTACTCCTTGAGGAATCAAGTGAGGTACCCCATGAGGCGGCAGTGACATCTGAGTCGGTAGTTCCCATTGATAATGTTCCAGTGCTCCGTAGGTCGGCCAGAGTATCCCAAGCACCTGATAGGTATGGATTTTTGGGCCTGACCAGTCGGTTGGATAATGATCCAAAGACGTACGGAGAAGCGATGTCGGACATTGATTTGGATAAGTGGCTTGAGGCTATGAAATCCGAGATGGACTCGATGGGTACAAACCAGGTTTGGACCCTAGTGAACCCACCCAAGGGGTAAAACCCGTAGGGTGTAAATGGGTCTACAAACGTAAGCTTGGAGCTGAAGGGGAGGTTACAACCTTCAAAGCCAGGCTTGTGGCGAAGGGTTACACTCAGCGACTCGGGGTCGATTTTGAGGAAACCTACTCAACCGTAGCAATGGCTAAGTCCATTTGGATACTGCTTGCCATAGAAGCATGGTATGACTATGAGATATGGTAGATGGACGTGAAAACCGCCTTCTTCAATGGTTTCATAGAGGAAGAGATCTATATAGATCAACCGGAAGGTTTCACATCTGTTGGAGAAGAGCAGAAGGTCTGCCGTCTCCAAAGGTCCATCTATGGCCTCAAACAAGCTTCCCAAAGTTGGAACTTACATTTTGATGAAGTCATATGGGGATATGATTTCATCAAGAACGAGTTCGATCCTTGTGTATACAAGAAGATCAGTGGGAGCTCGGTTGCGTTTCTAGTGCTTTACGTGGATGACATCTTGCTCATTGGGAATGATACTAAGATGCTGGGAACCACTAAAGCCTGGTTGTCAACGCAATTCTCTATGAAGGATATGGGCGAGGCATCAAGATCTACAGGGATAGATCTAGAAGGATGTTAGGAATGACCCAGTCGTCGTATATTGAGAAACTCTTGAAGGGATTCAAGATGGAGAACTCAAAACGAGGTTTCCTTCCTATGAGGCATGGAATTAAGTTATCGAAGAAGCAGTCTCCTAAGACTGATGAGGAGCTTAAACGGATGTTGGACATCCCCTATGCTTCTGCCGTAGGCAGCATTCAGTATGCTGTCCAGAGCACTAGACCTGATGTGGCTTTCTCTTTGAGCGCGACTAGTCGATATCAGTCGTGTGCCGGGGAGGCACACTGGAGTGCAGTCAAGACTATCCTAAAGTACCTGAAAAGGACTAAGGACATGTTCTTGATCTACGGTGGTGGAGAATTGATATTGGAAGGCTATAGTGATGCTAGCTTCTAGTCAGATGACGATGATGCTAAATCTCAGTCTAGTTTTATGTTCAGACTAAATGGTGGCGTGGTTGCTTGGAAAAGTTCCAAGCAGGCTACCACGGTGGACCCCACCACAGAGTTTGAATACATAGCAGCTTCGAAAGCTGCTAAGGAGGCAGTCTGGATGAAGAGTTACATCCAAGAGTTGGGTGTAGTACCTAGCATCGCTGAGCCGGTAGTTATCTTCTGCGATAATAATGGGGCAATAACGCATACAAAGGAATCGATATCTCATCACCGATCCAATCATATTCTTAGACACTACCATCTGCTCAGAGAGATGGTTAGCAGGGGTGACGTTTGGATGGACCGAGTCAGCTCTATAGAAAACATAGCAGATCCACTTACTAAGCCTGTGTCGCAAGTTTCCCATACACAACATCTGGATAAGATGGGTTTGAGGTCAATAGGTGATTGGCTTTAGGTCTAGTAGGAGATTGTTAGAATAGGTGACCAAAAAGCCAATAGGTTTGGCATTTTGTAATGCTATTTGACAACATGATGTAAATGTAATATTATGTGATGAATAAAATGAGTGTTCATCACTAATGGTACCTTCTTTGTTGAGCTCATTTCACATATGTTAAAACGGTGTTTTATTTATATCGCAACAAAGCCCTTAGACCACGACTAACAACTAGTGCAGTTGGACCACTCATTGGATGGTGGTCATGAAACCAACTAATTAAGAGTTGGGCCTGAAACGTTCCAAGTCAAGGACCTCGAGACCGGGCATCGAGAGTCCTATAGAGACTTACATCAAGAGTCGTGTTTATTGGATGAGTGCCGTGTTTCATCGGCGACAGGCGTGGGACGCCTACATGATCTTGATGGGTAGGTCGACTGGGGTCGAGCCAGCTGGACTGACTCGCCGGGATCATCATATGAAAGCCTTGGAGGCTTGGTCGGTATGATTGGATTTTCCTGGCTCCGATAGTACGGGAGTAGTCCTCAGACTTGAGGAACCATGGTAGTCACGTGTACAGGACTATTGTGTCTTAGATCTGGCGACAGGTGATCATTCTGTAAGATGATCATGATAAGCCTTGTCCAGTGCAGTCGGAATGTGTAGCGAGGACGGTGGGTTCCAAGAAGAGGATCCATCCCCTGTCAGTACGTGACAGAGGTATCTCCTATGCACTCGGAGACACGTTCATGCTGTTTAAAGCTGTGGCCACAGTGGTTGGTCGAACAGGAAATGGTTTTCTGTGTCGACGCAATGAGGCATGTGTAGTCTCGAGTATTAAGCATAGATGCCTAGTCAAGGATGGGAACCGACGCCCAATTCCATACCCTAGACTAAGGCCGGGAGACGATAGACGGGAGGACCGTACCCGCACGGAATCGATGCCTAAATGTTCACGCCAACATTCACTTAGTCTCTAGTGTCATGGTCCGTTCCTAGACGGCCACCTATTGTAACGGGCCCTTGTGGGACACGGGCCCAAGTCTAGCTAAAGGGTCACACACAAATCACCGAGAAGATTGAGAGATTGACTTGGAGTCACTTTTGAAGGATGAATAAGTAATTGGATTACTTAAGGGATTGTCCATTGGATGGACGAACCGATATTGTATCGGGCCCTCATTTAATCGGTAAATGAGATTTATCGATTAAATATAAAAAGTTGAGATGTTAGATCTTTTGATTAGATTAAAAGATCAACGGGAATTATTTAATTGGACATTTCATTGAACTGGATCTAATTTTGGGTTCGTCGTAATTGGATTACGATAAAACCTGGTCCGTTAAATTTTGACCCGAGAGGAGAATTAATTCCTATTTTGGAATAGGAAGAAGTTGGACTTCTTCCCCAAATAGGCATGGCCGAAAATGCAACCTTGGAGGGAGCAAAATTTAGCCATGTTGGATGCAAGGTGGTAGTTGACTTGTCTCTTTTGGTAAGGGACAAATCAACTCCAATCAAGCCCTTCCCTTGTGGTATGATTTGATCATACCTTAAAAGTTGGTAGGCATGGTTGAAGAATTAATGGTGATTGATTGGGATGTATCTAGACATCTTAGGATGAACCCAGACACATTCCAATAATCACATTAATTATGTATATATATGAGTATATACTAACACCTCATGCATGAGATTCGTAATTCATATTTTTTAGGAAAAGAAGACAAAAAAATCGGCCACTCCTCTCTCTCAAACTTTCGGCCCTCTCTCCATTTTCTTACTAGTGTTCTTCATCTGATCTTGGATCAAAATGGAAGAACAAAGTATGTTTAAGAAGAACACTAATCCATAGTGTTTATCTTCTTAAACCGATTCCTTCTAAACCTGTTGTCTTCTAGCAAGGAGAACGTGAGTTTCTTCCGGTGTGGTGTGGATCACCTTTGGAGAGTTCATACATTTGAACTTGGTGAACATTCGAAGAAGGAACAAAGCAAGTAGCTGTGCACATGTGAAAACTACGAAGGTAACATTTTATTACGCTTTCATTGTTTTCAGTTCATCTATGCCCTATGTATAATATGTGCCTTAATATTGATACATCCTACATCGAACGCCTGGTTGAGCACCCAAGGATACACCCCTTGGGATTATGTTTATTTATTAATTTATACATATTTTCCATGCTTCTCGCTTCCGCTCGCGCTCCGCCCGTATCTGCTTGTCCTTCAGAAACCTGAGACCACATTGGACATGTTCAAGTCATAGTCGTCCTATGCACAAGGTTACTGTGGAACTTCAAGTCTAAGGACTAGTTAGTGCACTATCGTAGCCTATGAGTTATAGTCATACCGATCATGCCATATAGGGCTTCCATATGACAACTCCTGCGAGTCAATTTAGTGAACTTGATAACTCTTTATCAAGCACCCACTAAAGTGCACAGACGTCATACGTCTCTATCTATGAAACTCCACATTCATCATATGAACGCATCACTTAGTGCAAGCCTTTAAGTAATGGTTGATGCCCTGTCTCGATCGATTCATCGACTTGGAATATTTTAGATCAAACCATAGAGGTTGGTTTCATGGTCGCCATCATATGCGCGATCCAACCCCGTAGCATAATTGAACTAAGGACTTCAACCAAATGCTCATATAAATATAATGTTTAAAGCATATGATGCCAAAGAGCATTTCTTAAATTAACATATTATTGAAAAAGATCTTCTAGAATAGTTTACAAAGAGCCAATCAATTAGCTTGACGATCACCTATTCTAACAATCTCCCACCTGACCTAAAGCCAATTGCCCTTGTTCTTTAATCCCATCTTCTCGAGATGTTGAGAATGAACAATTTGTGATATCGGCTTTGTAAGCGGGTCTGCTATGTTCTCCGTTGATGCAACGCGATCCACTCGCACGTCACCTCTTCCTTTCATCTCTCTGATTAGATGGTAGCGTCTAATTATGTGTTTGGCTTTGTGATGAGGTCTTGGCTCCTTCACTTGCGCAATAGCCACGTTGTTATCACAAAGTACAACTACAAGTTTGGCAATGCTAGACACCACACCTAACTCTTGGATGTAGTTTTCATCCAAACAGCCTCCTTTGCAGCTTTAGAAGCTGCAATGTATTCGGTTTCCGTCATGAAATCCGTTGTCGTATCTTGCTTGGAACTTTTCCAACTGACAGCTCCTCCATTCAACCGAAATACATAGCCAGATTGAGACTTAGCATCATCCACATTCGATTGGAAGCTGGCATCAGTATACCCCCTTCCAATATCAATTCTCCATCACCGTACACCAACAATAAATCCCTACTTCTTCTCAAGTACTTAAGGATATTTTTACAGCAGTCTAGTGATCGTGGCCGGCACATGCCTGATAACGACTCGTAACACTTAGAGCGTAAGCTATATTAGGCCTTGTACATTGAACAACATATTGTATACTGCCAACAGCAGAAGCATAGGGAATTTCTGACATTTTCTTAACTTCCTCATCAGCCTTCAGAGACTGAGTCTTGGAGAGTTGAATTCCATGCCTCATGGGAAGAAACCCCCTTTTTGATTCATTCATCTTGAACCTTTTCAAGACTTTATCAATGTATGAGACTTGGGTCATTCCTAACATTCTTTTAGATCTATCTCTATAGATCTTTATCCCCAGAATATACGAAGCTTCACCCAAGTCCTTCATGGAGAATTGAGTAGATAACCATGCTTTAGTGTCACCTAACATTTTAACATCATTCCTGATGAGTAAAATATCATCCACATAAAGCACGAGGAATACAATAAAGCTCCCACTAACCTTTTTATATACACAGGGATCATATTCATTCTTGATAAAATTATAACAGTTTATAATCTCATCAAAAAGAATGTTCCAACTTCGGGATGCCTGTTTGAGCCCATAAATGAACCTCTGGAGTTTACAAACTCTTTGCTCTTCTCCTTTGGATGTAAAACCTTGTGGTTGATCCATATAGAATTTCTTCCTTAATGAATCTATTAAGGAATGCAGTTTTCACATCTTTTTGTCATATCTCATAGTCATAATACGCAGCTATAGCAAGTAAGATCCTTATGGACTTGGCCATAACAACGAGCGAATAGGTCTCCTCAAAGTCCACACCAGACTTTTGAGTGTAGCCTTTCGCTACCAATCGGGCCTTAAAGGTCGATACCTCTCCATTGGCTCCAAGCATTCGCTGGTAGACCCATTTCCACCCAACGGGCCTAACTCCCTTAGGTGGGTCTACCAAGGTCCATACCTTGTTGGAGTTTATGGAGTCCATTTTGGATCTCATCGCCTCAATCCATCTACCCGAATCGATGTCAGACATCGCCTCTTCGAACGTCTTTGGATCATTATCCAATTGACCAGTCAAGGGCTATCATACCATATCTCTCAGGCTGTTTAGAGACTCTAGCCGACTTTCTCAGAGGATGTGTAGAATTAAAAGGTTCATTATGAGGCAGTATAGGTGTCATTTCTGCCATAGGCGATACATGACTCGACTTTTCGAGTTGCACCTCTTTGTTTTGAGTATCTGAAGGAAAATCCTTTTCTGAGTACACTGCATTTCTCGAAACAAACACGTTTTGTTTCGAGGGATCATAGAAGTAGTATCCTACAGTTTTTTTTAAGATATCCAATAAATCTACATAAGATGGATCTCATATCCAACTTATCTCCCACTAGTCTTTTGACATATGCGAGACACCCCATATTCTCAAATACTTCTAAGAGGGTGGTTGGCCATGCCATATTTCATACGGTGTTTTGTATACAACCTTAGATGGCACCATATTTAATAACTTGGCCGCCGTTTCTAACGTATAACCCCAAAACGAAAGAGTTAATGTAGTAGAACACATCATGGAACGAACCATGTCCAACAAAGTTTGGTTCCTCCTTTCAGCCACGCCATTAAGTTGTGGCGTTGCAGGAGGAGTCCACTGAGAGAGAATCACATTCTCTTTTAAGTAATTCAAGAATTCACCACCACGATCAGATCGAATGGTCTTAATTTTTCGTCCAGTTTGATTTTCTACTTCAAGTTTGAAATCTTTAAACATTTCAAATGCTTCAGATTTGTACTTCATTAAGTACACATAACTGAACCATGAGTGATCATCGGTAAAGGTTATGAAGTAAGAAAATCCTCCTCTAGCTGGAGTACTTAAAGATCCACAAACATCTGTGTGGATTAAATCCAACTGTGCAGTGGCACGGCTACTTTGTCCAATAAATGGTGTTTTGGTCATTTTTTCTTTGAGACAAGATTCACAAGTTGAAAGAGCATCTATTTCTAGATTCTTAGAGTCAATCAACCTCTTCATCCTATCCTTGGAAATGTGACCCAACCTAGCGTGTCATGTTTGTGCATTTTCTTGATCTTCCAATTTTCTTTTATGTTGAACGTTCATAATCATATTATGTTATTGGATAGTATATAAACCATTTATTAAAGTGCCAAGTAAAATAGAAGAACCATTATTCATTAAGTAGAAACATTGTTTTGATACACAAAATTCATACCCCTCTTCATCAAGAGTAGGTATAGATACAATGTTTCGTATCATACTTGTTACATCATAACAACTATTAAGTATTATCCTAACATCCTTGCTAATAGCTAAGTGAACAGTTCCAACGGCTTCAGCAGCAACCTGCTTGCTGTCTCCAAGCCTGAGGATCACATCCCCTTCACCTAACTTTTTGCTTCTTCTCATACTGAAGAAGCATTATTTGCAACCATGTTAATTTCAACAACGAAAATACCTGGACTGTGGCAAGAAACTTCTTGCAATTCCTCTTCCAATGGCCTTTTTCGTGGCAGTGATGACACTCATCATTTGCTGGATTAGCCTTGATTATCTTCTTCCCTTTGCCTTTCCCTCGGCCTCCTTATTGCTTTTCTTCCTCCCCTTTCTATTTCTTGACCCTTTTGGTCATGGCCGAAGATGTGGATGGGGTTGCTAGCATTATTGGTGCCGACTTATTTATAGTAGCATCGTATTGCATAAGCAAATTGATCAATTCATGAACAATCATCTCAAGACCGTTCATATTGTAATTAACAACAAATTGATCAAAAGACAACGGTAATAACTGTAAGATCACATCTATGTAGGAGTCATTATTCATGCCTGCATTCAAAGATTCTAACTTTCAATGAGAGAAAGCATCTTAACGCCGTGGTCATGAACAAACGACCCCTCAGTCATCTTTGCCCGATAGAACTCCTTTGATGTCGATCTTGTACCGCAAGCAACTCTTGTAAGCGTACAAAGATCTCAGATGCATGCTTAAGGTGTTCATGTTGCTTTTGCAGTTCATTGCTCATATATGCCAGCATAAGGCAATGGGCCTGAAGGTCGTTATCGATCCAGCGTTGGAACGTCACACGTTCTTCGTCAGTCGAATCCTCGGGAAGCTCTCAGTCGGAGGACGAGATTCCAACACATAAGAGCGTTTCTCAGAATCCAAAACGATTTTGAGATTCCTAAGCCAGTCAGCATAGTTCGTTCCAACAAGTTTGTTTGTCTCAAGTATGGTAGGAAGTGGACTTTTAGACATTTTCGGTCTACAAGAAAGAAAAGGAGAAACAATGGAGATTTTAGCATTCTTTCAATCAATGTTAATTAAATTTATGATATGGCCTTTAATCATAAATTGCTCCCACTATTTCTTCAAAATTCCATAAACCTCCATATGAACTTTTGGGAAACATTTTTCCTAGTGGGCTTGAGGTCCATAGAACAAATTTCATACCCCATTGTTACGATTCGCATGAAAGTAATTCTATGGGAGGTGACTTTAACCATTCTCATCTTATGAGATCCCCAAGGTGTTTTACCTCATTTTTCACATAATCCCAAGGACTCCAAGTGAATTACGTTACTCCACGTTAAGCCCAACCTATCGACCAAAAGACCTCCCACTATCACCCTCCACGACTCGTGAGACAAAGTGATAGTAGGTAATCTACTTGTTCATAGTAATAGTACAACTTTTCACTACTTCCAAATCATTCCACGACTCGTGAGACAATAAATTGAAAGGTGATAGCATCTCATATTTATCGCTTTGGATGGAAGGTCTGGATTATCAAATCCAATTTGATATTATCCATCACGTGCTTAATATTTTAACTTGGACACTCCAAGTGAGGGTTCAACCATTTATTTACGCAAGACCTCATCACGATGTTTTATTCTTGTTTGCTTGTTCATCATATACAATGTAAAGTGTAGGTATGAACATCAAGCAAAGCCATATAAACATATATACAAGAAATAAAACCTGGCATGCCCTAGTTGGATGGTCATGAGCCCGTAGTCATCCCATACATATATTAAATAAAGATATCACATATCTTTTATGCAAATAATATCATGTATGTATATTTAGATCCAATAAAATAAAAGAATTTAATTTCTTATGTTAAATTACATGATGTTTTTCATGGAATGAAATTGAATTTAATTCATGGGCACTTGATTAACCTGGACTTTCCAAGAAATGGTCGTAATCATATTAGGAGAATATATCAAATTTTCCTAATCAAATTGAAAGTGAAAATTCTATTTTCTTTCTCAATTTATATCCATATATAAATTAGGAAAATTATATATATATATATATTATTATCCTCAAATGAAAACTGAGTTGAGAATATACAAAAATCGCTATTAAATTCGACCATGTAGGCGGAAGATAAATCCGGCCATCTAGGCGGAAGGTGATACATAATAGAATCAAATTTCAACAATTGAAATATGCCCAAGAATTAAATTAAACACATCAAGAGATTAACACATAAAATTAAACCATTAAGCAATTTAACCCGATTAAATCACATCAAACCAAAATAAATATAATTGACTTGCATGACTGGGCTCTGATACCACTATTAGCTTCGGATAAGCCCCGAGACGTTAAACGCAGTAGAAATTAAATTCTTAATTAGAAAATAATATTATAATTAGCGATCAAATCGCCCGTCTTGTTGCTATTACGATGTGGATCTCATGCATAAAAGGATGTCAATTCAATGGTTAAGAGAAACCAACATTTCTTGCTCTCCGGTTGATGTTGGTCAGTTGAACATTCTCAAGAACGACCTTACCTTAACAATGGTGGAACGTCAAAACGGAACCGCTTTTAATTATTGTTCACGGTAGGAACACAA
Source organism: Sesamum alatum (assembly GCA_034509735.1). Lineage (NCBI taxonomy): Eukaryota > Viridiplantae > Streptophyta > Magnoliopsida > Lamiales > Pedaliaceae > Sesamum > Sesamum alatum. The sequence goes on from JACGWO010000006.1 coordinate 13,775,226, forward strand.
GTGTCTTCCCTCTAAAGCTAGTCCACACCACCTATGATGGAATCACCCTCAAACCTATGCTAGTAGGTATTGGAGGATTAAGGTAGATCAACTATTGATCTATGGAGAAATCAAGGAAACTCTTCTCTTTTGGAGATGAGAAATGAACATAAGACCAATGTTAAAGTGAAAGCTAGACTTTCTAGCTTTGAAGGAGAGAAAGTTTAAGAGCTAGAGAGCAAAAGGAAAGCTAGAGTTTTTGTATCTTTGTATGTAAAAAATATGGTATATAAATCTCTTGCTTTGTACCCCTTTTTATAGGCATTTCTTAGTACTAGATACAATGAATGTAGATAAGCCCTTTTGTCTTGCTCTTAGATAACACTTGTCTTCTTCATAGACAAGTTCTAGCATGACTCATCTTTTCTCCTTTTACACTTGTCGTCTTTATAGACAAACTTTAGCATGACTCATATTTTCTTCTCCATCTAAAAATGAAAACAAGTTATGTCTATGTTCAATGAATCTTGTCTTGTGGGCTTGGGCTTTATCTTAATTCTCAATTGGACTAAGTACAATTTTAATTAATTCCCAACTAATTATTTAGCCCATGATATTTAGTTCTTTAATTAAACATAAGTCCAAATCAATTAATCTAATTAATTGATTTTCAAGCTCAAATAGATTAATCTTAATTAATCTATCACAAGTCTTACTTAATCAAATTAATGCTTGTGAGTTTAGACTCCAAATTAAATAATCATATTATTTAATATTCCCATGAAATGATTTCATAAATCATTTCAATCAATTAATTTAACTCCTTAAATTCATTGATTTATTCTCCATAATTAATTCTATAAATTAATTTCAATAATTCCATCGTGGATTTGTGTGTGACCCTTTAGGTTCACTACTCAGCTAGACTTGGGCTTGTATCATATATACAATTTAATTAGCAACTTAATTGCATTAAATTAATTAGATCTTATCAAAATTAATTACCCTCAATTAACTCCTTAATTGGAGGGTACCCGTCACCATGGGTGGCCATCTAGCAATGGTCCATGGCATTAGAGAATAGGTGAATTATTGCGTGAACCTGTGAGCTATGCGTACCATGCAGATACGGTCCCGCTACTAACCTCCTGATCAAAGTCTAGGGCATGGAATTAGTTTACTGGTTCCCATTATCGACTTTAATGTCTATGTATCAACTCTTCAAGTTATGCTTTCAATTTATCAATATAGGAAAAACCCTTTCTCCTATTTGATCAACAACCATGGCCATGGGCTTCGAGGAACGCATGATGCAGAGAACATAGGAGGTTCGTTATCATCTCATGATAAGTAGCAGATCCTATCTTGGAACTCACCAACCTCCATGCATGCTTCAACTATTTCTGAAACATGACCGTATAGTGATCCAGGATGAAACCTGAGACCACATTGGACATGATCAAGTCATAGCCGTCCTATGCACAAGGTTACCGTGGAACCTCAAGTCTAAGGACTTGTTACTGCACTATCGTTGTCTAGGAGATCTAGTAATACCGATCATGCCATATAGGGCTTCCATATGACAACTCCTATGAGTCAATTCAGTGAACTTGATAACTCTTTATCAAGCACTCACTAAAGTGCACAGACGCATACGTCTCTATCTATGAAACTCGACATTCATCATATGAACGCATCACTTAGTGCAAGTATTTAAGGAATGGTCGATGCCCTGTCTCGAGGGATTCATCGAATTGGAATATTTTAAATCAAACCATCGTGGTTGGTTTCATGGTCGCCATCATATGCGCGAGCCAACCCCGTAGCATAACTGATCTAAGGGCTTCAACCAAATGCTCATATAAATATAATGTTTAAGGCATATGATGAACATGGCCGAAGAACATTTTCTTAAATTAACATATTATTGAAAAAGGTCGTCTAGAATAGTTTACAAAGAGCCATTCAATTTACATTTTGAATGTAGATGTCTAAGAATCCACTAATGCCAATACTAGAGGCTAATAAATTTGATGGAACAAACTACAACGACTCGCTGCGAAATCTTAAGGTAGAAAGCCAAGATAGGTCCTAAGTCTTAGCGATGGCAGGGCCATTGCTGAAAAGACTAGGGACTAGTTAGGCTTAGCATAGAAGTGATCATGTTAGGATAGAGTTTAATGGGAAATATGTAACCTAGCATGATCGAAGTATGTTTTTTATGTACTATTGGACAGTTTTTTAATTACATATGTTTGATCAATAAAACTCCTTTATTTGGCAAAGAATGGTTATTCTTGTCTGCTAGGTGAGATACATAATTATCCTTAAACACTATCCCATAATCGGCTTTTGAGTACTCAATATCAAATGATTAAAATGAATAATCAAGATAAACTTACGAATTTGGCATCCATAAAGCTAGCATGATAGAAAAATTGAGTTTACTAGCTTACAAGTCCTCTCTGAGATGGAAAGACCGTAAAGATTCTTTGTTGGACAAAGTGGGCTTGCCAAAAGTCTATTGAATTGGATCTATTTAGACATCCGTAGGTTACTAAATACACAATACCATAAGAGAGTTCACAAGTCTAAGGACCTTGTATAGGTTCAGGGAATTAGACTTGGAGTGGTGAACCAAGCTGGTTGCAAAATTAAACCTCTCGATTAGATCAAAGGGGCGTGTATTTAGTGGAGTTCTTGAATATCCAGAAATTCTCACTTAATGGAATTCTTCGTGTAAGGACCATGGTTGAATGGTCTCTGATAAGGGAGAAATCGAACCTTGTTAGACTTGGTTCGGTCGGGGTTTCACTGAATTACCTTAAACCGTCTAGACATGGACTTCAAAGGTTACCAAGTTGAGAAACATGACATTTTTTAATAGTCATGATCTAGTTGCCATATAGGATATGGTTTGGCAACCCTGTATCCTACAAAGTTCTTGAGTACATGTGATGGTCCCAAATACGTCAAGGGACAAGTGGAAGACAAATTAGACTGGGTGTCTAATTTATGCAGGTTTAATGCAGAATAATGCAAACATCATTTGTAATTATATTATTCCATTGACTATATTCCATTTCTCCTAGGGATAATCAGAACACTTTAGTTACTTGAGAGGTACAGGGCTTGTCCGGTCAATTGAATTATGATCCAAAAGATATAAGGATAATCAATGTTGGACATCGGGTTTGGATCAACCGCTTAGAGCTATTGGATCTGTAATGAAAATTCAAATTGTTGAAATTTCGTGTAACTGGAATATTTATTTTGATGGGTTCATATAGAGTATGACTCGATCATGAATATAGAGTATGACTCGATCCATAATGGGCTTTAAGGTCAGTGGGAGGATAGTTTTCTTCCGATTGTTTAGTGGGTAACGTCTTATTCATTTGGAATGAATTTAAGATGTTAGGAAACACTGAAGCACGAGCATTGTTCACGCAATTTTCCATGAAAGGAATTGGATTTCTTTATACGGGGTTAAGTTGTTCAAGACTCAGTGACGGTAGACTGATGAGAAAACTTAGATGTTTGACATCCCCTATGTCTTTGCCGTAGGCAGCATGAAAATATTATTTGTGCATTGGTCCTGATGTTGTATATGCTTTGGGCATAACAACGGTTATTGGGCTTGTGTCGAGAAGGTAGTAGACAACTGTTGAGAATAGTCTTTAATACCTGAATAAGGATTAAAGAAGTGTTCTTGATGCACATTTTGTGGAGGGTTGATTCTGGAAGGCTATAGCTATACTAGCTTTCAGAATTATGTGAATAGTGCTTAGTCTCAATATATATGTACATTTGGACTTAATGGTGAGTGTGGTGGCTTGGAAAAGTTTCAAGCGGGATACCATGACATGTCATTATGAAGGTCGAATGTATGGCGACTTTGAAAATCGTTTTTTGAAAGTGGTTTGGATTGAAAACTGTATCCATAGGATGGATGTGGTGCCTAGCACGACCGAGCTAGTAGTTGCCTTGGAAGCTAACACTAGGCTTTCGCAAAAGCTTTTGGGCCTGAGATCTCATCACAGATCCATGAAAAATTCTTAGAAAACTACCATTTGCAAGCAACAATGGTAGGAAGGGGTGACACGGTTGGACCGTGTCACTTCGGCAGAGAAATATAATAGACCCACGAGACCGATCTGGTATCATAGATTGCTCATTCTAAGAAGGCTCTGAGCAACATGGGTTAATTGGCTTTGTGGTCAAGTAGGACATTGTTAGAATAGGTGACAAGAAAGTCAATTAGATTGGTTGTTCTGGGAACTATTTGCCGATATTTATCAAAGTAATATTATATTGATGGATAAAGTAAGTATTCATCATTGGCAGAATGTATTTGTTGTGCTTATTTCTCATATTGAATGGCGTTTCAATATCACACAAATGCCCACACACCGATTGGTTAAACCTATTGAGTTGAGTTGCGCATAGGTTGGGGCCTATGAAACCAACTCCTTGAGGGTTGGTTTGAAACATTCCAAGTCGAGGACCTCAAGACTGGGCCTCGAGTGCCCTATAGAGACTTGCACTAAGTATTGCATTCACTGGGTGAGTGTCAAGTTTCATCGGTGCTAGACGTAGGTCGTCTATGTAATTTTAGTGGGTTAGTTGGCGAGGTAGTCAACTGACTGAACTGACTCGCGGGAATCATCATATGGAAGCCTTGGAGGTTTTGTTGGTATGATTGGTATTCCCAATTTTGATAGTATGAGATTAGTCCTTGAACTTGAGGAATCATGGCAGTCGCATTCATATGAAGGTTATATCTTGGATCTGGCGAGAGGTGACCATGTCTTTGATATGGTCATTATAAGCCTTGTCCAGTGTAGTCGAAGTATACAATGAGGATGGTGGGTTCCAACAGAGAATCTGTCCCCTGTCAGTATTTGACAGTTATGTCTCCTATGCGCTCTGAGATGGTTTAAACTCTTCAAGTCTACGGCCGTAGCGATTGATCGAGTAGGAAATGGTTCCATAGGTCGATCAGTAGAGTAAACGAGTCTCGAGTATGAAGCATAGTTGCCTGGTCCAAGATGGGAATCGACGTTCAATTACATGCCCTAAACTAAGGCCGGGAGATGGTCGACGGAAGGACTGTACCTGTATGGAACTCGGAGCCTAAATGTTCACGCCAACATTCACCTAGTCTCTAGTGCCATGGACCATTGCTAGACGGCCACCCTTGGTGACGGGCGTTTCTGATTATTGGTTAATCAGAAACAATTAATTAAATTGGATTTTATTAATCATTTGTGTTGGACACAAGCCCAAGTATAGCTGAGGATGAACCTAAAGAGTCACACACAAATCATTATGAAAGTAGTGGAATTAATTTGGAATTAATTTTGGAAGAAGCGAATTCATTTAATTGGATTAACTTAATTAAAGGAGAATATAAATGATTGGATCATTTATTGGGAGAGTCCATTGGATGGATGTCCTAAGAATTAATTAATTGGATTAATAAATTTTGGGCTTAACACCTTTAAATTAATTGGATTAATTTATGGAGTTTGATTTAATTAATTGATTAGATCAATTAATTAGTGTTTGAGCTTATGTTTATTTAATTATATTAAATAAACTTTTGGATTTCAATAAGGTTTAAAATTAATTGGATTAATTTAAAACCCATAGATCACTTGATTTAATTTGATTAAATCAAAATCAATCAAACCGGTCCATGGCTTGAAGTCCAAGCTCAAAGGGGTTGAAGCAAGTTGAGTAGGAGTTGAAAATCCTCCATGGAATGTATGACATATGGGAGGTTGCACAAGTAGTGGACCTATATGATGGGTAGTGGTGTACATGTTGTCCATAGTGTGTGGAAGTTATTCTGGAAATAACTTGTGTTGTATGTAATTTGATTACACTACACACAAGACTTGTATAATTTTTTCCCATACGTAACTTGTTGTCTCCTTTCTCAAGCCACAAAAATTCTTCCATTTTTCTCCATATTTTGGGTTCTCTTTGAATTAGACTCAAGTTGAGAATATGAGAAATACGTATACAGTAATCAATAGTGTATTATGGTTTCGTTTCTTCCTTGATCTAGCTTCTACCTAGCAGTAGATGTAGATTTGTTTCCATTAGTGTGATGTGGACAAATTAGAGCGGTTCTAATTTGAATCCTAAGGTGAAAGGAAAGGGAACGAAAAGAGAATCAATGCTTGTTGCCGTTCTACATATGAAACGAAATAGGTAGTGTTCCGATTTCAATTATTGCATTTTTGGTTTCCTCCTCTAGCCACATATTCAAGTATGTTTTTATTTATGTTATGATGCTTTTGAAAACACCGAACGCCCATGAATTCAAAGGGAACACCCCTTGAAATCATTTTAATTTTTTTTTATTTTATGCTTCCGCCGTGTTCTTGAGCCGTACCGATTCTTACAGTTCCCATGTGTCAAAGCCCAAATTGTGACAAAAATATAACGAACAAAAGAATTTCGTGACTTATTCACTCTAAGACACGCTTTGAAGCATCGTTCATGAAAAAGTGTTGAGGGGGCATTTGTACACAAATTAAATTTGTGCCCAATAAAATTGCGCCATGTGGAAAATAATATATTAATTTTAATTAAATTTAATTCGAAAAGTAAATAGTTAACTAATTGATATTGATATTTTTTTCGCCAATCAAAGGACGCCTAATGTTAGATTTTATATTCTTGACAAGTGCATCAAATCTTTCAAATCAAGCAGGAAATGAAATCACATTTTGCAAATATGAAAGCAAATGTCAAACAAATCACGAAGGGCCAATCGAATTGCGCCACTTCATCAAGTAAATATGAAAAAGTCTTTCACCCTACAACTATAAATAGGAGTGTTCTCCACACAATTGAAGATCCAATTTAAGACACAAGCAAGAGAGTATTTAAAAGGTCTCAAAATCATCTCAAGGGTAAATCAAGGAAGATCTACGGCGTTTAAGAAAAAAATCAAGGTGTTCGTCGCAAAAATAATTCAAATACAATGTTTAATTTGGGAAGAAGTCCAAAGACCCATGAATTAACATTATCAATGCATAAATACACCTTTGTGGAAGATCAAAGCGTCAATTGCCAAAAAATACAAAGAGTTCGAGTCAAGTTCTCCGAATTTATAGCGTTTAACTCGAGGGGGCATTTGTAGACAAATTAAATTTGTGCTCACTGCCGGGGACTTCCACGAAATGAAAATTGCGCCATGTGAAAAATAATATATTAATTTTAATTAAATTAAATTCCTAAAGTAAATAGTTAACTAATTGATATTAATATTTGTTTTCACAATCAAATGATGCTAGTGTCAGATTTTATATTCTTGGCAAGTGCATCAAATCTTCCAAATCAAGCAAGCACAAGTCAATATGGAAATGAAATTTCATTTTGCAAATATGAAAGCAAATATCAAACAAATCACGAAGGGGCAATCGAATTGTGCCACTTCATCAAGTAAATATGAAAAAGTCTTTCACCCTACAACTATAAATGTGATGCCCACAAATTTTTATACATAATTGTGGGGGTGATTGGTAATTATCTAAGAGATTTATATTAATTAGTAGATAAAGTACGTTTTAAAATTTGAATATATTAAAATTTTAAGGGACTAAATTGAACCTTTATAAAGTTTTTAGGGGTGAGTTAAATATATTTACATTTATAAGGGACCAAATTGTAATTTGATTAAAAAGTTAAAAAAATATATATATGGATAGATGACGTTTGGGAAAGCAGCGCGTGGCTGTCATCCCCAATCCACCAATCTCACAAATATTAAGCACTTATCAACAATAATTGCTTCCTTATCTTTATAATATATATATATATATATATATGTAGACAAATGCTTAAGTCTTAACACATACACATCCTAAAATTACATTGCATTTCCAAAACAGGTAAGTGACAATTCTTTTAAATTATTATTAATTTATATAATGATATTATTTAATAAGTGTATTTATTAAATATTAATTATAATATTCAATTTAGTGTTTAATCGGAAAATTTTATAAATTTGAGTATTTATAAATTTATGCTTGGTTAAATGTCTCAAGTGAATTAGGGGTGTTATAATTAATAGCTTAAACTGCTTAATTTACTAGATTCAATAATTTCTATAATTGATTGGCTTAGTTTAATCGGGTTGAAAATTTTATTTGAGAAATATTATAGAATTATATTTGAAAATATTATTTACTAAAGATGAGAGACAAATTAAATTTGTGCACAATAAAATTGCGCCATGTGGAATATAATATATTACTTTTAATTAATTTAATTCCTAAAGTAAATATTTAATTAATTGATATTAATATTTTTTTCGCTAATCAAATGACGCCCAGTGTCAGATTTTATATTCTTGGCAAGTGCATCAAATCTTCCAAATCAAGCAAGTACAAGTCAATATGGAAATGAAATCGCATTTTGCAAATATGAAAGCAAATGCCAAACAAATCACGAAGGGCCAATCGAATTGTACCACTTCATCAAGTAAATATGAAAAAGTCTTGCACCTATAACTATAAATAGGGGTGTTCTCCACATAATTGAAAATACAATTGAAGACACAAGCAAGAGAGTATTAAAAATGTCTCAAATCCTCTCAAGGGTAAATCAAGGAAGATCCACGGCGTTTAAGAAAAAAATCAAGGTGTTCATCGCAAAAATAATCCAAATACAACGTTTAAATCGGGAAGAAGTCGAATGACCCGTGAATTAACATTATCAAGCATAAATACACCTTTGCGGAAGATCAAAGCGTCAATTGCCAAAAAATACAAAGAGTTCAAGTCAAGTTCTCCAAATTTATAGCGTTTAATTCGGGAATAAGTGAAAAGACCCCTAATTAACGTTATTGAAAATCTACATCAAGGAGATTAAAATGTCAAGTTCCACTTTCGAAGTCGTCAAAACTGAAGATCGTGTTCTTATAGTGAAGAATCAGAGGCTTTAACTAGAGATTTTACACCCAACTGATACTTGATTATATTAAAAAATCATTTGTAATATATTTATTGTTTCAATAAATTCAAAAACACGTAATTTGCATTACACCCCCTGTGAAAAATAAAATAGTAATTTACCCCCTTGTGTTATTAGAAACAGAGCAATACCCCTTGAGCCTAGCGGTGTACTACACGCGCTTTTGCTGCATCTAATATTTGACCAATAAAAATATTATATATATATTTAATATAAAAATAATATTTAATATTTTAAATTTATTAATATATATTATGATAAATATATATATATATATGTCTTAATTTTCTTCTTCATCAACTGTCGTCGTTGCCGTCTTCAGACGGCCATGCTGCTTTCATCCCTCTTCCCGTCCCCCTTCCCCTCCCTCCTGCACTCCTTCCCCTTTCTCTAGGTCGCGCCTCATTCCCCCTCTCCCCCTGCCGGCTGTTCTCCTCCCAGCGATAGTCCCCTTCTCTCTCTCTCTCTCTCTACATATATATATATGTATATACATAAATACATATTTATATATATACAACTTATTAAATATATATATATAAATTTAATTATTATAAAGTATAATAATTTTATATGTACTTAAATTTAAACCGTTGATCTATTAGATAAATTTGGACCAAAGCTTCATATCAAGATCTTTTTAAATAAGGGTATAAATATCATTTTAAATTGAAATACAATAGGGGAAAAATCGCGCTTGTAATACACAAAACGCATAAGGGGAGTTTTTTGCTTTATTTTTAAGAACATAGGGTGGTAGAATACTGCTTTTTTTCACAGGGGTAAACTGCTCTTTTTTGGGTAATATAGGGGGTAAAATGCAATTAACCCCTCCTAAAAGTAATAACCAATGATTGTGGACATATCTCTTAGGTGCACCAGAAGAAATCAACCACAAGCCAACTCAAGTAGGATTGGATTTTCTATTTCAATTCATGTTGCTTCTTTTATTTCATTTATATATATACACACACTATGTATATACACATGAAGTCATCAATCTTATCTAATTTTTTTTTTTATACACATGACATGTATATGAAAGAGAATAAAATCTAACCCGAACTCCAGTCTTAAAAATCCATTGCATATTTAGTACGAAAGCAAAAGGCCAACTACATGTTACAACCCCTGTAGAAATCTCTCTCAACTGTTGCGCCTTTTCTCTAATCGTTTCGTCATAACTGGCTTGCACATATTGAAGATGTTAGAATAGGTGATCAGAAAGCCAATAGGTTCGGCATTTTGTAACCTATTTGACAACTTGATGTAATGTAATATTATGTAATGAATAAAATGAGTGTTCATTACCAGTAGTACTTTCTTTGTTGTGCTCATTTTCATATGTTAAAATGTTGTTTTACATATATCACAACAAAGCCCCCAGACCACGGTTAACAACTCATGCAGTTGGGCCACAGATTGGATGATGGTTATGAAACCAACTGATAAAGGGTTGGGTCTGAAACATTCCAAGTCGAGGACCTAGAGACAGGGCATCGAGAGTCGTATAGAGACTTGCACCCAGAGTCGTATTCGTTGGATGAGTGCCGTGTTTCATTGGCGACAGGCGTGGGACGCCTATACGATATTGGTGGGTTGGTCGACTGGTGTCGAGCTGATTGAACTGACTCGCGGGGATCATCATATGGAAGCCTTGGTGGCTTGGACGGTATGATTGGATTTCCCCGGTTCCAATAATACAAGAGTTGTCCTCAGACTTGAGGAACTATGGCAGTCACGTACACACGATGGTTGTATCTTGGATCTGACGAGAGGTGGTCATTCTGTAGATGATCATTATAAGCCTTGTTCCATGCAGTCAAAATGTGTAGCGAGGATGGGTAGGGTTTCAAGAAGAGGATCCGTTCCCTGTCAGTATGTGACAGAGGTATCTCCTATGCACTCGGAGACACGTTCATGCTGCTTAAACCTGTGGCCACAGTGGTTGATCGAACAGGAAATGGTTTCCTATGTCGGTGCAATGAGGCATGCGTAGTCTCAAGTATTAAGCATAGACGCCTAGTCAGGGATGGGAACCAACGCCCTATTCCATATCGTAGACTTAGGTCGGGAGACGGTAGACGGAAGGACCGTACCTATATGGAATTGGCGCTTAAATGTTCACGCTAATATTCACCTAGTCTCTAGTGCCATGGATTGTTGCTAGACGACCACCATGGTAATGGGCTCCTGTTGGACAGGGGCCTAAGTCCAGCTGAGGGTGAACCTAAAGGGTCATACACAAATCACCAAGCAGGTGAAGAAATTGACTCGGAGTCAATTTAAGAGGATAATGAGTAATTGGATTACTCATAGAGAATGAGCTTGCTCATTTGTTTAAATTCGATGGACATCATATGTGCAATTTTATAGATTGGATCTTAAAAGTTGCATGTTTACTTTCAGTTAATTTTATATAATCTGGCCGGCTACTGGCTGGCGGGCGCGCGCGTGTTGGCAGGGGCGGCTGTGCACACCGCACCGCGCGTGAGCGTTGCGCATAGGCTGCTGGTCGACGGCCAGCGGCAGCCTGCGGGCGTGCACGCACGCGTGCCTGTGCGGGCGGCTGGCCAGTGGGCACAACGGCTGGGCTGTCTTGTGCCGGTTTTCGACATTTTTCTGAAAATTGAATTTTTGGGTAATTTATGCATATTTTTCTGAAAAGGAATCACTTTTGCATATTTAATATGGGAATTATTGGATTTTTCCTTAGATCAAATTTGCTTAATTAATTTGGATTTTGTACATGCATTGGATGCATTGTATATGATGTCTATTAAATTTAAAATTTGAAGCTTGTGCATTATGTATATATTTGTACCTTGTGATGTTGGACATCACTTGGATATTTTGAATATCCATGTTTATCATGATTACTTGGTATAATTGTGCAATGTGTGTTGATGGAATCAACATGAGATGATCACAAGTACCCGACACCTTATGTATGAATGTATGGTATTTATTTGTTTTTATGTCGGGTGGGGCCTGCGTGCCTCTTGCTTTGGGATTATCATCTCCCATTTTAGCCTCATGATGTTAAGGCTTGATTATTTCCTCTTACCATGTATTACTTTTCAATGTAATGAGAGTAGTTAGAAATTTGGTGACGTTTCTTTTTTGTAATAATAACTAGCCCATGGAGTCGGAGGCCCAAGGTGTTTCATCAAGGCGTAAAACAAGAAGAGCCAAAAGGCCCGTTGGAATGACAATGGGTTGATTACTTATGTAATAGTGTAAGACCACCCTAGATAGACCATAGACTACCTGCGGCTCAGTGGGTCGCATAGGTTGGGCTTGTGATCATCCTAATAGGGGCTATGCTATGTTTTATTGCATGCGACGTATTTATTTATCGCTTTATGAATATTGGATATTTATTCATGCAAAGACACTTAATGTGATGTGGTCTCGGTCGTTATAAATACAAACTCTCATTTGGTTGGACCAAAGAAAATATTAGGCCCAGAATAGACTTGGATCAAAATGGTATTTTGATCCATCCAAACCTTCCATCCACAGCAATGTGGTGAGGAAGCCACCGCTACCCAAGTGTGGTTTCACGAGTGGTGGCACACTTGGACTACGGGAAAGTTGCACCATTGTTGTGAAAAAAAGAGTTTGCACTCACTGTTTTCCTGTCTCATGAGTCATGGGAGGCAATATTGAGGCATGATGTGGTTGATGGGTCGGGCCCAACACTGAGTAACATGGTTCGCTTAGAGTCCTCGGAACCATACAAATAGGTGAGGCAAAATATCTTGGGAATCTCATTGGATGAGAATGATATTGGATATCTCCCATGAGGTTTTCTTCGTGTGAATCGTAAAAGCGGGGCATTAGATCAAACTTATGGATCCCTTGAGAGTGGTGGACTTTCGTAGAAATAGTGGGAGGGTTAAAGACTAAAGGACCATGTCTTCAACTTGAACTATAATATTACCATCATTTGCCAATTTTTGCTTTACATTTTTTTATAAATGTAGATATGTCTAGAATCCTTTAACCATGGTACTTGAGACCAACAAATTCAATGGCACGAACTATTCAGTCTGGCTAAGAAATCAGTTTCGAGAATCAAGGCTATGTCTTGGATGAGCCGCCGCCGAACGACTTGTTGGAGGAGTCTACGCCTGAGGACAACCGGAAAGTACGCATTATCATTTTGGCTTCGATGTCTAACGACATCCAGAAGCAATATGATAGGATGGACAACGTCTCCGCTATAATGCTCCGCATGAACGAGGCTTATGCGGTTCCGGATAGGCATATTAGATATGCTGCCACAAAATCATTCTTTGGCACCAAGCTAGTTGAAGGATCTTCTGTATAAAGTCGTAAGGTCAAGATACTATCCCTAGTGGAAAAGCTCGAGGACCTAAAAGCTGGGCTTAACAATGACACGCACATCGACGTGATCCTTCAGTCGCGTCCTCCGTCCTATGATCCGTTAGTTGTCAACTATAACATGAACGGACTTGAGAAGTCTATTCATGAGTTGATCAACATTCTGGTCCAATACGAGGCAATGACCCACAAGTCTGCGCCGGCGGTATTGATATGAGAGGCTTCGACCTCCAAGACGAATGGCAAGAGGGTCAGACGTTGGAAGAGGAAGAAGGAAAAGGGGGAGGTAGTTGCAGCCACTGCTTGCGCTCCTAGCACCCCTGTTGCCCCTATGGGAATGAGCAAAGGGAAAGGGAAGGCCCAGGGTTCTCAGCGGTCTAAGGCAAATGATGTCTGCATACATTGCCAAGGAAAGGGGCATTGGAAGAGGGAGTGCCCACAATCCCTCTCCAATCCAGGTATGTTTGTGGTTGAAGTAAACATGATAACTAATTCTGCTTCTTGGGTATTAGATACCGGATGTGGTGCTCACATCTGCAATGATTTGCAGGTGCTGCAAAGAAGTAGAAGGCTAACCAAGGATGAAATGATCTTGAGGCTAGGCGATGGCAAAGCCGTTGTTGCGGGAGCCATAGGATCAATAGAGTTAGCCATTAATAGTCATGTTAGGGTAGTACTAACGATTATTTCTATTTACCTAGCATGATAAGAATATTGTTTCTATACTCGTCCTGAATAAGGAGGGTTATTCTTTCACCATCAATAAAAATGGCTTTTATATTATCAATGATGGTGTGTCTCATTTGCTTGGTGCATTAGTAAACGGTTTGTACATACTTCAACAGTCTAATTGCATTATGACTGCAAAACACAAACGAAAATACGATAATCAAGATAATGCACATATATGGCATGTGAGGTTAGGTCATATCTCTAATGATAGGATAAGAAGTTTAGTGGACTCAAAAAGTATAGAAATAGACAATTTGGACAACCTACCAGCCTGCAAGTCATGTCTAAAGGGAAAGATGACCAAGAAACCCTTTGTTGGACAAAGCGTGCAAACCAACGGTCTGTTGGATATAATCCATACAGACGTCTGTGGTCCATTAAATACTCAAGCTAGAGGTGGGTACTCGTACTTCATAACCTTTACCGATGATCACTCACGGTATGGTTATATTTACCTAATGAGCTACAAGTCTGAAGCCTTTGGAAGATTTAAAGAATACAGACTTCAAGTAGAGAACCAAGGCCTGCCTTTGGGCCCTCGAGCTTTTCCATCGGGGTAAGCATTTTAACCCCGTGCTCTTGTACAGAGGATCCTTCGGTCATTTTAGTTCCAAAGAACGCCTTAGTCGCGACATACCTAGTATGCCGGTCCGGGACTGCATAGCAATCCTTAAGGCGAGCCATGATGGAAGGGACATCGTCTAGCCTTTTATACTGTTTCTGAATCTCATTCGTCATAGAAGCAAGTATGATGCTACGGACGTTCCGGTTATCCCTATGCCAAGTCTTGAACGTCTCACGTTCTTCTGGCGTGGATCCAGAATATCTTGAGATTGCGCAACCAGTCGTTGTAATTTTATTCCATTGAATTTGTTGGTCTCAAGTATGGTTGATAGTGGGTTCTTAGACATTTTAAATCTACATTTTAAAAAACAGAACTCGCGATCAGCAGAATTTAAAAGACGGAGGTTTTGATAAATAATTAAACGCTTGGTCTTTAGTCATTTAATGCTCCCACTATTTGTACGAAAACATGATACTCTCAAACGTTGTTTTCGAGAAACCTTTTCCTAGTGGGCTTGGGATCCACAGCGATTTTTCCCATACCCCGCTTTTACGATTCGCATGGGAAGAATCCTGTGGGAGGTATGCCATACCATTCTCGTTCCACGAGATTCCCAAGATAATTGCCTCACCCTTTCACATGATCCCGAGGACTCCAAGCGAATCATGCTAATCGGGCGTTAGACCCGACCCAACCAACCGAATCATAGACCCGCTGCTACCTCCACGACTCATGAGACAGGTAACAGTGGTCTACTTTTCGTTCATGATACAGTGCAGCTTCTTTTAAAGTACGACAGACGTGCCACGACTCGTGAGACCACGCTATCGACCTAAATCAACTTCCTCACTATGTCATGGATTGGAAGGCATGGACAAACTCCTAGAGTCCATGTCCACTTTGTCTAGGGTCTAATATTTGAACATTGGTCCAACCAATGTGAGAGTTGTAAATGACCGAGATCTCATATGTAAATATAAACACATTCATCCACAATGTGTAAATAAATAAATTGCATCCCATAGCAGTTATACGATAAATAAAACCATTCATTCATCATAACAACCACATGTAAAATTAAAGCCTAGCACGCCCCTGTTGGATGATCACGAGCCCGAATCCTATGCGACCCACTGAGCCCGCAGTGGATCTATGGTCAATCTAGGGTTGGTCATAAACTATTACATTAATAGTAACTCGATCATCATTCTGATAGGCCTTGGTCTCTTTTCTCTTTCACCTCTTCATGGAAACGCCTTGGATCCTCCATTTTGGGGTCTCCATGTGGACCTTCCTTCTTCTCCACCAAATACATAAAAAATAAATCCTCACTCCTATTCTACTCTCATTATATTTGTAAAAAGAAACCGCAGCGAAAACCCGGGGGGAGTACATAAGGAGGGAGAAAGAATGCCTTATTATTCCAAGGCAACTAGAAGGGGAGAAGGAGAAAGCAGAAAGAGACACGCAGGCTCAACATAAGATTAAACCATACATTCGGTCTAGGGCTCGTGATCATCCATTTCCACTCAATGCACATAATCACATGATCCAATGACATAAATACATGCTAACATTCCATGATTACCAATCACATCAATCCATGATAAATAAATGCGCTACGTATGAAAAAATATGGTACAACCGTTGGCAATACTTTTTTCATGTTTAGGAAAACCCTTCCTCATTATTTGTAGGTAAGTTAATCCCGGATTCCAAATCCAATAAACTCATCCTCCCAAATAATGTTCTTAGAGAAAATATGCAAAATTAAACAAAACGAATTTTCAGAATAATCCAAAAATTAAAAATAACGAGAAAATAATCACAACGTCAACCGCCCGCCGCCATCGGCAGCAGTCGGCCGACGCGCGCAGCTCAGCAGGCCCAGCCTGCTGCACCTGCGCGCGCTTGGTCGGCAGAAGTGCGCACGGCCGCGCGCCGGCAGGTTGCCGCGCGCGCAAGCACCTCTGCCCGCGCGCGCCAGCCTGCCGGCCGCCTGCCGGGCGCGCGCGCAGACACCATCGTTTTGGGTGTCGCTTCGTGCGCGCGCGCGCGCGCAGACTCCGCTGTCTGCGTGCGCGCGCTCCTATCGGGCTGCCTCATGCGCGCGCTCGCGCGCGGCTTCATTGGCTGCACGTCCGGGCGTGCAGGCGCCCCAGCGTGTTAGCCTGGCACGCGCGCGCGGGCTTCCCTGCCCGCATGCGCGCGTGCTCGGCCACCCCGCCTGCGCCTGTCACCCGGCCAGCCTTAGCTGCGCGCGCCATGCACGCCAGGCGTAGGCGACCGCTCGCAGGATCCCCTGCCTGCGCGCCCGCCTCGCCTGGGCGCACAGCGCGGGCGGTCACCCACCGGTTGGCCGCGTGCTGCGTTTTCTCCATTTCGTTCGATTTTGCCCCCCATTTCCCTAGAAAAACAGAAAATACCAACAACACCAAAATCATACGAAATTGAAAGCAAGAAAACAACATGCTTTTACGATAAAAAATATCAAGAAATAATTAAAACTTGTCAAACACGTTTTCATGCTTAAAACGCACACAAAAACTCCAGGCCTATACACCGAACCGGGCTCTGATACCACTGAAAGCCTTGGGTAGGCGTGTGGATCATCCCGGGAATAGCGCGAATACGGAAGCGCGGTATAATTTAAATTACAAAAATTTAAACATGCATAATACGTATTGAAATAAATCACGTTCAAGTGGTGTGCTCTTGAAATTCCCGGGTGTTTGGTGTATCTCATGAATTAAATAGAACATACATAGCAATCATGGAGGCCATAAGATTGTGAAATAAAGGAGACGAAAACATAAACCGGAAACCTACCGATTCGTCGTTTTCCTCTTCTAACCGGTACTCGCGTTGTTCCCCGATTTGCTCCAAGATCTCGTATGGGAGATCCTCTAATTCGTGACACGCAATCCGCCCATGTATCTTGTACTTCGTGCTAGCGCACGAACAAGTATTTTATTGGAGAGGACGGATCGATCACACGTTAACGAGATCAATCCTCCTATATTGAACTGTTGAAGAACAAAAGAACAAGAAAAGAGATTTCTTGGAAGAAATAGATAGAGAGGCAGACGAGAGAGAGGAGAGAGCACACGAGTTTTGTGTGTGTGTGTGTGTGTGTGTGTGTGTGTGTGAAGAATCATCATCTTTTTACAATTGAAGGGCTAGGAATATATATAGAAGAGGAATCCATTCCTCTTCAAACTCCAACTCTAGGAAGACTAATTTGACTAGGATTTTGACCTAGTCAAAGTAGCTCTTTGACCTAGTCAAATAAATCCTAGCCATCCATCTCTCCATTTTATCTCAACCATCCATTTAATTTAATGGAATATTTAAATCCTATTTAAATATTCCAAGGGCAATAAATAAATATATATATATATATATAAGTATTTACTCTAAGCCCATTAAATTAATTTTCTAATAAATCTAATTTAATAGATAAATTCCTTTTATATAATAAAAGGAATTAATTCTCTCCAAGAAAATAAGGACCCGATTAAATCCAATTTGATCATTCCATTTCTCCAAATATTTAATTCTAAATTAAATACTTTATGTGTGCGGATTGTGTGTGACTCTTTACGTTCCCCTTCAGCTAGACTTGGTTGGATTCTTAGAATCCGCCCGTTACCATGGGTGGCCATCTAGCAACGGTCCATGGCACTAGAGATTAGGTGAATATACGGGGATGAACATTTTAGGCTCTACAGTACATTTGTCCTTCCGTTTACGATCTCACCACTTAGGGTCTAGGGCACAGAAAATGCAGGTACCCATTTTGGACCTAAGTGTCGGTCTGTCCTTTACTAAATGCCGCAAGGGATACCTTCCCTTCTGTTCAGTTACTGTGGCCACAGATTTTAGGGACAAGACACATAGCATTTGTGAGATACGACTGTCAATATCTTTTGACAGGAGACAGATCCTTTGTTGGAAACTACTGTCACTCTGTACACCGGAGCTGCACTAGATAAGGCTTATAACTACTCAAGTGCATCTTGGCAATCTCTCACCATATCTAAGATACAGCCCTGATGTACAGGTAAACTCAGCAGTTCCTCAACTCAAAGGACTTGACCTGTACCGTTGGAACCGAGAACACACGTCATACCTAACCGACCCTACTCAAGGTCCTCCGTAAAATGGTTCCCGCGAGTCACCTCAGTCAGCTGCTACCTAGCAGGTCAACCCACTAACACTGCTTAGACAACCTTCGTCACCCGTCGATGAAATACGACAGCAGATGCTTAGTGCAAGTCTCAAGGGAAATCTCGGTACCCATTTTCAAGATTCCTTGACTTTGAGATTTTCGCACTGATTCAGCAGAACTGATTTCATGGACCTACCTCCAAGCGTACTCCCAGTCCCCGAAATATGTATTCAGTCCGTGGGCTTTGTTTGCATAGTGAACAAATATGTATAAAGTAGATAAAGTGAACGCAAACAAAGTAAATGCCGAATAAATTTCACTTCTTATTCATTAATGATGTATTGAAACCTCGAAATTGTTCAGACATAGGTTACAATTCGCCTGCCAAGATTGGCTACATGGTCACCTATTCTAACACCTGACACAATATTTAAATCCAAAGCGTAATTGCATGGAAGTATGGGGACACATAAAAACTTTTGCACGGTCAAATAAGGGACAATTTTGGCAAAAAAAAATATACGGGATGGGCGTGGGATCCATGTATTGCTAATATGTACATGGGGGCGAGATTAGTGTAGGGGGTTTTGCGGGGCGCAATAGGGGGCCGAGTGCATCTTTAACGATAAATGCCAGGCATGCCGCGATTAGCCCAGATATCTAGGCTATTCCAACGCCATAAACACAATGAAATAATATAGTATATAGATGTGGTAAAAAAAGGTTCCTTGTATGGTATAATTAATAGTGTGCTTAACCCAATTTAAGCTTTAAGCCCAGTAAGATGGAAAAGGAGGATGTTGGGCTTCAACATCAAATGGAGCAATCACCTAATTCAGCTTAAGTTACTTTGATTTTTGGTGGCTTTTTTAGTGAAGTTGAGATTTTTCTCTAACTCTATTTAATTTGGTTGGAGTAAAGGATTGATTACTCATAAACCTTGTAACAAAGGATCCAATGCCTTTTAATTTACTTTTTTTTAAGACATTAAAAATTAAACAATAAATTTATTAAATAATCATTAATCATTACGTCTCTAGAGGCATTGGTGATTTTTATTCATTGAAAATGCGTGAATATGTTATATTTATATTATAGAAATTGTACGTGAATTTGGAAGTATTTTTATTATTTATCTATTTATTTTAATTATATGTGCATTACATTGACACATCTACATATTACAAAAAATACCAGGTAATTTATGGGGACATTTCTCATGCATTTGGGAGCTACATAGCTATGGTTTAGTTTTGCTATCATTCTCAATTTTTTAGTATTTCAAACAGTTACATAAAAATCAGGTACAAGTAAAAAATGCTCTCGGTATGAGTGTGAGGTTTCTCTCGTATGAGAGGGTGTGAGGAATTTCCCGGTGTTGATCCCTTGTGACAATGATGCTTTTTGTGGCGAAGTCCTATCCCTAGTTCTTCTGGAATCGTTGTTGGTTTAAGTTTTCATCACCTTATTTCGTCGCTCTTACTCTGTTTCTCTATGATTATGTTAGGTTGATCAAGTTGGTCCTTCTCATCTCCACTGTGGGGCCACTAGTTCAACTACCGATCAGTAGGGTAGCATTATTCTGAGATGGAACATGATCTAATGGATATAGGTAAGAAGCTTAACTTGACTGAAAAGGTGTCTATCCCTAGGGAGATATAGAAGCAACCGGCGGGTCTGAGACTAATATTGGTAGGGAAAGTACTGTAAAAAAAAATGGGTTAACTTTGACGCACTCCGGTCGGCATTATATCGTATGATCAATCCATGGAAAGGGATGTTGGTTCAGAACCTAAAAAAGGAGCGCTTCTTGACATTCAATCATCTGGTGGATTTGAAACGTACACTAGAAGAAGGACCATGGATTTTCAACAAACAACTTATTGTTTTCAACACTACAGAAAACAATCAGAACCCTTATTTTGTTAACTTAGGTTGGTGCGTATTCACGGTGTTCATCCATGACACTCCATATGGACAATGCACAAGGCTATGGCAGCTCACATTGGGAACTCTCTGGGAGAACTTGGGGAGGTTAACTCGGATGAGGATAACATGCCTTTCTTTTCAATAGTAAAGATTAGAGCGAAATTAAATGTGACGAAAGGCGCTAAGGATTATGAAGCTGACACCAACATTCCGGGATGAATTTACACTTAGATTCACATATGCCCAACTCCCAAACTTTTGCTTCATCTGCGGAAAAATGGGCCACATAGCAAGGGTTTGTGACAAACAATACGAGGAAGGGTTTGAGGATCTGGGGCAAAACGCACCATATAGAGCATGGATGCGGTTTTGATGGCAAAACACAACAAGGTCTCTCAGGTAATGATACGGGAATCCAGAAAGTGGATCAGTTTATACAGATGTCGGCACACCATTGGCATCTGGCTAGCAACCACTAGAAACCAGGAGGAGACGGAATTTTTGGAAACTTCCAGATAGACGAACCTTCCATTGACAGCCAATACAATTTTCCTTTACAAAGAGAGCAACATTACACAAGATTAGTGCAATTGGGTAGGAAGGGCATGCAATCCAAGGACAATGAATCCTGTTTTGTTTAAGGAAAGATCCGATGGGTCCTTTTTTGACTCTTTAAATGACATAAATCAAGCCAATGAAATATCCTTCCCTACAGAGAACCCGCAAATCATGCAGTTAAAGGCAACCTATCTTGGTCCAACAGATCCTCAACCTCCTTTTAACTTAAAACATACAACCCTAACCCCAAACCCTAGCTATGCATATGTACCACCAGTTGATTTCCATACACATGCAGAGACAATATTGATGGACACCCCTCCAAATACCTATGCCCCCCCCCCCCCCAATATGGAAATCATTCTCCCATACAACACTGAAATCAAAACACATCCAACCGAGCCCATCCTCAAACGAAACCAGAACCTCTTTCACTATTATAGACACTCACCAATAAATCTTTTAGATTGAAAAATGATACCTACCATTGAGCTTATGAAGATGCTATTTCCCACCCAATAGGCTCACTCGACGACTTTCAAAAGTAAAGGGCAACCGATCAAACAAAAAACCCAGAAGTATATCTTTGTATCGAACAAAAGGGTATCACCAGATCCTCATGTAATTCAAGTTCTGTTTGATAAGGAGTCGAGATCAGAGAAGAGGAGTCTAGCGAGCTCTAGTGTGGTGAAGGCTATTGTGCAGCCCCACCAATCATTACGAATTGCCTAGCATGGAACTACCAGGGTTTGAGGGGCCCTTGGACAGTTTGACAGCTCGAGTCATTGATTCGAAAGCATAAGCCCTCCCAGTGTTCTTGTCGGAAACTAGGTGCAAGAAAAATTTACTGAAATACTAAAATGGAAGTGGCAGATTCATGGGATTAGTGTGGATGCGATTGGAAAAGGAGGAGCCCTAGCGCTGTTTTGGGACAAAGGATGGAAAGTGGAACTACAGAGTTTGAGAAAAAATCACATTGATGTGCACATTATTCAGTTGGAGAGTGATTCAAAACGGAGATACACAGGGGTCTACGAGATCCAGAGTTACGACATCGGAAATCATTCTGGAAACTTTTCACGACCTTAGTAATCAGTTGGGGCATCCATGGTTATGTATGGATGACTTTAAGGAGGTCTCTTTCCTTACGAGTAGGAACACGGACGAGAAATCCTAACTTGGAGGATGACGGTATTCCGAGATACTTTGAGGGACTACAACCTGGTGGACCTTGGGTATAACGGCGACATCTTCACGTGGTCAAACAGTCGAGTTGAATTATTCACCGTCCGGGAACGCCTCGACAGGGGATGCACAACATTAGAATGGATAGAATTACTTCCCTAGTTCCGAATAGATCACATTGAGGCCTCTCAACTAGACCACATCCCCACATTGTGCAACCCTTAACCAAAACAAAGCCTAAAGTGCAGTCTCAACGCCCGCAGAGGTTTGAGGCCATGTGGATCCAGAAATCAGATTGTGAAAAAATGATTGAGAAATATTGGAATAGGAGTTTAAACGTGAATGGAGATCAAGTGGCTGACCGGATCGAAGAATGCAGAGTTAGATTACTAAACTAAATGAAATCAACATTCGACAACATTGGAAAAAAAATCAAGAAGCAGGAGGGGATTTTAATCAAGCTGAGAAAAGGGAAAATCACACTGGACACTAAAAAGGAGGAACTTTCGGTAAAAAATGAACTGGATGAGCTTACGCATGATGATGAGTGTGAAAGTGTGCATCGGCCAGGTAGACGTGTGGTGGAAGCGCGAAAGTGATGAAAATTATAACAACGTAAAACGAAATTAAAACGATTAGAACCGGATCAAGAGGTGTGCCCTTGATACTCCCGGGAGTTTGGTGTATCTCATGCTCAATAAAATACAACATGGAACGCCGTAGAATGTTAGGAGGTGCAAGAATGTTAGGAGGCGCGCGTCTGCTGCCCACTGTGTGCAGCCTGCTTGTCGGTCGCGCCGTGCAGGCAGCTACTACCAGCTACCTACGCTTTTCCCGTTTTGACAACTTTTCTTGCAATATCTTTTCTGAAACACAAAAATCATTAATTCAAGAATATAACCACATATTCAAGAATTCCAAAATCAAAATTTTATGCAAATTTTAACACATATCAAAATCTACACATCCACATGTTATAAACAATCATGATGTCCAACATCATATAACGCATAAAATAAATGCAAAATTTCACACGTGAATTTTGATCGTTGGTGCGACCATTGCAAAAAATAATTCTTGTTAGGAATCCCTTTCCTCAATAATAAAGCAATATTTATTTTTAGAAAATTCTCAATCTCAACGAAAACCGAATAACCCAAGTTAATGGATTCAGAAAATGCAGAAAATGTCCAGAAAAATATTCAGAAAAACAGTATCTAAAAAATGCACCAAAAATGAAAAAACAAAAAACGGCACCGGCCAGCCAGGCCAGGCGTGCGCGGTTGCGCAGGATCCCTTGCACACTATGCTCTTTTATCCTGTTCCTTAGCCAGGATGGTCTGGGCATTGAGTAATCTGCCATGGAGGAACATAAACACTTGGAATGGACCGTGCGAGGAATAGATGAGAGAGATGGTCAGCAGGTTTGAGCAGGAACAGTACGATGGTTCTTTGTGGTTTGTTAGATGTTGTTGGACAAGCTGGAACAAGGCTCTCTTGGAAGATGAATAGGATGACCCGTATACAGTTATACAATAAGCTCAAAGCTTCCTGCAAATTGTTCAAATGGCTGAATGGAAGCTTAGGAAGGAGTCTTCGCGCTCTAGACCTGCACAATAGAAACTACCACCAGATGATTAGATTAAAATAAATTTTGATGTAGCGCTATTTAGAATCCTACGAAGCACTGGAGCAGGGGTTATTGCAAAGGATTCTATGGGTAGATGCCTCGATTGACGTGTGGTGTTTTTTCATGGGATAACTACGGTTGATCATGCGGAAGCACGAATAGCAGTGGAAATGGCTATTTACAACACGTGGATGAACATAATAATCGAAGGAGACAGTCATACAATCATCCAACAACTAAGGTCCTCTAGTGTGGATCACTGAGTATTGGGACCTTTGATTTAGCACACAAGGTTAGTTGGGCACTTTGCTGTAAACATAGCTTATGAATTCATAAGAATGGAGGCTAATGAACCAACCCAAGTATTAGCCCGCTGGTCGAGCAACTATGCACAGGGGAATATTGATCTCCTTAATTATATTTGGACAACGATTTCGGTTGATTCCTATCAATATTATTAATGCAATAATATATTCTCATAAAAAAACAAAACAGTTACATAAATCAAAGCATATTTGTTTGTAGAGTTAACAACAGACACTCCCCAACATATGAGGGTTCTGCACTTTGTCCCGGATTTTTTTTTTTTTTTTTACACTTTGATGTGAGCTGAAATAGCTCAATCTGGATGATAGCTTTAGGCTTGAATGGAGTGGGACCCAATTTCTCCAAGTCAGGGGACCTGCAAAAAAGTTTTAGCACTTTAACGCTAAAGTCAGTAAACAATGATGGAATAATAAATACTTGAAAAAAAACGAGAAATAGTATAGAAGAAAAGAGTAAACACAAAGTGTGCCTAGTACAAGAATGTAGGCAATTCGTTGAAGAACAAGTGGATCCGCCCGGGAGCGCGAGCGGAAGCGTGAAAGTGTGAATTTGAATGGCATAAATAAACGCATAATCATAAATCCCAAGGAGTGTACCCTTGGGTACTAAACCGGGCATTCGATGTAGGATGTATCAATATTAAAATGCATGTATTATACATAGGGCGTAGAAATAGAAGATAAACTACTATAGCGTAAAATCAAGAATACCTTTGTAGTTTAACTCCTTGCACGGCTACTTGCTTTGCTCCTCTCCGGAAATGTTCACCAAGTTCAAAGTGTATGAACTCTCAAGAGGTGATCCACACCACACTGGAAGAGATGCATGTTTTCCTTACTAGAAGAAAACGGATCTTGGAGGATTTAGTTTAAGAAAATGGAACACTATTGATTAGTGTTTTTCTTAAACTTAATTTATTCTTCCAAATGATCCAAGATCAAGTGAAGAACAACTTACTATTAGTATATAGTAGAAAGAACCTTTCACAATTATGTTAGTATTTAATGTTAGCAAAAAAAAAATCTCATAAAAAAATACATTTAATTTATTCATACAAATTCAAACCTAATGAAGATTCCTTTCAAATTAGTCTCATATTCTCGTTGAGGTTTCACAAGAGCTTGATCCTTCCAATTCTGATAATGATAAAATCATTATTATTAGAGTCAATAAATATTTGAAAGCATAAATCAAACATAAATAAATAAGTAAATCATTTACCTTTTTCAAA
This sequence comes from Sesamum alatum, assembly GCA_034509735.1. Taxonomy (NCBI): domain Eukaryota; kingdom Viridiplantae; phylum Streptophyta; class Magnoliopsida; order Lamiales; family Pedaliaceae; genus Sesamum; species Sesamum alatum. Next base: position 13,800,880 of record JACGWO010000006.1, read on the forward strand.
TTCTTCAAAATTTTCAATATCCTCCATTATTGCACAAAGATCAATCCTCGGAGTAGCGCGTAACCAATCTTGGTTGCATATAAGGGCCTCCACCATATTTGGAGAAAGAAAACTCCTAAATGCATCAATAACACGACCACTTGTGCTAAAAGCAGACTCTGAAGTAATCGTAGAAATTGAAATAGCTAACACATCTCTTGCAATCTTGGAAAGAATGGGATATTTTGGACTGCTTGATTTTCACTACTTTAACAAAATACTTGTTTTTTTTTTTCAGAGCCATTGAGTAAATATCTTGTTACTTCCGATTTGCTTTCAACACATTTCTCTTCTTCCAAATGTTTAGCAAATTGCGATTCTAGCAACTCACTTGGGTCATCTTCACCATCCAATTGCATGAGAGTATAGTCTTGGCTTAAATGTTTATCTTTATTAGTATGTTCAAAACTAGAATGTGCATATTGCTTATACAACAAATGAACCATATCTTGTCTCTTTTCTGTCACCCTTTTCACAAAAGAATGATCACTCTCATATATTGTAGCTAAACAAAAGAATACTAACAAACAAAAACAAGTTCATATTATCAGTATTCCCCCAATACTTTATTGAATTTGTCACTCATGCAAATAACCATTGATGCCATGTTATAATCTCTCTTATTCATCATAGTAGCCAAACTCACATATAAAGTTGCAAGTTAAAAAAAAATGCATTTGAAGTGATATAAGATGAAGTAGAAAACTTCATAATCACATTATAGAATATTTAGTTTTTAACATTAATCCAATCTATATCCATAGTAGACCCAATCACCTTATTCACTTTTCCTTTTCCGCTTACCTTCTTCTTGATTGAGTTCATAACAATCAAAATATTCAATAAACTTTTGTTCTTCATCCCCTAATCTCTCAAAAGCTTTTTCAAACTTTTCAGCAGCATCAAGCATCAAATAAGTTGAATTCCATCGTGTTTCCACATCTAAGCAAATAAGGCTTTTAGAATTAATTTTCTCTTTCTCTACACACCATTTGAAAGCCTTTAGCCTTGCTGGAGAAGACCTCACATATTTTACTGCATTTCTAACACGCATTGGTTTGGATATTTTTTACATGAACTCTCCAAATATGCCCACAATGCGGTAGTTCCATTTGGTGTGGATATTTTTTACATGAACTCTCCAAATATGCCCACAATGCGGTAGTTCCATTATATTTTGGATGTGCAGCATAACTCGTACCACAATAGTTACATATTGCTCTAGGTGGATTATGACTTGGAAATCTAATATAGTGACCCCATATCTCAGAGATATTGTTAGATTCTTTCTTAACTACTTTAATTGGTTTAGCTCTTCGCCTTTTCTTAGGTGGTGCCAAAAGTGATTTTTATTCTTTTTTTAAGGAGAAATATTTTCTCTAGTCACATCAGTACTTGTTTCAATATTATCAATTTGTTTTTTTATCTTTACTCGAAGCTTCCTTTCCCAAAACAATTTCGGTATCAGAAGTCTGTTCTGGAACTATCATTTCATTTTGTTCAACATTAAAAAATAGGAAAAGAACTGTATAAATTTAATATCAACACTGACATATGAAGAAATACTTCAAAATCAACAAAAAAATGGGTAATAAATAAATGGAACTTACTAAAGTGCAGGCAATATTCTCTATGATATTTTGTCACCTGTTGAGCTAAAACTTCTTAAAAAAAAATAGATTTTCTAATGAGACAGAGGTTAATATTATGTACATAAGTTTAGTTGTCAAGTTCATAATGAGACAATAAACAAGATTAAACATACAAGACCCAATCTGATGCTTAGAAAAACATAACAGAAACTTAGACATATAATTGAAAACTTTCACTATCTTACATGGAAAATAATTTTAGAAACAATTTTTTCAAATTATGTTGTTACATGTAAAAGAATTCCATAGACAATTTCAGAAAAACACAAAAGAAACTTGGACATACAATTGAAAACCTGTTTACCGTCCAACCTTTAAAAATTATTTCAAATATTGAGAAAAATTAAAATTTAATGGACATATCAAATTAAAACATTATAAATCACGAGAAAAATTGATTAAAACATAATATCAATATTTCAACTCCCAAAAAAGAATCTAAACATTATCATATTGCATATCTTACATGCTCTAGTATTTTGCAATTTATAGTTCACAAACCAAAGATTTTGGAGTAATATATGAGAAAACCAAAGCAATCTCCTTATAGTTCACAAATCAAATATTTTATTATAAATTGGACAATGGTGCTGGTAAAATGTAGCAAAGTGCATTTTCTAATATATTCACAAACCAATAGTGCTGGTAAAGTTCATTTTGGTAAAACTTTCACCTGGGGAGAGGCGTGACGACGGTGGTGCTTAGCAAGTAGGGAAAGAGAATGGAAAATCTGAAAGAGAGATTGAAAAAAGAAGGTCTGAAAGAGGGGGAAAGACCGAAAGAGAAAGAGGGGGAAAAATCTAGTGAAAAATTGAAAGAATTATTAAATGGGCTACATATTTTAATGGGCCTAAAAATTAAATATATATTTTTTTTGTATTAAAGGGCTTACATAATTTAAAAATAAATTTTTTGTAATAAATTAATTATTAATCAAATTATTATATATATTTTAAAAAATTAATTATAAATTTAGCAGTGCGGTGCGATTTTTTGTGGTTTTTTTTAAGTTCTAAATTAAAACCAAACTAATAGTGCAGTGCAATTTTACTTTAAATTTAGAATTTCAATTTGAAAAATAAATCATAAAAAAAAAAAGATTCGGTTCAGTTTGGTTCGGGCAGTTTTAATTTTTCCTTTTATCACGCCTAGTAGTTTGTCTTGTACCCGAACTCTGCCAAGGACGACCACCTATTCCACTATTTGTGTTTCATATGTATCATGCACCTCAACTATGCTTTCAAACACTGGCCACCCTTTTAGTATGTCCATTTGTTAGTGGATGATAGGCAGTTGACATGGTCATTTTAGTCCCAAACACCTTGAATACCTCCTTAGAAAAACAGCTTGTGAAGATTTTATCTCTATCTGATACTATGTTCACTTGTAATCCATGCAATTTATAAATTTTATCAAGGAAAACTCTTGCCACTTGTTCTACTGCGAAGGGGTGTGTTAGTGAGATAAAATGAGCATACTTAGTCAACCTGTCAACTACCATCAGTATGTAATTTTTGTTTTCCAAAGCAAGAATACCCTAAATGAAGTTCATAGTGATGTAAGTCCATGCTTCTTGTGGAATTTGGAGTAGCTGCAACAAGCCCAGGTAAAGATTAATTTCATGTTTGGCCCTTTTGACAATTGTCACAACTAGATACCCAGTCCTCAACATCTTTTCTCAATCCTGTTTAATGAAATAATGCTTTGATCCTCTAATATGTACCTTCAATCTGTTAGTGTCGACCTACAGATGAGTTATGCAATGCTTGAACTATTTTTGGTCTTATTCCTTTGATTACCCACGCATATCACATTTCCCTTCTTTAGCATCCTATTAACCACTGAATAATCAGGATATGCTTCTTCACTTATGACCTTAGCTTGCAATATCTCTTGCATTTCATGATCATTCACATAGCTATCTTATCACTGACCTATCCACCCAGGTATGATAACAGTTAAACTTGCATGCTAAGCCTCAGGATGTTCACTCCTCAACAGTGTATCTGCAATCTGTTCTCTGATCCTCTCTTGTATTGCACCTCATAATCCAACCCCAAAAGCTTTGATATCCACCTCTATTGGAGCAAAGACTCCACTTTCTGTTCCAATATGTATTTCATGCTTTGTTTGTGACACCCCCTCCGTGATCACATTCCATCTCATAACCAATTCACATTTAACCCAATTTAGATAAATCTTCTTATAATTACATTCTATATATGCCCCAATCGATTAAAAACTTCATCGGAATTCTTTATATAACATAATCCACTATAGCATATGAAAACGACAAAAGTGGAGTTTCTAGCAATTACAAAATTTAAGATTCTAATCTAGTCCGAGTTTAATATTATCGTTAATATGCAGCTAGAGCTCCCGACTCATGATGACACTTCAGTGCTGACCCACCTAACAAGGCTGACAACTAGCTACAAGCAAGCTAGACGAGTCACTGTAATTTATCTGCTGAAAAAGTACATGGCAAAGAGTGAGTTGCCAACTCAGTAAGTATAGCTAATCAGCTATATATACACAGTCATGTGATCACATACAAAGAAGACCAATTTTATGCAATAACACCAATCAACCATGTTTATTATACAATTTCCACAATATCTCCAAGTAATCAGTATGAACAATCATGTGAAAACCAATGTCAGAATCACCATCAACACGTCATGCAGTAATCACAATATCACGAAGTAATTAGTGACAACCATCACTCGGAAATCAATATCAGAATCACGCGTCAGCCACAACATAATACATACACAATTATGGTTTTATTATCTTAGGGCCCTGCTTAACCTAGCTGAAGTATATTCAATGGTTTGCCGGCTATCATCATCATTTCATCACATCATCATCATTTTCCTTTTTCTTCCGATATCACACAGCACACAGCTCGTATGATATCTCATCATCCACCATATCACACAGCACACATCTCGTATGATATTACATCCTCCATCATATCACACAGCACACAGCTCGTATGATATTACATCATCCATCATATCACACAGCACACAGCTCGTATGATATTACATCCTCCATCATATCACACAACACACAACTCGTATGGTATTACATCATCCATCATATCACACAGCACACAGCTCGTATGATATGACCTCATCTCCCATCAATTGATGACAGCACACAGCTCGTCACCAATCCCATCATCATAAACCATTGAATATGCCCCAGGTTAGGTAAGCCATCTCTTCATCTCGATTCACCATCTATCAATTAACAACTTCACAACTCAACTCCAATCAATAATCAAATATAAGCATGTCACAATCATTCACGACCACACCACCATTCATCATCATTGATTAATATAATCGAAGTATATCACAAGTATTTACCATGTACGTCACATCAAAATATTGACATAACACATAACAACATTTCACAAGACAACCACATAATCCAGTTCAACATATAACAGTTTACGAACAAGATTACATAACCATGCATATTATATATATATATACATCCAATTAACTATACTTACCTCAATTCCACAACGATTTACTTAGTAAAATAACGTTTTCACTCTTTTACTCTGTTCTCGTGTCCTATGAATAGTCGTAAGACATATAGTCAACATATCGGAAATATTGAAATTCCTTAATAGTACATTAGATAATATTCGGACACACCTCACTAATCTATTAATATCTTATTTTACATAATTCAGATCCTTAATCCATTATCTACTACATAAATTAGACTCAATTATCTTTCCATCAGTATATATTTTGCTATGTATATAGATCAGTGATTATATTCTTAAGAATTTCCTTACCGCCCTTTAACCTGTGAATCCTGCCAGCCTGAACACTGATCACTAATTAAATCATAACTTTCATTATAATAAACCAAATTAAAAACTGTTTTAGTATGATACAATAGACATCCTAGGATTTCTAATGGTATAAAATGTGTATATTAATCCATAGGAATAAGTTGTTAATAATATCTACTATTCATGTTCATTGTTTTCTCGAACAGAATCTGTGTACAAACTTATAAATTCTTCCCAGACCAAATTACAACTTGTAAATTCAATATTTTTACTCCATATACTCTCCTACTTCCGTAGATTCATATAAAATAATAATCATACGAATTGGATCAGTATATAATGAGTTATTCAGGTTTTATCACAACCTGTTCTTTACAGTCGTAGATCCATAGAGCTCTACTTCAAAATTCACCCAAACTTGGTATACCCATTCAAAAATTATTATATTTACAGAATATTATATATTATGTCTCTAGTTTCATTTTAAGAAATAATCATACAAATTGAACCATTATAACTCAAGTTACAGGGGTTTTACCATACTCAGTCTGGATTACCGCAGAAACAGGGCAACAGAATATATCTTCCGATTTAGCTATTAAAACGAACGATTTAACTTCTACTCAAAACTAGAACGTTGTAGAAGACCTCCTAAAGTTTTCAAAGACACAAAAATCACTAAATTTGGACGGGTAAAACGTGAGATTTTCCTGAAAAACCGAGACTGTTTGGACAGAGTTTTTCCTATTATCATGTATCTAGCTTCACTCATCCATTTCTTCCATTTTCTTCATGAATCTAAGATTAAACTCGAAATTAAAGAGATTTCTTACCAATATCTATGTAGAAGACTCTAGGCTTGAGTTCTTTAAGAAGGAAGAAATAATATAATGAACAAATCAAGTCCTATATATATATATATATATTGCCAATGTCTCACTCCACCGCCTCATCCCTCTTTTCTTTCTCTCTTTTTTTTTATAATTTATATATATATATATATATATATATATATATTAGCTTCTACCACATTCTATAAGTTTCCATGGTGATACAAGTGGTTTTATAGCATATATATATATATATATATAGGATAAGTTAGTAGGTGTGAACATATAGGTGTCTATATATATATGAATATTATATTAGAATAAAGTATGTTGATAAGCATGAGTTAATTTGTTGTGTAGTGTAGATATATATATATACATATATAATTTATTTATTGAGATATTATATCTCCCCCTTGCATCTTCACAAATTTCTATTTTGACCCCACACTTGTATTGTTTCAAATCCTCAAGTACTTCCAAGTATAAATCCTATTACATAATTTATATTAAGCACCAATTATCATATAAATGACCACATTATATATCCATTTTATTATGCTAATAAATGATAATCAAGTATTAACGTTGAGAATGTTATATTGTTGATCAGTTCTTATTATGAAATGTTGTCCTAGAATATATTGTTTCCACTTACTTATAACCAACATCACTGCTAAGGATTCCTTTTCATATACTAATAAACTGATTCTTGATTCCCAAAGTTTTGCTCAAGTAAGCTATGGGTCTACCATTTTGCATTGATACTGCCTCAATGCCTTTGTTACAGGCATCAGTCTCCACTATAAATGTCTTACAAAAATCAGGCAATGCTAGTACAGGTGATGAAATCACTACCTGTACTATTTATATTTTAGAATTTATTAAATCAATTTCAAATATAAATAATTAATTTAATTGATGTTTTAATATATATTTCGTCATCAAATCAACGGTAATCAAGATAAATAATTTTTATATTATCTCTTTGAAAAATACAAAAAATTAAGGAGATAATATCAAAATTGACCAATCATGTCTTCCCAAATATTTAATATATTTATCTCTTTCACTTAAATAAAGAGACAATGCAAAAATGGTATTCAAGTTTACCACAACTCTACCTATTTGACAGCTATATAAAGGGGGCTTTAGAACTCATTCAACAACGACATACAATTGAAGATACAAGCAAGAGAGCATTAAAGAAGTTCCGAAATCCTCTCAAGCGCAAACCAAGGAGGATCCACGGCGTTCAAGACAAGTTTCAAGGCGTTCGTCAGGAAGTCATCCAAAATCAGCATTCAATTCAAAAAGAAGTCCCCAAATCCTCTCAAGCGAAAACCAAGGAGGATCCACGACGTTCAAGACAAGTTTCAAGGCGTTCGTCGGGAAGTCATCCAAAATCAGCATTCCATTCAAAAATAAGTCCAAAGACTAGCGAATTAACGTTATCAAGATGGAAGTCCACCTTGGCGGAATATCAAAATCTCAAATCCAGCAACAAATATTCCAAATTCAAGTCAAATATCTTCAAATTTATAGCGTTTAATCCGGGAACAAGTCAACAATCCCCGAATTAATGTTATTCAAAGTTAAAGTCAACGTCGAAGGATATCAAATGTCAAGTTTCACCTCCAAAGTTTCTGAAGTTAAAGATCATGTTCTTGAAGTGAAGAATCAAAGGTTCCAAGTAGATATTTTGAAAGCCTTAGATAGGCGAGTGGATCATCCCGGGAGGAGCGTGAATGCGGAAGCACGGTATAAAATATAATAACAAAATTTAAAGCATGCTTAAACAAGAATTAAAACTACACGATCACGGGGTGTTCCCTTGAACCTCCCGGGCATTCTGTGTATCTCATGACTAAAATAAAGAACATACAAATCATGGAGGCCATAGGGTTGTAGAAAACGAAAATAGCAAAACGTAGAAAGCTTCTTGTTAGGAAAACCTTTCCTCATTATTTGAAAGTAGCTAAATTTTGAGATTCTAAACGAAACAAAATACAAGAACTTTCCAAATAATGTCTTCAAGAAAAAATGCAAAATAAATAAAAACAATTTTCATAAATATTCAAAAAATTAAAGAAGCAAAAAAACCATCGAGATGGCCAAGGGCCACCGCTGCTGCCGTCGGCCTGCCAGGGCAGGCGGGCTGGTAGGCCTTACCTGCAGCCTGTACGTGCTGCCCTGCCGCACAGCCCCTTAGCGCGAGCACGCGCATCGGTCGCGCCTGCCAGGTGCGCGCGTGCAGGCTCCGTTGCCTGCGAGCGCGCACGCCTGGCGGCGCAGCCCATGTGCGCGCGCGCGGCCTGTCAGGCGGCGTATCTGCTGGTCGCGCACCCCTGATGCACTGGCCTGGCGCACGCGGCCGGCAGCGCCTGCAACGGCTGTGCGCGCCTGGCCGGCCGGCCGCGCGCAGGCCCTTCTGTCTGCGCGCGCGCCTGGCCGTGCGCACTATGGGCGCAGCCAGCCGTTGGCTGCCGCATATGCTGTTTCTTGTTCCATTTTATTATTTCTACACCGTTTTCGAAGAAACCGAGAAATACCAAAAACACCAAGAACTCATGTATGATAAACGACATGCTTGAAAATCATAAATCAAGAAACACATAAATCATGCTTTTGCATGTTTTCATGCTTTAAACACACAAAAAGCCCTAGGTCTATACACCGAACCGTGCTATGATACCACTGAAAGCCTTAGATGGGCGTGTGTATCGTCCCGGGAGGAGCGCGAATGCGGAAGCGCGGTATAAAATATAATAACAAAATTTAAAGCATGCTTAAACAAGAATTAATACTACACGATCAAGGGGTGTTCCCTTGAATCTCCCGGGCATTCTGTGTATCTCATGACCAAAATAAAGAACATACAAATCATGGAGGCCATAGGGTTGTAGAAATCGAAAATAGCAAAACGTAGAACCTACCCGGTTGTCGTTTTGTGTTCAAACTGCTACTTGCGTTGTTCCCCGTTTTGCACCAAGATCTCGAATTGAGACCTTCTAAATTGTACACGCAATCCGCCTATGCATCTTGATCCCCGTGCTAGCGGAAAATCAAGTGTATATGATTTAGAGAGGATGGATCGACCAAACGTTATGAATTAACATGAGCAATCCTCCTTAGGTTCAATTGCATAAACAAAATAACCAAAATAACTTTCTTGAGAAATGGGGGATGGACGAGCAAGGGAGAGAGGAGTGTGTGTGTGTGTGTGTGTTGAATTTTCATCATCTTGTCTAAAGTGAAACTGAAGGAGTATCTATAGAGGAGGAATCTTATTCCTCTTCAAACTCCAACTTTAGAACTTTATTTTGACTAGGATTTTGATCTAGTCAAAGTCCTAGTCAAACTAGGTCTTGAATATGTCAAACAAATCCTAGCCATCCATCTCTGCTTTTAATCTCAACCATCCATTTATTTTATAGAATATTTATATCATATTTAAATAATCCAGGGGCCCATAAATAAATAAAATAAATAATAATATTTATTTTAAGCCCATATAATTAATTCCAATAAATCCAATTTATTAATTTAGTTAAATTCTTTTTAATCTAATTTAAAGGAATCAACATCCCAAGAAAAAGAGAACCTATTAAATCCAATTTAATCATCCTACCTCTCCAAATCTAATTCTAAATTAAATACTTTATGTGTGTAGATTGTGTGTGACTCTTTAGGTTCACCTTCAGCTAGACTTGGTTGAATTCCTAATCATCCTATAACAGGAATCCGTCCGTTACCATGGGTAGCCGTCTAGCAACGGTCATGGCACTAGATATTAGGTGAATATTCGTGGTGTGAACATTTAGGCTCTACAGTACATTTATCCTTCCATCTACAGTCTCACAACTTAGTGTCTAGGGCACAAAAACGTAGGTACCCATCTTAGACCTAAGTCTTGCCTCGTTCTTACTAAACGTCATTGGGATTCCACCCTTCTGTTCAGTTACTTAGGCCAAAGATTCATAAGGGACGAGTCTCATAGTTGCCTAGTCAACGATGGGAACCGACCCCTAGACTAAAGGCCGGGAGACAGGCGACAGTAGGACCGTACCCGTACGTATCGAGCGTCGGTAGGACCGCACCTGCGTATAACTCGGAGCCTAAATGTTCACACCATAAATTCACCTAGTCTCTAGTGCCATGGACCGTTGCTAGATGGCCACCCATGGTAACGGACTACTTTGGTTATGAAATAACAAAAAGTAGGTCCAAGTCTAGCTGAAAGGTGAACCTAAAGAGTCACACCCGCTACACCAAATGAAAGGGAATTAATTTGGAATTAATTCCGGGAGAAGGTTTAATTTAATGGAATTAAATTATACTTCTTGGAGATTCAAGCTTCGATGAATTATTTGGAATAATCGGGCTTGAGTTCATAAATTAGATTTATGAATTTTACAAAGCATGGGCTTTCCTTTTAATTAGATTAAAAGGGTGAATTAATTAATTAATGGGCTTGGTATTAAATAGGATTTAATATAAAGTCCATGGACTATTTAATTTGGAATTAAATAAAGTCCATTCCATTAATTAATTAATGGGCTTAGTATATTAAATAGGATTTAATATAAAGTCCATGGGACTATTTAATTTAGAATTAAATAACCCCATTCTATGGAATTAATTAATGGGCTTGATATTAAATAGGATTTAATATAAAGTCCATGGACTATTTAATTTGGAATTAAATAAAGTCCATTCCATTAATTAATTAATGGGCTTAGTATATTAAATAGGATTTTAATATAAAGTCCATGGGAATATTTAATTTAGAATTAAATAGGCCCATTCCATAAAGCCCATCAAAATGGATGGACAAGATTTGATCTAGAGAATGATGAGATGAAGGGCCATGATTAATTTGACTTAATCAAAGCCTAATTTGACTAGGATTTGACTAGGTCAAAATCCTAGTCAAAGTGTGTCTCTTTGGAAGAGTTTGAGAAGGAATAGGAATTCCATCTTCTATAAATACTTAAAAAACACACACTTACACCTAGTATTCTCTACAACTCTCATCTCTCAAATTCCCTCTCAAATTCGTCCACTCCTCTTTCTTCTCTCCAAGAATATTATTTTGTTCTTCTTGATTTATTCAAGGTAGAACGTAAGAGACGCCGGTTGCGTTAATTGATAGCGTGTACCGATGTCTCTTCTCCCCAATGATTTTCTTGCTAGCACAAGGGTTCGTTGCTTTCCGGTGCAGCGAGTGAGATGATTTAGAGGGTCTCTTCTTGAGATCTTGATGCAAAACGGGGAACAATGCATGTAGCCGAACGAAGACAAAACTACAACCGGGTAGGTTCTTTAATTATGGTTTTCGTTTCTAATTCTATGGCCTCCATGTTGTGTTTTATTGAACATGAGATACACCGAACGCCCGGGAGAATCAAGGGCACACCCCTTGATTCGTTTATGTATATTATGCATAGTTTAAATTCCATTTAATTATGCTTTGTAATTTTTTATTACGCACTACTTCGCGCTTCCGCTGTTCGCATTAATCTCCCGGGACGATCCACCGGTTTCTTTCAGTGGTATCAGAGCCCGGTTCGGTGTATAGGCCTAGAATTCTATGTGCTATGTGCGCTTAAGCATGATAAACGTGTTTTAATTTACGTTTATAGCATGTTTATCGTGGATATTTATTGGCGTTTAATTTTGCATGGGATTTTGGATCTTGGTTTTCTTGAATGTGTTTATACATGTTCTAGGGTTTAATTTATCTTGTGGTTCAGAAAAATTGCATGAAAAATCGAAAAGGAGTGAAAAAACGGCGAACCGGCAGCAGCAGCACGCTGGCCGCGCGCACAGGGGCGCGACCGGGCGCGCGTGCAGGCAGGGGCCTGCGCGCGCCCGGCCAGCGCGCCCAGCGTGCGCGGACAGCGCGCGCGCTGTGCCGGGCGCGCGCACGCGCGCGCCTGGCCGGCCGGCTGTGCCGTTTTTCGTTTCTCTCCCGTTTTTGGCTCGTTTTTCAAAACTGTTTTTACTGTATTATTTTTATGATATTTTCTGCATTATTCTGAACGCGTTGACTTAGAATATTTATTTTTTTGAGATTTGGAATTTTCTAAAATAAATATTGCTTGGTTGATGAGGAAAGGGTTTCCTAACAAGATTTAATTTTTGCAATGGTTGCACCAATGATCAAAATTCATATGTGAAATTTCGCAATAATTTCTGCGTTTTATGATGTTGGACATCATGGTTATTTTATGGTTTGAGCATGAGTAGATCTTAACATGTATTAATATTGCACGAATGTTGGATTTTGGAATTCTTGAATAAATGGGCATATTCTTGAATTGTTGATTTTTGTGTTTCAGAAAATTTGATTTTTCTTTATAATTCTGGGAATTTTTCTGAATTAATTAACTTGGGGCATTTTAATTTTGGTTGAGATTTTATATTTCATAGAATTAATGTTGCCTTGTTAATTATGGAAAAGGTTTTTCCAACAAAAATCGTTGTGCATAGGTTGCACTATTATCCAATGTTTGGTGTGAATATTTTACATGTAGTTTATGCATTTATTTTATGGTATGGATTATCATGGATGTTGGTATAGCATATTTTACGTGGGATATGTATTTGTGCTATTTGTGTTAATTGATTTGACAAAGGATGATCACAAAGCCCCTAGACCGCATGTATGGTTTATTTACATTTATTTGTTGGGTTGTGGCCTGTGTGCCTCTTTATTTTCCTCTCTGTCTCTCTTCTAGTGCCTTGGAATAATAAGGTTTTCTCTCTCCCTCCTAATGTACTCCCCCCAAATGTTTAATTGGGGTTTCTTATTTTATGATGTAATGAGAGTAGAATTAGTGGTGAGGTTTTATTTCTTTTTGTAAATAAAAGCTGCAAGGAGAAGATAAGCCCAAGGTGTTGGAGGCCCATGGAGGTTGCCATCAGATGGCCCACGGAGGATCCATGGAGAAGAAGCCCGGTGTAGGCCCACGATGGAGAGCCCAAGAAGATAAAGAGGACTTACAAGGCCCATTGCATGTAATGGGTTATTAAATCTTGTAATAGTGTAGGGCCTACCCTTAGATTGACCATAGATCCACTGCGGGCTCAGTGGGTCGCATAGGTTTGGGCTTGTGATCATCCTACAGGGGCGTGCTAGGCTTTATTTTGCATGCGATGCGTATTATATGCTTATGATTATTCTATATGCTTTATGTATGGTTACATTCACGCTTAGAATATTTCTGCCATAACGCACGCAATGCAATACTTAATATATGTGATGAGGTCTCGTTCTATAAAAACTCTCACTTGGTTGAACCAAGTTAAATATAGACCCTTAATAAATGGACTAGGACTCTGGGAGTCTGTCCAAGCCTTCCATCCATGGCAAAAGTGAGGAAGATCTTTTAGGTCGATAGCGTGGTCTCACGAGTCGTGGCACGACTATCGTGCTTAAAAGAAGCTGCACTTTGTCATGAATGATGAGTAGACTGCTGTTACCTGTCTCAAGAGTCGTGGAGGTAGCAGTGAGTCTATGAATCGGTTGATTGGGTAGGGTCTAACGCCCGAATAACGTGATTCGCTTGGAGTCCTCGGGATCACGTGAAAGGGTGAGGCAATTATCTTGGGAATCTCGTGGAACGAGAATGGTATGGAATACCTCCCACGGGTTCTTTTCCCATGCGAATCGTAAAAGCGGGGTATGGGGGAGATCGCTGTGGATCCCGAGCCCACTAGGAAAGGATTTCCCGAAAACAACGTTTGAGAGTGCCGTGTTTTCGTAGAAATAGTGGGAGAGGTTAAGGACTAAAGACCGAGACTTAACCAAAAATATTACTTCATTCTACTTATTATTTTCTGCTTTACATATATGTTGTGAATGTCTAAGAATCCACCAAACACATCACTAAGAGGCTCATTAAAAAGGAACCAATTACACGAATTGACTGCGAAATCTTAAGATGGTCTTAGATTTCCAGAACCTTAACTCACATACCGGAATGAGGACATTCCTCAGCGCTTGCCGGAGGGGTCGACAACTAAGGCAACGCTTGGCGTTCAAAAGTTGAAGGATGACCACCGGCAAATAGGATATAATGATGTTGGCTCAAACTATGCTTCGCTTGCATCATGTCTATATGGTCTTGGACCAGCATGTGGGGTAAAATGCAACGAAGGCATGTTTGGAGCTAAGATGATGGAAAGGATGTCGGTACAAAGAACATGGAGTGATGATGCAATCCCTAGTGGAGAAGCTCAAAAGACCTCCATGTCAGTCTTGAAAAGGAGACGTACATTGACATGATCCTTCAGTCTCTTCCTCCCTCCTACGAACCATTAATTATCAACATGAATGAGCTTAGAATAGATCTTCATAGGTTGGTAATTATGTCGGTCTAGTACGAGGCAACGATTGCAAAATCTGCGCCGTCGGTACTAGTAGGAGAGGCTTCAACCTCCATAGCGAAAGGCAAGGGTGCCAGACGCTAAAAGAGGAAGAAGGGTAAGGTAACATCAACTATTGCAGCACTTCAAGTGTTGTTCCTTTACAACACAAGGTGGAGGTAAAGGAAAGAGCAAAAGGTTCAAGCAGTCAAGTTCATAGATTCTAAGAACGTAAGCATTTACTGTCGTAAAGAGGGCCATTGGAAAGGGGAGTATTCTAAACCTCTCTCCAATGTAGGTAAAATTTGATATTGAGTATTGACATGATCTCTATTTGGTATTTGATACCATTCCTATCACTAATCTGCAGGTGGTTTGCAGAAAGTGAATAAGGACTTAAAAGCCAAGAACAGTTCTAGGATTCAACAATGACAAGGTCCATTGATGAAAAGGACTAGAGACTTGTTAGGCTCATAATCGTGATCATGTTAGGATAATATAGGAATTACGTAACCTAGCATGATCAAAAGTATGTGTCTTTGTTGGACAAAGGTTTTATTACATACATATTTGATCAAACAAAATTATTGAATAATGATTCATGTTTGCTAGTACGTAAATTCCTAAAATACCATCCCATAAAAGGTTTATGGATACTCAAAATTCAAATTATCTAAATGGATTAATCAAGACCAACTTGCAGATTTGGCATCTACAACAGCTAGGACATTTCTTCTTATTAAAAGATAAGTAAATTGGAAAGTTTGATGAATCTAGAAATAGATGATTCGAATCGACTAAATTTACAAGTCTTTTATGAAGAAGAAAGTCCGAAAGCTCTTTGTTGGACAAAGTAGGCTTGCCAGATAGTCTATTGGAAGGGAGCCAATAAGACAACTGTAGGTTACTAATACACAAGACCATAAGAGGGTTCAAAAGTCTAAAGGTCCCATAGGAGGTTTGGGAATTAGACTTAAGGAGGTGAACCATAAATGGTTGCAAAATTAAACCTGTTTCGATAGGATCGAAAAGGCCGTGTATTTAGTGGGAGCTCTTGAGCATCCAAGTTGAGAATGGAATTCTCAATGAAACGTTTCCTGTAAAGGCCAAGTATGACGGTCTCTGATAAAGGGAACGATCGAGTCTCGTTAGACGAAGATCGATCGAAGTTTCGCCCAATTACCTTAGCCCGTGTAGACGTAGACTCAAAATTGCCAACATAAGGAACGTGGCACTTTGCTAGGAGTCACGCACAAGGAGCCATGGTTTGGCAAGCCTGTGTCCCGACAAAGTCCTTGAGCATGTAGAGGATCCTACATACGTCAAGGGACTAGTGGGAGACAAATTAGATTCGATGTCTAATTTGTACAAGTTTACGAAAGAATAATACTAACGTTGCTTAGAATCGCATTTCTTAAATTGATCATATTCCAAGAACGAACCCGAATGTCGTAAGAGGTACGAGTGATCGGGATATGTTCGGTCAAATTTGGATAGTAATCCAAATGACCTGCGGAACGTGATGTTGGACATCGTAGTAGGATTTATGGAGAGGAGCCATAGAATCCGCTAGGAAATTCAAACAAGGTTTGAAACATCGCATAACTGGAATATTCGTTTTGACGAGCTCATACGGAGCATGACTCGGTCTTAAACGACGTAGGTGATCAGTGGGAGTAGAAATGGTGTTCCAAGTGTTTAAGTGTGTAATATCTTGATTCATGGATGAATTCAAGGCATTAGGAATCACTAAAACACAAACTGTAACTCACGAAAATTCTCGATGACATTTTAGGGATCCCACATACATATCATGAATTGAGCTTTTCAAAGACTCAGTCATGGTGGACTGATGAGAAAAGCTCATATATGTAGAGGGACAAGTTGTTCGAGACTCAGCCATAGTAAGACTGATGAGAAAACTTGGATACTATGCATAAAGCATCAAGCCATTCAAGACTTAGTCACGGTGGACTAATGAGAAGGCTTGCTTGTTGAGTATCCCCTACGTCTTAAACCTAGGCAAACATATGATATGTTTACTCGGTGCATAGGAACCGATGTTGAGAGTGCTTCTAGCATGGCTCAACATAAATTGGTAATGCACTGCGGGGTTGAAGACAGCAATCAAGAACGATCCTTAGTACCTGAATAAGGACTAAAGATGTGTTCATGATGCACCGTCTATTGAGAGTTGTTTTTGGAAGGCTAAAGCAATACTAGCTTCCAGAGCATAAGTGAAAACCAGTTAGTCTCAAAGGTATGCACAGTCAGGCCCAATGACGAGTGCATCGGATAGTGGTTACTGATAAAGACCGCATCCATAGGATGGACGTGGCGCCTAGCACGACCAAGCCATGTTCGCCTATATGGCAGGCAGCTTGGCTATGGGAGTATTGGCACGAGATCTCATCACAAGATCCACGAAAATATTCTTAGACAACCACCATCTCTAAGAGGCAATGGTGGATAGAGGTAATACGGTTAGACCGTATTGCTTCGCAAGGAAATATAAGCGGACTCACAATACCTTAGTCGGTATCGTAGATTACTCATACTCAGTGGATTCTGAACAAAGTGGGTAATTGACTTATTGGTCAAGTGGGAGATTGTTAGAATAGGTGACCAGAAAGTCAATGGTATTGGCTGTTCTGAGAACCATTCGCCAATCTGTGAACAAGTAATATTATGTTAATGAATGTGGTAAGGATTCATAGGCATGAGTTTGTTGTACTTACTGCTTGCATCGTTACGATGTCACAACAAACGCCCACAGACTGAAATAACATTTCGGGAAATTGGAACTACGCTTGGAGGTAGGTTCATGAAATCAGTTTCGCCGAATCAGTCTGAAATACTCCAAGTCAAAGGAATCTCGAGACAGGGCATCGAGAATCCATTTGAGACTTGCACTAAGCATCTGCTGTCGTGTTTCATCGACGGGTGACGAGGATCGTCTAAGCAGTGTTAGTGGGTCGGTCTGCTGGGGAGCGGCCGACTGAGGTGACTCGCGGGAATCGTCATATAGAAGCTACTCGGGCTTGGTCGGTATGACTCGTATTCCCGGTTCCGATAGTACGGGATTAGTCCTCGGACTTGAGGATCACGGCAGTCCCCTACATACTAAGGCTGTATCTTGGATCTGGTGAAATTTGACCAATTATATCACATGGTCATCATAAGCCTCGTCCAGTGCAGTCGGAGTATGTAAGAACGGTGAATTCCAAGATAGGATCTGTCCCCTGTCAAAGGATATGACAGCAAGATCTCCTATGCGCTCGGAGATGGTTTAGACTCACAAAGTCTATGGCCATAGCACTTGATGTAGTGGGAAAGGATTTCCTACGTCGAGTTAAACCTATCTCGAGCATTATGCATAGTTGCCTAGTCAACGATGGGAACCGACCCCTAGACTAAAGGCCGGGAGACAGGCGACAGTAGGACCGTACCCATACGTATCGAGCGTCGGTAGGACCGCACCTGCGTATAACTCGGAGCCTAAATGTTCACACCATAAATTCACCTAGTCTCTAGTGCCATGGACCGTTGCTAGATGGCCACCCATGGTAACGGACTACTTTGGTTATGAAATAACAAAAAGTAGGTCCAAGTCTAGCTGAAAGGTGAACCTAAAGAGTCACACCCGCTACACCAAATGAAACGGAATTAATTTGGAATTAATTCCGGGAGAAGGTTTAATTTAATGGAATTAAATTATACTTCTTGGAGATTCAAGCTTCGATGAATTATTTGGAATAATCGGGCTTGAGTTCATAAATTAGATTTATGAATTTTACAAAGCATGGGCTTTCCTTTTAATTAGATTAAAAGGGTGAATTAATTAATTAATGGGCTTGGTATTAAATAGGATTTAATATAAAGTCCATGGACTATTTAATTTGGAATTAAATAAAGTCCATTCCATTAATTAATTAATGGGCTTAGTATATTAAATAGGATTTAATATAAAGTCCATGGGACTATTTAATTTAGAATTAAATAACCCCATTCTATGGAATTAATTAATGGGCTTGATATTAAATAGGATTTAATATAAAGTCCATGGACTATTTAATTTGGAATTAAATAAAGTCCATTCCATTAATTAATTAATGGGCTTAGTATATTAAATAGGATTTTAATATAAAGTCCATGGGAATATTTAATTTAGAATTAAATAGGCCCATTCCATAAAGCCCATCAAAATGGATGGACAAGATTTTGATCTAGAGAATGATGAGATGAAGGGCCATGATTAATTTGACTTAATCAAAGCCTAATTTGACTAGGATTTGACTAGGTCAAAATCCTAGTCAAAGTGTGTCTCTTTGGAAGAGTTTGAGAAGGAATAGGAATTCCATCTTCTATAAATACTTAAAAAACACACACTTACACCTAGTATTCTCTACAACTCTCATCTCTCAAATTCCCTCTCAAATTCGTCCACTCCTCTTTCTTCTCTCCAAGAATATTATTTTGTTCTTCTTGATTTATTCAAGGTAGAACGTAAGAGACGCCGGTTGCGTTAATTGATAGCGTGTACCGATGTCTCTTCTCCCCAATGATTTTCTTGCTACCACAAGGGTTCGTTGCTTTCCGGTGCAGCGAGTGAGATGATTTAGAGGGTCTCTTCTTGAGATCTTGGTGCAAAACGGGGAACAATGCATGTAGCCGAACGAAGACAAAAACTACAACCGGGTAGGTTCTTTAATTATGGTTTTCGTTTCTAATTCTATGGCCTCCATGTTGTGTTTTATTGAACATGAGATACACCGAACGCCCGGGAGAATCAAGGGCACACCCCTTGATTCGTTTATGTATATTATGCATAGTTTTAAATTCCATTTAATTATGCTTTGTAATTTTTTATTACGCACTACTTCGCGCTTCCCGCTGTTCGCATTAATCTCCCGGGACGATCCACCGATTTCTTTCAGCTACTGTCAGTGCTATGACAGGAGATGCATCGTATCTTAGAATCTACTATCACGCTGCACATCTTAACTGCACTACATAGGGCTTATGACTACTCAGTAACTGCGACTTGGTAATCTCTCACCATGCCTAAGATACAGGCATGGTGTTCAGGTGATATCAGTAATCCCTCAAGTCCAAGGATCAACTTGAACTGTTGGAACTGGGAACACAAGTCATACCTAAGTGACCCTACTCAAGGTCCTCCGTAAGACGGTTCCCACGAGTCACCTCAGTCAGCTGCCACCTAGCTAGCTGACCCACTAACACTGCAATGGACGAGCCTCATCACTGGTCAATGAAACACGACAGCAGATGCTTAGTGCAAGCCTCAAGTGGATTCTCGATGCCCTTTCTCGAGATTCCTTGACTTAGAGAATTTCAGACCGATTCGGCAAAACTGATTTCATGAACCTACCATCTAATGCGTAGTTCCAATTTCCTGAAATGTGGTTTCAGTCTGTGGGCTTTGTTTGTGCAGTGAACAATTATAATAAAGCAGTAAAGTGAACACAGACAAAGTATAAGCCAGATGAATATCACTTTCTTATTCATTGTAGTTTATTAAAACTCTGAAATTGTCAGACATAGGTTACATTCGGCTAATTAGATTGGCTTCATGGTCACCTATTCTAACAGATTTCGCACCCAGAAATACTCAAATCAAATTCAAAGAATTTATTTGTAATAGTTTCTTATTTCAATAAATTCAGGAACATGAAAATCTGTTTACAAATTTTGGCATGCCCAGTAGGACCGGGCTACCTCTCATCTCTTCTCTTCAACAAGTCCGAAGTATTTCGATGGACACTCAAAGAAAAGCTGTGAAGACAGTGAATTCCAAACTCGCCACATCATAGTCTTCAAGTTCAAGTACCAAGAGTCTAGGTGTTACTACGAGAAGCATGTCGAAGAAACTTAAAGAATCTTCCCAGATGACTCCTCCCATTGAGTCTGCTCATAAGTACGTTTGCACCTAGCCATGTAAGTAAAGATGACCTAGGTAAATCTCCTCCGTCCTCTCCTCGCTCCGTGTCTAGCTACTCCTTCACAACGCACGTGGCTCTGGTCATGGTGATGAATGCTACAACCTTAGAAGAGCAAATTGCAAGATGCCCAAAGCTAGGTCGATCAACAAGCCAGACAACGCAACACAAGCCAGATTCGGGGGAAACAGGTTGAGGCTCATGATGAAGCAGAAGTATCCACAAAGCAACATTATATCAAGAAAGATAAACCTGCAAAAGAGCTTCAAGTCTCGTCTGATAGATTGATTCCTCTAGACCAACTGAAAGAATTCATCGAAGGGACCATTAGGAGAAAGATTGAGGAAAGCCCAAGGTCATCCTTTACTTACTCCAAACCGTACACTCCAAGAATTGACATCTTGAAGATGCCGATGGGCTACCAACCACTAAAGTTCCAACAATTTGACAGTAAAGGTAATCCTAAGTAACACGTCGCTCACTATGCCGAAACATGCAACAACGCTGAAGCATATGGGATCACCTAGTCAAATAGTTTATCCGATCACTGAAAGGCGATACATTTGATTGGTATACTCATTTGGAGGCCGGTTCAATTGATGGATAGGAACAACTAGAGAAAGAATTTCTCAATAGATTTTATAGCACTAGGCGGATTGTCAGCATGATTGGGCTTACAAACTCCTGCCAGTAGAAGGATGAGCCAGTCATCGATTATATCAATAGGTGGAGGAATCTAAGCTTTAACTGCAAAGATCGGTTATCTGAAGCTTCCGCTTGAGATGTGCATTCAAGGGATGCATTGAGTCCTTCGGTAAATTTTTCAAGGAGTCCTACCCAGATCATTTGAAGATTTAGCCACTTGAGCACATGATATGGAGTTAAGTATGACAGCGAGTGGAGCGGAAAGGCCACCTTTCCAAGAACCCCACAGAATCAAGGAAAGGCAAGAAATCAAGAAAGGGGGCAAACCTTTTTCAAAAACTCCATGCAAGGAATCAATAGCAGTGAATGTAGCACTATTCAAGTTTAGGAGCGCAACAAAAGACAACGTTACCCCGAAGAATAACGCTTCTTACGAGAGATCGCAAAAAAAATAAAGTCTGAAGGAAATGAAAGCAAAGCAGTATCCTTTCCTCGATTCTGATTTTCCCGGCATATTTGATTACTTTTTGGAGGCTAACCTCAATGAATTACGCGATGCAAAGCGACCTGAAGAAGCCAAACGAACATATGACCCAAAGTACTGCAAATATCAACGTTTAATTGGGCATTCAATACAAGATTGCTTCGTATTCAAAGACAAGATTATGCAGCTAGCTCGCCAAGGTAAAATCTCTTTCCAAAAAGATACTGCAACAGTAGCAACAACAAATGTTGCCACGATCAAGTGTAGGTCCTTCAATAATGACAAAGCTTCATGCAATACCACACATGAGAACGATACTACGATCAATGAGGACACGTTGTTCAAAAAGAAAGATTCTTCTTATACTAATGAATGCATATCCACCATTACTTTCACCGACGAAGATTTGCTTCTTGGGTCTAAGTCTCATAACCGCCCCTTGTTCGTCACTGGATATGCACGTGAACAAAAAGTGAAAAGAATATTGATCGATGAAGGTTCTGCAGTCAATATCTTATCCCTACGAACCTTCAAAGAACTAGGGATCGCAATGGACGAACTCTGAAACAACCGCCTCATGATTCAAGGCTTCAATCAAGGAGGACAAAAGGTTGTTGGCATTATGAGGATAGAATTGTTGATGGACGATATGGCGTCAACCGCGCTATTTCATGTTATAGACGCCAAAACCTCTTACAACATGCTTCTTGGCCGCCCTTGGTTGCATGAAATATCTATAGTCCCTTCAACATGGCATCAGTGCTTCAAATATTGCCATAATGGTATAGTAAAAAGGTACTCAGTGGTACCAAACCTTTTACCAAAGTTGAATCGCACTTTGTCGATGCCAAGTACTATGTCGAAGCTGCCAAAAGAGGAAAAGAGATTTCACCATCAGAAAAACCAAAGTCACATGACAATCGAAGCGTAAGGAGAAATGAGCCACCCCTATTGAGGCTGAATTTTCAGAGAATCTGAATTTACCATTGACTCAGATCAATGTGAAGCAACCATAAAAGTCGTCACTCAAAGGATTTTCGCCCTCAACCCAAGAAGAAGAAAAGGGGCGTGAGACGTTGGCCATAGATGGAGAAGGATATGATCCTAAAGCCTTCAAGTTGCTTGTTAAAGCCGAGTATAATCTACAAGAAAGGCTAGCCTTTGAAAAACTTCCTCCCAAAGCCACCAATAAGAAGCTCCATAGACCCAACACCACCTAAGTTATGCTCAAGGAAAAGGGGCATGCAATCCCTGATTCTCGTGTGGGTCTTGGCTTTAACCCTTCTAAGCGTATCCGCATCGCCATAAAAAAGGGTCCATAGAAACCATATCAGCGAACGTTTCTCTTCAACTGAAGATAATCAAAGGGAAGAAAATCCACGAGAGTCTGTCTTCAACAGACTTGGCCCGCATAAAAAGACGATGCATGCAAAAACCAACAATCAATCTGTCTTCGATACACTTGATCCACGGAAAAGAATAGTGTATCAAAAGAAAGGCATATCCAAGGTAATTGCGCAATCGAAGAAAGACATCACGTCCTGATATACACAAAAGCTTAGAAGTTTGATTCCTTCCAAAATGAGACGCCACACAATTTTAGACATATCATGTGGCAGAGTTTTGAAGGTTAAAGCTCAAACTATGGTCTTCATGCAAGCTCAACTTGATGATGAGGATGACAGACAAAGCGTAGCATAATCCAATTATATTAACAACAGTGTTGAAGAAGATATCGCCCAAGCTCATCAGCTCACCTTAATTGAAAATGAGGAGGTTGAAGAAGAAGATGCTAAAGACGCTCCTTTATAACTTGATGAAGGCGTTAAAGCCACCATTAATGAGTTGAAAAAAGCCAATCTAGGTGATACCGAGGATCCCCAACCAATTTACACAAGTGCCTCTCTAACCCCGGAAGAAGATGAGGCTTATGTCGCGCTATTTCATGAGTATAAAGACCTGTTTGCATGGTCCTATAAAAAAATATCTGGGATAGATCCAAAAGTAGTTGTGCACCACCTATTCGTGAAGAAAGGGATTCGTCCTATCAAACAAGCCCAACGAAAATTCTGACCTGAGCTAATCCCGCTGATTGAAGGTGAAGTAAAACAAGCTCATCGAAGTTGGTTTCATTCGAGAAGTCAAGTATCCAACGTGGATTTCTAGTACCGTCCCTGTGAGAAAGAAAAACAGGCATATTTGAGTATGTGTCGACTTCAGAGACTTGAATCACGCATGCCCAAGGATGACTTCCCATTACCCATTGCTAAATTAATGATAGACGCTACTAAGGGTCATGAAACCTTATCTTTCATGGATGGGTCATCTGGATATAATCAAATATGTATGGCACCGGTAGATGAAAAATTGATAGCATTTCGCAGTCCTCAAGGCAGATATTGCTAAAGACATGCCTTTTGGATTAAAAAAAATGTCGGTGCTACATATCAAAGAGCAATGTAAAAGATCTTCGACAACATGCTCTACAAGAATATAGAATGCTATGTTGATGACCTGGTCGTGAAGTCAAAGAAACGAGGGGATCAATTCCATGATTTGAACAAGGTCTTCGAACGTTTGGAGTGACATCCAGAAAGTTTCTTGGGTTCATCGTCCGCCATCGAGGTATAGAAATTGAGCAAGCCAAGATGCCATTTTAAGAATGTCAGAACCTCGAAACATCCATGAGCTCAAGCACTTGCAAGGAAATCTCACATAACTGCGAAGATTTATTTCAAATCTAGCCGACCGTTGTCAACCATTCGGTCATCTAATGAAGAAAGATGTACCCTTCGAGTGGGATGAAGCTTGTGATAAAGCATTAAGAGTATAAAGTCCTACTTAATGAAGCCTCTTGTGTTGGTTGCACCCATTCCCAAACGCCCTTTAATCTTGTACGTCGCTACTCAAGATCGCTCTATGGGAATCTTACTTGCCCTGAAAAACGATGCGAGGAAGGAAATTGCTTTATACTATTTAAGAAGAATGATGAAACCAAACTAGCTCAATTAGTCACCCATCGAAAAGCTATTTTTGGCACTCATCTTCGCAATCCAGAAGTTGAAGCATTACTTTCAATCACATAGTGTCTATCTGGTCTCAAAGCAAATCTCTGAAATATGTTATGGCAAATCCAGTGCTTGCTTATAGACTCGCAAGATGGTACCTTCAGTTGCAACAATTCGAGACTATATATGTTCCTCAAAAGGCCGTGAAGGGGCAAGTTTTAGCAGACTTTCTAGCTGATCACCCCATGCCTGCCGAGTGGGACCTATCTGATGATTTGCCTGATGAAGACATTCTTGTGATTGAAGTTACACCACCTTGGAAGATGTACTTTGATGGAGCTTCCCACAAATAAGGATCTGGTGCTGGAGTTGCCTTTGGTACATCTGAAGCGGAAGTTCTGCCCTACTCCTTCACTTTGACTCAAAACTATTCGAATAATATTGCAGAATACCAAGCTTTAATCCTTGCATTAGAAATGCCGTTGACATAAAGCAACTCCATCTCAAGGTATATGGAGACTCTCAATTAGTGATCAATCAACTCCTCGGTCTCCATGAAGTCAAAAAGCCTGAGTTGCTTCCATATCATAACTACGCAAAGAGGCTAATGGAATGGCCAGGAGGTATAGAACTTGAGCATCCACCAAGAAGGGATAATAAACAATCTGATGCATCAGCGAAGCTTGTCTCAACACTTCTGATGACTGATAAAGAAGCACGCATACCGATATGTAAGAATTGGGTCATACTACCGATCATTAGTGATGAGGAGGATGATACATTCCAAGAAGAAGAAAATCATGTTGTTAAGGTCTTTGAAATTGAGGAAAAAGATTGGCGACAACCGCTGGTTGACTATTTGAAATATGGAAAGCTACCCAATGACCTACGAGGAAAGGCCGAGATTCGACGACAGGCGTCTCGCTTCATCTACTTCAAAGACATGCTCTATAGATGCTCATTTAATAGTATTTTCTTATGTTGTCTGAGTAACGACAAAAAAAATTGAAGCTATGGAGGAAGCTCATTCTGGAATTTATGGTGCTCACCAATTCGGACCGAAGCTACACTTCCACATAAAAAATAATAGGCTATTACTGGCCTACAATGGTTAAATATTGCATAGACTATGCGAGGAGATGTCAAGCTTGTAAATTTCACGCCAATTTTATCTACCAACCACCTGAGCCTTTGCATCCTACCATTCCCTCATGGCCTTTCGATGCTTGGGGTTTGATGTCGTGGGACCCATTATAAAGTCCTCTGGTGGTCACTTGTATATCTTAGCGGCAACTGATTATTTCTCTAAATGGGCTGAAGCGGTGCCTCTTAAAGAAGTAAAGAAAGAGAATGTTGTTGATTTTATCCATACCCACATAATATACCGTTATGGAGTGCCCAGGTATATCATTATTGATAATGGAAAACCTTTTTGTAACAGCTTGATAGACAAGTTATGTCAGAAGTTTGGGTTTAAGCAAAATTTTATGTACTATGCCGCTACCAACGGTCTTGCTGAAGCATTTAACAAAACTTTGTGCAGCTTATTGAAGAAACTAGTGACCAAGTCAAAAAGGGGATTGGCACGAAAGAATTGGAGAAGCTCTATCGGCATACAGAACCACTATCAGAACACCCACGTAAGGAACTCCGTATGCTTTGGTGTATAAAGTGGAAGCAGTCCTCCCAGTTGAGCAACAAATTTCTTTATTAAGGATAGCAATACAAAAAGGGCTTACTAAATAAGAAAATTCTCGAATACGACTTGATGAGCCAAAAGCTCTTGATGAGAAGAGACTGGAAGCACAACAAAGGCCCGAGTGTTATTAAGCTCGATTATCCAAGGCATTCCATAAGAAGGTTCGATGCGCTCTTTTCAAGTTGGCGATCTACTACTCGCAGTGAGGAGGCCCATAATCACAATGCATCGAACGGGCAACAAGTTCTTGCCAAAATGGGATGGTCCATATATCGTTAAAGAGGTCTACACAAATGGTGCATATAAGTTGATTGCTGAAGACGGCTTAAAGATAGGCCCAATAATGAAAAGTTCTTGAAACGATACTATGCTCGGAAGAAAAAAAAACAAAAAATAAATGAAAAAGAAAAAAGTAAACTCCTGGCCCCATGAGTATAAACTGTGAACGTTCCCTCCGCTCTCCAATGAATATTTTTTTATCCTTGAACTACGTATTGACTTGATCCCTTGATGAGATACGTAGGCAGCTTAGATATTTCTAAGTTTAGTCATAACATTTAAATGAACTTTATTTCTCATATGAAGTCATCGAGATGGGAAGTATTCAAAACATGCTCAAAGATTGCAAGATAGAGAGAGAAAAACTTCTATTACGTATATCTCAAAAAACATCGGAGTTCATGACTTGAAACAAAAGAAAAAGGAATCAAATGCAACAAGATAAAAGGTCCTAAGCAAATCTCAAGCAAAGGAACTAAAGTTCTTCAACTCTTCCTTGAGTACTTCCAAATTTGTTCTTAAAGCCTTCAAACTCACGACCATTTCATCATTTGGGGGGGGGAGGGGGGGTATTCTCTAGTGCTGCAGTTTCTTTTCACAATTTCACGAACTCCGGGCTTGAGCACCATGAAAAAGTTGCTTTTCTCCCTTCAGAGTAGCACACAAGTTCTTCCTTTGTTCCTTTAGGTCCATAAGCTCCTTCTCAACATGCTTCAACTTGTCCGTAGTGGATTAGACCTTGAAAGCCTCTTCACTCTCTTTAGTTCAAGCATCTTGAATTGGATTTCTTTAACTGTTCTCGAGAAGACCTTTGGATAACCTTTCAGAAGACGATGATCTTGCTTCACCATAAGCAGCAGCCTTGGCGAAGAACATGTTCATCGATTCTTCCACTTTTGAGATATCAAACTTCTGAAAGCTCTTCATAGATTCAAGAACAAAGTAAACATCGTCTTTGATTAAGGAGGTGAATTCAATTGAGGTGTTTGATATCTTCATGACAAGATCACTCCACAGCTTTTGAAGGAACTCCTTTTGATGATTAAGAACAAACCTCTCGCCTTCAAATACCGACACCACGGCATGACAAGAAGTTTGTTTTCTCTTAAGCCCCATTCCAAGTGGACGAGTTGTATCCAATAAGTTAGACCTAAAAGTCGATCCTTGATTGTCTTGAGAAGTCTCATCGTCTTTGATAGCTAAGACTTCATCTTCGAGCTACAACAATGCATCAACTTGAGTTAGAAACAAAAAAAAAAGTCTTATAGCTAAAAAAAAGGGGGAACCGGTAAGAAAAATAACCTCCTTAACAAAATTCAACATTGATAGTTCATGACTTGAGCCTTCACCATCAACGTCGATGTTTGTTGGCTTTGAATCCCTCTTCGGACTCTTCCAATGACGATCAGGGTTACTACTCTCACTTACTTCCAAAGAACAAGGAGCGCTTTTCTTCTTATTCAATTCAAGGGGTTTGACCACTTGAGAATTTTGCTTGGGAGGAGAGATAGCTTGCTCACGAGGTTGATCTTGATCCACTCCTTCACTACACTCCTTACCTTAGGGAGAAACTTGACTTAGGCTTGAGGCAAGCAACCTCGCCACATATTCTTCAAAGTAGCCACCGTGATCTTCAGCCCACCACCTTTTATACGCTTCAGAGGAGAACTTCTTCACATTTGGGGAAATGGCAGGAAACCACACTTTCTCCATGGTCTTGAACAAAATGTACAAATGCCAATAACAGATTCCACCTTCTAAACAGGCCTTGCGAACGTCTTGTGAAAGAATCCCCGACACCTTTTGGAAGAAACCAAATCGATGGGGGCTATAGGTCTCGACAACAAAATGATCGCCTTGTCGCAGAGAAAGATAGTTTGAATGAACGGCCATGAAATAGGTTTCTTCAGATTCAGTGGCGTGCCCGACGTCTGTAAATGAAAATCCTTGTCTTTCACAATCATATTGCAAGTCCAAGAAATAAATCACCTCTGTGAAGCCGCTTTCTCGTCTCTTGTGGGTCGTAGTACTTCGCACCTCCTTCGCCTGAAAAGAGCGTCATTTTGGGCCCACAAACACTTTGCACAATTTGATAATGAGTCTTGAAATTATAAGCTATCCAACTGTAAACAAAGTGAATCGAAAATGGAGAATGCACGCGAGTTGGCCTTGGAGAGTTAGAGATCTTGTCCTAACCTTTGTAAGTGCTAGCTAAAACGGGGACGGCAAGACCAATCCTTCGACCGGCTGCCATGACAGTTGCCACTTTGAAGACACTTGGACGTATTGAACCAACGTCTTGAATGGGAAGAGCGAAGGTGCGAAGCCAACACGCCAAGTACACTGCCAAGAAAGTCTCTTCCTTTAAACTTCCTTTAGCGCTAAGCTTCGAGAACAACGCCTCATCCACAAGGGACCACTTGCCATGTACCCCGAAGGTTCCGGAAGGGTTGTGAGTCGACTTAGGATGAGTTGCCTTCTTCTCTTTACGCGGGGGAGGGGGTGGAGCTCACAGTATTTCGTGGCTCTTCTAAACCATAACTTGATCCACTTTTTGGTAGGGACTTGAGAGAATTGACCATCATTACGACTCCCTCGAAGCAAATGATAAGCGTGAACCAGGAATTTGCAAGAACGAGGCACAATTCTTTGTCCCATCTCATCAACACCATTAAGCTCCTTGGTGCTTGGGACGATTTCATTGTAAAGGAGTCCGTTCATAGGAAGTCCGGAAAGGGTATACACGTCCCACAATGAGATAGACATCTCTCCAAAGGATGTCAGAAGAGTGTTAGTCGACGGAGACCATGCTTCGCAGAATGCCTTGATGATATTGGAATTGAGGTCGTAAGTAAACAACGAGGCATACACGGCATCATATACTTGAGCGGCGACTAGCTTGTGCTCGCACCAGCTGAGTACATCTTCTGTCTACTCCCAAAATCCTTGATGTAGCGGAACTCACTGACAAAGTGAATGGTGTCACCCCCACTTGGCTTTCCTTTCAATGATGCGGCGGCGTAACACCAGTAGAAGACTTGGTTCGTTAGAACAACGATGATAAGTCTGTTGCAAAGACCACACCTTGGAACCCTTGCTCAGTGGAACCTCTTGAGACTATTGTTCCGTGTGGAGTGAATTCGTCAATCTCGGCCATTGCTTCGCATATCGACCGATCAAAGGAGTGTGAGTCGTCAAAGTTGTCCCTTTCTCCATAGGTTGACTTTCGCCATCAAGGATAACCAAGTTTTTATTGACCGAAAGAAGGAGACTCATCTTTGAAATAAACCATGTTGCAACCTATCAAAGCACAACAAAAGGGCTACATCTAGTCGAGTTGTTGAGAAGCACGAAAAAGGATCTAGATTTAATTGAGTTGGAAAAGAAATCAATTCAAATAAATTATGTCTATTTGCACTCACAAAAGAAATTTGCTCAAGTAAAACATGCTGCAAACTGTGATACTCCAAAATTTTGTCTTCGACCCAAATTAATAAAAAAAAAAAAAAATCATGCAATACTATAGGGCCCATGCGCAAACGCTTGAATAGCACAAGGAACCTTTTGAAACCCAATTTTGAGAAAAGATCTCCAAGTGGGCTTAAGAGTGGCTTCAAGGCCAAACAAAGAATTTACATGCAAATTAATACTCAAAGCTCCACATCCATACAGCACGGTGAATATTGATGACACCCTCATCACATCATCTCAATATTTTTTTGATGACATGAAGATGATGTTGGTCAGAGCTCACATATGATAGAAAAAAGAGGGGGGGGCAAGGAAAAAAAAAATTGGAGATGATATTGTCATGTTGTGAAATCATTCAATCTTCTCTCACAATATACGGGAAAACAAAGATTCTAGCATGAATGTGTAAAGAATAGAAGCAAAGTACAAGTACCGTTTTGGAGATGAACGAGAAACTCCTTTGTTCGAGCTACCCCAACTTGCGTTGGAATATTTGAGAGATACAAAGTTATCAGTCCTTATGCAAAAACCAAATAATAATAATAATAATAATTAGAAGAAGCAAAGAAGGGCGAGATGGAACTATGATCATCATAAAGTGCTGAAAACATCCGGAAAAAAAAAAAAAAAAAAAAGGCTTCAAATTCTACTGCAGAAATCCCAAAGAAGCATTAATTCGAACACCTTATGTGTGCACCAAAAAATAAAAGAAGGAAAAAAGGATTCGGTTTTGGAACATACCTCAAGAACTCGATAAGTCATGATTTTGATTGTTGGGTTCAACCTCTTTATATAGGCATCAGTTTAGAAGGGTAGTTCAAATAGATCGGATAAGTTTTTGTTCTAATTGCACTCAAAGTAGTCTTAGTTTGATAGGATTGTGATAGTAATTAAATCAATTACTTCCCATAGACTAATCCGACTGATATACCTTCCAAAACTTGGCGAGGAAAAGATTCCATGTCAAGTTCAAACTCAAGCTCAAACAATTTTCATCGTTCCATGGAATCACAGACGTGCGCATGCGTGATGTTTAGGAATAGAAGAAGTAAGTTTGGGCCCAAAGACAAAAACATATAGGCCCACTTGGTTTTTGAAAACAAGAGAGAGAGAAGAGAGAGAGAGAGAAGAAAGAAGTTTTCATTGCTGTAGATAAAAAGAAAAAAACCTCTTGGCAGGCTTGAGCCTAATGAAATGAAGCGCCACTCAAATGCTTTTTTTTTTTCAAGCCCAACTGAATTCTCGACTCTTCAAAATATACATATGTATGCATAGTGTGGCCTGATACTTCCAGATCCACCCGCAACTGGAGCAAATCCATGAAAATGGTGGCCCATTCAAATTTGATCAATATTTTCGTGACTCATTCACTTTGAAAAATTACATTTTCAAGCATATGTTCATGAACGAGTCTCGAGGGGGCATTTCTAGACAAATTAATTTTGCACCCAATCAAATGACAACAACTGAAAAATATTTATTATATATCAATTATATTTCCTTTTCTGTTTAAAATTTGGAATTATTAAATTAATTTCAAATATAAAATAGTTAATTTAATTGATATTTTAATATAAATTTCGTCATCAAATCAATGGCTGACAAGTGTCAAATTAAGGTGTTTTGGCCAATCAAATCAAGACAAATATTTTTTTTGTATTATCTCTTTGAAATACAAAATTAAGGAGATAATATCAAAATTGACCAATCATGTCTTCCCAAATATTTATTGTATTTATCTCTATAAATTAAATAAAGAGATAACACAAAAATGGTGTTCAAGTTCACCACAACTCTACCTCTTTGACAGCTATATAAAGGGGTCTTCAAAATTCATTCAACACAGACATACAATTGAAGATACAAGTAAAAGAGCATTCAAGAAGTAAATCCTCTCAAGCACAAATCAAGGAAGATCAACGGCGTTCAAGACAAGATTCAAGGTGTTCGTCACGAAAGTCATCCAAAATTAGCGTTCAATATCGAAAAGAAGTCTGAAGACCGACGAACTAACGTTATCAAGACAGAAGTCCACCTTGGCGAAAGATCAACGTCTCAAATCCACCAAGGAATATTCCAAATCCAAGTCATATATCTTCAAATTTATGGTGTTTAATCGGGAACAATTCAACGAGCCCCGAATTAACAGTATTCAAAGTCAAAATCAACGTCGAAGTAGATCAAACGTCAAGTTTTACCTCCGAAGTTGTCGAAGTTAAAGATCATGTTCTTGAAGTGTAGAATCACAGCTTTCAAGTAGAGATTTCGCACCACAAATACTCAAATCAAATTCAAAAAATTTATTTGTAATAGTTTCTTACTTCAATAAATTAGGAACATGAAAATCTGTTTACAGGAAGATCCTAATTTTAAGGACCTGTTACCCGCCCCGCTTTCAAATTTTGGACTTGAACCCGCCCCATTAAGGATGGATCCAGTTCCAATTCCCATATTTGTTTAAGTGTCTATAATCAACACACATTCTCTATGTTCCATCTTTCTTCTCAACAAGTAATATAGGAGAAGAAAATGAGCTTTGACTGAGCCTAATTATACCAGCTTCCATACTACCTCTCACAAATGTCTCAATTTTTGTTTTCTATGCATGTGTATACCTTGTATGGTGGCTACCTCTTTGGGTCTGCATATGGCAAGGTGGGTTTGATGCTCTATTTCCCTAGCTGGAGGTAACTGTATTGGTTCTTGAAAGATATTCTTATACTCCTTCAACAGTTCCTCTGTTTCATCTCCATCTTCTTGTTGTTCGTAAAGGTGCATACTTGTTGCATTCAACTGCCCAACTAGTGCATATCTCTCCTTAATTAGCATGCTCATTGAATTTGTGGATATCATTCTTAATTCAACTTGTTCAGTTATAGCCCTCATGGTGAGTTTCTTACTATTTCTCATTACAGTCACACTCAATTTGTCACAGTCAAACTCCATTGGATTGTGCTTGCTCAACCAAATTTCCACCCGTAGGCACAACGCCGTAGTAACGTAACACCACAGCGAAAGCATCAAGGAAGTGGAAGGAGTTGGGAGCAAGCTAGTTTAAAGGAATCCAGACACAGATTACATTATAAAAGGGGGAGGTTAAGACCTTAAGCAGTGGAAAAACACAAGCAATTGGGTGGGAGATTTCAAGCTGACTATCAAGGGGGTATTATAGTAAAATAATCCAGGATCCCCTATTCCTTTTTCAACCATCGGGCATTCGCATCCCTAAAGGTCGAGGACACCCTATCAACCAGAATAGGACTGGTGGCCCTCGCCCCTTCTCCACCAACCACCAGTAGCTCCTCCTTCACCTCACCAGACCCTTGTCCGATGTCCACCCTCTCTTCCTCTTCCTCCTCCTCCTCCTCCTCCTCCCTTGAGGAGACTTATCCCTCCCTCTCTTTTGGGTCCTCCCCTCTACATCGAAGGGCTCATCTACTAAACGGTGTTAAGCTGCTGCCACCTAACGTAAGCTCCACCGCTAGCTCCCCCAAAAGGATGATGAGCCTGGGCCCATCCCCATCGAGGTCCCTCGAATGGACCATGTTTGGCAGGAGCTCTCCAATAGGGTGCGCGGACTCATCAGGCGAAGCCTTTAAACAGGATACAAGAATTCCCAAAACAAAAAAGAAAAAAAACCCTAAGAAAAATGGTAGCAAGAGAAGTATTGAAAAAAAAAAACCAATGCAAGAAAGAAACTAAAAACACTTACAATTGATAATAATAATAAAGAAAACGATAATGAGAGTTGCAGGAGGTCCAACCTCGCTGGAACATGTGGAGAGAGAGAGAGAGAGAGAGAGTGAGAGAGAGAGAGAGAGAGAGAGAGAGAGAGAGAAATAAAGGAGAAGGTAAGCAATAAGGAAGAGGGTTTTAGGGCTGTGATAACCCTAAACCCACGTCCAGGTAATCGCAACCCATTAGTGGTTATGCAAGAACGTTTACCCACTAAGGCTGTTACCCCCAACCTACGATGCATGGATACAGACACGGCAACATGGACACGATACGACACGGACACGACGACACGAAAAATTTTAAAAAACTAGGACACGACACGGCACTGACACGGCTAAATATAATATTATATATATAGATATATTCTAAAATACTCATAAAATTAAAATATGAAATATATCAAGATACAACATAAAATAAGCATGTCTTATGTCTAAATTTTTAACCAAAATACATGATTTTAAAAATATACATAATCAGTTTATTTTAAAAAGTATGCAATGAAAGAAAACAAAGTCATCCAAATTAGTTAAATTATAATGACCGTCTCTCAATTTTTTAGGAATTTCATCCCAAACTTTTTAGTTTGAGAGAAGTGAATTATTTTTCTCTTTTTTATTTTGTCTAAGACTCTTTTAAACAAAATTACACAAAAAATTTTAAAATTATAAAAAAAATCATAAACGTATCCAAAACGTGTCGGACACTCCTTCAAAACGTGTCGAACACGCCTGTTGACGTGTCCGACACCGTGTCCTTTTTTTGCTTTTTTCTTTTTTAAATTTTCGGACACGCCTACGCCTTGTCCATGTCCGACACGTGTCCAACACTACACCGAGTAATTTTTCGAGTGTCCGTGCATTATAGCCCCCAACTATTGTCTACCCGGCCTGAAGGCTCGCGCCAAAGAGCCATCATGCGTTGTAGGCCATAATTAGGCCCAGCAGTGAAAATATTTTTTCAAACAGCACGTTTATTCCAAGAAAGGTGTCTGTCCCTTTGGCTGGCGCAGTGCTGAAGGGCATCTTCTACAAAAGAAATCACCCCCTTTGGGAAGGGGACTTTTGGACCAAGGAAGGAGGCAGGCTTGAAAAATCTTTACTACTTTAATGAGGTGTTAGTAGGCCCCCACCTCATCCGGGGGGCCTGAATGATGCCCCAAAAATGTGATGGCCCGAGGAATCTAGCTCGTAGAAGGCCCAGGAGAAGCCCATGGGTGCACGCGACCCAAGGAAAAAGACCTCGAGTCTAGGTCCTTCAAAAAAGTCCATTAAGCAGGAAGGCCCAGAGAACGAGCTTGGTGGCCTATCACCAGCCCAATGGGGAGGCTAACATGGCAGCCACCTGGGCGACAACACACCCGCACGCGCAAGTGGTCGGATGCCATTCGAACAACTTGGAGTAGTAGTGGCCACACAATAACAAGTTTACAATTTATGAGAGAATGTAAAGAGTGTGGAAGATGAAGATGAACATCCACAAAATTAAATTTCATAAAACTCCCCCATGGATGTTTATTAATCAAGAATATGTCTCGTTAAAATATACTAGGAAAAATCCTGAGGAACGAAAACCTAGTGAAGGGAAAAGAGAACATTATTTTTAAATACGTGATTATATACTACCTCATTAAAAATATTACCAGGAAAACCAAGTGGGAAAAGCCTATGGTCAAGGAAATAAGAGTGTAGTGTACGTTTACCCCCCCCCCCCCTCATTAAAATATCAATCAAGATCTTTAAGGCGACGAATACCAATATTAGGGACTAGCTTCTTAAATATTGTAGTAGGAAATGGTTTGGTGAACAAATCTGCTAGATTGTCTCTTGAATGGGCTTGTTGAACATCAATATCACCATTCTCATGAAGATCATGAGTGAAGAAGAATTTTGGTGAAATATGGTTCGTTCGATCCCCTTTTATGTACCCGTCTTTCAGTTGAGTAATACATGTTGCATTATCTTCGTATAAGATCGTCGGGACAATCTTCGCAAATGATAATCCACAAGTCCCTCAGATGTATAGAATCATGGATCTCAACTAAACACATTCTCGACTTGCCTCATGTATTGCTAAATTCTGCATGATTCGATAATGTGTCTGTTATTGTTTCCTAAATCACAATGAAATTCTTGTACCACCACAAATAAACAACTAGCCAGTTTGCAATCGAACATTATGAGGATCAGACAAATAGCCAGTTGTAGACAAATAAATTTTGCGCCTAATCAAATGACGACAAGTCGAAAATATATATTATTTATCAATTATGTTCTATTTTTCTATTTATATTTTGGAATTTACTAAATTAATTCTAAATATAAATAGTTAAATTAATTGATATTTTAATATATATTTCGTCATCAAAATCAACGATCGACACGTGTCAAATTGAGGTGTTCCGGCCAATCAAATCAAAGACAAATATTTCTTGTATTATCTCTTTGAAAAATACAAAAAAAATTAAAGAGATAATATTAGAATTGACCAATCATGTCTTCCCAAATATTTAATGTATTTATTTTTTTAAATTAAAATAAAGAGATAATATAAAATAAGTGTTCAAGTTTACCATAACTCTACATCTTTGACAACTATATAAAGGGGTCATGGGAACTCATTCAAGACACACACACACACACATACAAGCAAGAGAGCATTCAAGAAGTCTCAAAATCCTCTCAAGCAAATCAAGGAAGACCCACGGCGTTCTAGGCAAGATTCAAGGCGTTCGTCGCGGAAATCGTCCAAAGTCAGCGTTTGATTCGACAAGAAGTCTGAAGACCGGCGAATTAACGTTATCAAGATAGAAATCCACCTTGGCGGAAGATCAAAGTCTCAAATCCACCAAGAACATCCCAAATTCAAGTCAAATATCATCAAGTTTTATAGCGTTTGATCCGGGAACAAGTCAACGACCCTCGAATTAATGTTATTCAAAGTCAAAGTCAACATCAAAGGAGATCAAACGTCACAGTTTCACCTCCGAAGTTGCCGAAGTCAAAGATCACGTTCTTGAAGAGAAGAATCAGAGGTTTTCAAGTAGAGATTCGCACCCACAAAATACTCAATTCAATTCAAGAATTCATTTGTAATATTTTCTTGTTTCGTTAAATTCAGGAACACGAAAATTATTTACAAATTTTGGCACGCCCAGTGGGACCGCTCTACCTCTCATCTCTTCCCTTCAACAAAGTCTGAAGTATTTCAATGGACGCTGAAGGAAAAGCCATGAAGACGGTGAATTCCAAACTCGCCACATCAAAGTCTTCGAGTTCAAGCAGCAAGAGTCTCGGTGTTACTACGAGGAGCATGTCAAAGAAACTTAAGGAATCTTCCCAGATGACTCCTCCAATTGAATCCACTCAGAAGGACATATTTGTGCCTAACCACGCAAGCGAAGATGACGAAGACAAATCTCCTCCGTCCTCTCCTCGCTCCGAGTCCAGCTATTCCTTCGCAACGAATGTGGCCCCAGTTATGGTGACGAATGCCACAACCTTAGAAGTGCAAATTGCAAATCTGACAAGAGCTATCGAGGGACTTGCGAAGCATGTCCAAGAGCAAGATGCCCAAATCGCTAGGTTAATCAACAAGCCGGACAATGTTGAGACAAGCCATACTCGGGGAAAGCAAGTCGAGGCTCACGATGAAGTAGAGATATCCACAAAGGAGAACTACGCCGAGAAAGATGAACCCGCAAAGGGGCTTCAAGTCTCATCCAATGGATTGATCCCTGTGGACCAATTGAAAGAATTCATCGAAGGGACCATTAGGAGCAAGATTGAGGGAAGCTCAAGGTCATCCTTTACTTACTCCAAGCCCTACACTCCAAGAATTGACAGCTTAAAGATGCCGATGGGCTACCAACCGCCGAAGTTCCAACAATTTGACGGTAAAGGCAATCCTAAGCAGCACGTAGCTCACTTCGTCG
The DNA here is from genome assembly GCA_034509735.1 of Sesamum alatum. NCBI lineage: Eukaryota > Viridiplantae > Streptophyta > Magnoliopsida > Lamiales > Pedaliaceae > Sesamum > Sesamum alatum. The sequence goes on from JACGWO010000006.1 coordinate 13,838,812, forward strand.
AAACATGCAACAATGCCGGAACATATGGCGATCATCTAGTCAAACAGTTGGTCCGATCACTAAAAGGCAACGCATTTGATTGGTATACTGATTTGGAAACCGGTTCAATTGATGGATGGGACCAACTAGAGCAAGAATTCCTAAATCGCACTCGGCGCACTGTCAGCATGACTGAGCTTACGAGTTCTCGCCAATGGAAGGATGAGCCAGTCATCGATTACATCAATAGGTGGAGGAATCTGAGCCTCAACTGCAAAGACCGATTATCTGAAGCTTCCGCCATTGAGATGTGTATTCAAGGGATGCATTGGGGTCTTCGGTATATTCTTCAGGGAATCCTACCCAGATCATTCGAAGATTTGGCCACTCGAGCACATGACATGGAGTTAAGTATGACAGCAAGTGGAGTAGAAGGACCACCTGTCCAAGAGCCCCGCAGAACCAAGGAAAGGCAAGAAATCAAGAAAGGGAGCAAACCCTTTTCAAAACCTCCAAGCAAGGAATCGATGGCAGTGAATGTAGCGCCACTCAAGCTTAGGAGCGCAGCAAAAGACAACATTACCCCGAAGCAAAATGCTCCTTAGAAAGACTGCAAAGAAAGCTAACTTTGAAGGAAATGCAAGCAAAACAATATCCTTTCCTTGATTTCGATGTCCCCGGAATATTTAATGACTTGTTGGAGGCCAATCGCATCGAACTACCTGAAGCGAAACGACCTGAAGAAGCTGAACGAACAGATGACCCAAAATATTGCAAGTACCACCGTTTAGTCAGGCATTCGATACAAGATTGCTTCATGTTCAAAGACAAGGTTATGCAATTAGCTCGCCAAGGCAAGATCTCTCTTGAGGAAGATACCGCAGCAGCAAACACGACCTCGGTCAAATGTGGGTCTTTTGACAGTGAAGCCTCCCACAATACCACACACGAGAATGCTATTGCGATCAAAGAGGACGCTCTGTCTGAAAAAGAAGATTCTTCTGATAGTGATGAATGCATGTCCACCATTACCTTCACCCACGAAGATTTGCTTCTTGGGTCAAAGCCTCATAACCGCCCCTTGTTCGTCGCTGGATATGCACGTGAACAAAAGGTGAACAGAATATTGATCGATGGAGGCTCTGCAGTCAATATCTTACCCCTACGAACCTTGAGAGACTTGGGGATCCCGATGGACGAACTCGCAAACAGCCGCCTCATGATTCAAGGCTTCAATCAAGGAGGACAAAGGGCTGTCGGCATTATCAGGATAGAATTGTTGATGGACGATATTGTTAGAATAGGTGACCAGAAAGTCAATGGTATTGGCTGTTTTGAGAACCATTCGTCAATCTGTGAACAAGTAATATTATGTTAATGAATGTAGTAAGGATTCATAGGCATGAGTTTGTTGTACTTACTGCTTGCATCGTTACGATGTCACAACAAACGCCCACAGACTGAAATAACATTTCGGGAAATTGGAACTATGCTTGGAGGTAGGTTCATGAAATCAGTTTCACCGACTCAGTCTGAAATACTCCAAGTCACCGACTCAGTCTGAAATACTCCAAGTCAACGATGGGAACCGACCCCTAGAAAAAAGGCCGGGAGACAGGCGACAGTAGGACCGTACCCGTACGTATCGAGCGTCGGTAAGACCGCACCTGCGTATAACTCGGAGCCTAAATGTTCACACTATAAATTCACCTAGTCTCTAGTGCCATGGACCATTGCTAGATGGCCACCCATGGTAACGGACTACTTTGGTTATGAAATAACAAAAGGTAGGTCCAAGTCTAGCTGAAAGGTGAACCTAAAGAGTCACACCCGCTACACCAAATGAAAGGGAATTAATTTGGAATTAATTCCGGGAGAAGGTTTAATTTAATGGAATTAAATTATACTTCTTGGAGATTCAAGCTTCGATGAATTATTTGGAATAATCGGGCTTGAGTTCATTAAATTAGATTTATGAATTTTACAAAGCATGGGCTTTCCTTTTAATCTAATTAAAAGGATGAATTAATTAATTAGTGGGCTTGGTATTAAATAGGATTTAATATAAAGTCCATGGACTATTTAATTTGGAATTAAACAAAGTCCATTCCATTAATTAATTAATGGGCTTAGTATATTAAAATAGGATTTTTAATATAAAGTCCATGGGACTATTTAATTTAGAATTAAATAATCCCATTCTATGGAATTAATTAATGGGCTGGTATTAAATAGGATTTAATATAAAGTCCATGGACTATTTAATTTGGAATTAAATAAAGTCCATTCCATTAATTAATTAATGGGCTTAGTATATTAAATAGGATTTTAATATAAAGTCCATGGGATCATTTAATTTAGAATTAAATAAAGCCCATTCCATAAAGCCCATCAAAATGGATGGACAAGATTTGATCTAGAGAATGATGAGATGAAGGGCCATGATTAATTTGACTTAATCAAAGCCTAATTTGACTAGGATTTGACTAGGTCAAAATCCTAGTCAAAGTGTGTCTCTTTTGGAAGAGTTTGAGAAGGAATAGGAATTCCATCTTCTATAAATACTTAAAAAACACACACTCACACCTAGTATTCTCTACAACTCTCATCTCTCAATTTCCTCTCAAAATTCGTCCATGCCCTTTTCTTACTCTCCAAGAATATTACTTTGTTCTTCTTGATTTTATTCAAGTTAAGAACATAAGAGACAATGATTGCGTTAATTCATAGCGTGTATCGATGTCTCTTCTCCCCAAATAATTTCTTGCTAGCACAAGGGTTGTTTGCTTTCCGGTGGAGCAAGTGAGATGATTTAGAGGGTCTCTTCTTTGAGATCTTGGTGCAAAACGGGGAACAATGCGTGTAGCCGAAACGAAGACAAAACTACAACCGGGTAGGTTCTTTAATTTTGTTTTTTTCGATTTCAATTCTATGGCCTCCATGTTGTGTTTTATTGAACATGAGATACACCGAACGCCCGGGAGAATCAAGGGCACACCCCTTGATTCGTTTATGTATATTATGCATAGTTTAAATTCCATTTAATTATGCTTTGTAATTTTTATTACGCACTATTTCGCGCTTCCGCTATTCGCGTTAATCTCCCGGGACGATCCACCGAGTTCTTTCAGTGGTATCAGAGCCCGGTTCGGTGTATAGGCCTAGAATTCTATGTGCTATGTGCGTTTAAGCATGATAAAACGTGTTTTAATTTACGTTTATAGCATGTTTATCGTAGATATTTATTGGCGTTTAATTTTGCATGGGATTTTGGATCTAGGTTTTCTTTGAATGTGTTTATACATGTTCTAGGGTTTAATTTATCTTGTGGTTCAGAAAAATTGCATGAAAAAATCGAAAAGGAGTGAAAAACGGCGAACCGGCAGCAGCAGCACGCTGGCCGCGCGCACAGGGGCGCGGCCGGGCGCGCGTGCAGGCAGGGGCCTGCGCGCGCCCGGCCAGCGCGCCCAGCGTGCGCGGACAGCGCGCGCGCTGTGCCGGCCGCGCGCGCCTGGCTGGCCGGCTGTGCCGTTTTCCGTTTTCCGTTTCTCGCCCGTTTTTGGCTCGTTTTTCAAAACTGTTTTTACTGTATTATTTTTATGATATTTTCTGCATTATTCTGAACCCGTTGACTTAGAATATTTATTTTTTGAGATTTGGAATTTTCTAAAATAAAATATTGCTTGGTTGATGAGGAAAGGGTTTCCTAACAAGATTTAATTTTTGCAATGGTTGCACCAATGATCAAAATTCATATGTGAAATTTCACAATAATTTCTGCGTTTTATGATGTTGGACATCATGGTTATTTTATGGCTTGAGTATGAGTAGATCTTGACATGTATTAATATTGCACGAATGTTGGATTTTGGAATTCTTGAATAAATGGGCATATTCTTGAATTGTTGATTTTTGTGTTTCAGAAAATTTGATTTTTCTGTATAATTCTGGGAATTTTTCTGAATTAATTAACTTGGGGCATTTTAATTTTGGTTGAGATTTTATATTTCATAGAATTAATATTGCCTTGTTAATTATGGAAAAGGTTTTTCCAACAAAAATCGTTGTGCATAGGTTGCACTATTATCCAATGTTTGGTGTGGATATTTTACATGTAGTTTCTGCATTTATTTTATGGTATGGATTATCATCGATGTTGGTATAGCATATTTTACGTGGGATATGTATTTGTGCTATTTGTGTTAATTGATTTGACAAAGGATGATCACAAAGCCCCTAGACCGCATGTATGGTTTATTTACATTTATTTGTTGGGTTGTGGCCTGTGTGCCTCTTTATTTTCCTCTCTGTCTCTCTTCTAGTGCCTTGGAATAATAAGGCTTTCCCTCTCCCTCCTAATGTACTCCCCCCAAATGTTTAATTGGGGTTTCTTATTTTATGATGTAATGAGAGTAGAATTAGTGGTGAGGTTTTATTTTTTTGCAAATAAAAGCTGCAAGAGAAGACAAGCCCAAGGTGTTGGAGGCCCATGGAGGTAGCCATCAGATGGCCCACGGAGGATCCATGGAGAAGAAGCCCGGTGTAGGCCCACGATGGAGAGCCCAAGAAGATAAAGAGGACTTACAAGGCCCATTGCATGTAATGGGTTATTGAATCTTGTAATAGTGTAGGGCCTACCCTTAGATTGACCATAGATCCACTGCGGGCTCAGTGGGTCGCATAGGTTTGGGCTTGTGATCATCCTACAGGGGCGTGCTAGGCTTTATTTTGCATGCGATGCGTATTATATGCTTATGATTATTCTATATGCTTTATGTATGGTTATATTTCACGCTTAGAATATTTCTGCCATAACGCACGCAATGCAATACTTAATATATGTGATGAGGTCTCGTTCTATCAAAACTCTCACTTGGTTGAACCAAGTTAAATATAGACCCTTAATAAATGGACTAGGACTCTGGGAGTCTGTCCAAAGCCTTCCATCCATGGCAAAAGTGAGGAAGATCTTTTAGGTCGATAGCGTGGTCTCACGAGTCGTGGCACGACTATCGTGCTTAAAAGAAGCTGCACTTTGTCATGAACGATGAGTAGACTGTTGTTACCTGTCTCACGAGTCGTGGAGGTAGCAGTGAGTTTATGAATCGGTTGATTGGGTCGGGTCTAACGCCCCGAATAACGTGATTCGCTTGGAGTCCTCGGGATCACGTGAAAGGGTGAGGCAATTATCTTGGGAATCTCGTGGAACGAGCATGGTATGGAATACCTCCCACAGGTTCTTTTCCCATGCGAATCGTAAAAGCGGGGTATGGGAGTGATCGCTGTGGATCCCGAGCCCACTAGGAAAGGATTTCCCGAAAACAACGTTTGAGAGTGCCGTGTTTTCGTAGAAATAGTGGGAGAGGTTAAGGACTAAAGACCGAGACTTAACCAAAATATTACTTCATTCTGCTTATTATTTTCTGTTTCATATATGTTGTGAATGTCTAAGAATCCACCAAACACATCACTAAGAGGCTCATTAAAAAGGAACCAATTACACGAATTGACTGCGAAATCTTAAGATGGTCTTAGATTTCCAGAACCTTAACTCACATAACCGGATGAGGATGTTTCCTCAGCCCTTGCCGGAGGGGTCGACAACTAAGGCAACGCTTGGCGTTCAAAAGTTGAAGGATGACCACCGACAAGTAGGATATAATGATGTTGGCTCAAACTATGCTTCGTTTGCATCATGTCTATATGGTCTTGGACCAGCATGTGGGGTAAAATGCAACGAAGGCATGTTTGGAGCTAAGATGACGGAAGGGATGTCGGTACAAAGAACATGGAGTGATGATGCAATCCCTAGTGGAGAAGCTCAAAAGACCTCCACGTCAGTCTTAGAGACGTACATTGACATGATCCTTCAGTCTCTTCCTTCCTCCTACGAACCATTAATTATCAACATGAACGAGCTTAGAAAAGATCTTCATAGGTTGGTAATTATGTTGGCCTAGTACGAGGCAACGATTGCAAAATCTACGCCGTCGGGAGGTACTAGTAGGAGAGGCTTCAACCTCCATAGCGAAAGGCAAGGGTGCCAGACGCCAAAAGAGGAAGAAGGGTAAGGTGACATCAACTATTAAGCACTTCAAGTGTTGTTCCTTTACAACACAAGGTGGAGGTAAAGGAAAGAGCAAAAGGTTCAGCAGTCAAGCTCATAGTTTCTAAAAACGTAAGCATTCACTGTCGTAAAGAGGGCCATTGGAAAGGGGAGTATTCTAAACCCCTCTCCAATGTAGGTAAAATTTGATATTGAGTATTGACATGATCACTTTTACTCTATTTGGTATTTGATACCATTCCTATCACTAATCTGCGGGTGGTTTGCAGAAAGTGAATAAGGACTTAAAAGCCAAGAACAGTTCTAGGATTCAACAATGGCAAGGTCCATTGATGAAAAGGACTAGAGACTTGTTAGGCCCATAATCGTGATCATGTTAGGATAATATAGGAATTACGTAACCTAGCATGATCAAAAGTATGTCTCTTTGTTGGACAAAGGTTTTATTACATACATATTTGATCAAACAAAATTATTGAATATTGATTCATGTTTGCTAGTAGTTACACGTGAATTCCTAGAACACCATCCCATAAAAGGTTTATGGATACTCAAAATTCTAATTATCTAAATGGATTAATCAAGACCAACTTACAGATTTGGCATCTACAAACAGCTAGGACATTTCTTCTTATTAAAAGATAAGTAAATTGGAAAGTTCGATGAATCTAGAAGTAGATGATTCGAATCGACTAAATTTACAAGTCTTTTATGAAGAAGAAAGTCCGAAAGCTCTTTGTTGGACAAAGTAGGCTTGCCAAATAGTCTATTGGAAGGGAGCCAATAAGACAACTGTAGGTTACTAATACACAAAACCATAAGAGGGTTCAAAAGTCTAAAGGTCCCATAGGAGGTTTGGGAATTAGACTTAAGGAGGTGAACCATAAATGGTTGCAAAATTAAACCTGTTTCGGTAGGATCGAAAAGGCCGTGTATTTAGTGGGAGCTCTTGAGCATCCAAGTTGAGAATGGAATTCTCAATGAAACGTTTCCTGTAAAGGCCAAGTATGACGGTCTCTGATAAAGGGAACGATCGAATCTCGTTGGACGAAGATCGATCGAAGTTTCGCCCAATTACCTTAGCCCGTGTAGACGTAGACTCAAAATTGCCAACGTAAGGAACGTGGCACTTTGCCAAGAGTCACGCACAAGGAGCCAGGGTTTGGCAAGCCTATGCCCCGACAAAGTCCTTGAGCATGTAGAAGGATCCTACATACGTCAAGGGACTAGTGGGAGACAAATTAGACTCGATGTCTGGTTTGTGTAGGTTTACGACAAAATAATGCTAAACGATGCTTATAATTGCATTTCTTACTTAAATTGATCATATTCCAAGTCCCCTTAAGAACGAACCCGAATGTCGTAAGAGGTACGAGTGATCGGGATATGTTCGGTCAAATTTGGATAGTAATCCAAATGACTTGCGGAACGTGATGTTGGACATCGTAGTAGGATTTATGGAGAGGAGCCATAGAATCCGCTAGGAAATTCAAACAAGGTTTGAAACACCGCATAACTGGAATATTTCGTTTTGACGAGCTCATACGGAGCATGACTCGGTCTTAAACGACGTAGGTGATCAGTGGGAGTAGAAATGGCGTTCCAAGTGTTTAAGTGTGTAATTTTTTGATTCATGGATGAATTCAAGGCATTAGGAATCACTAAAACACAAACCGTAACTCACGAAAATTCTCCATGACATTTTAGGGTTCCCACATACATATCATGAATTGAGTTTTTTCAAAGACTCAGTCATGGTGGACTGATGAGAAAAACTCATATATGTAGAGGGACAAGTTGTTCGAGACTCAGTCATAGTAAGACTGATGAGAAAACTTGGATACTATGCATAAAGCATCAAGCCATTTCAAGACTTAGTCACGGTGGACTAATGAGAAGGCTTGGATGTTGAGTATCCCCTACGTCTTAACCCCAGGCAAACATATGATATGTTTACTCGGTGCATAGGAACCGATGTTGAGAGTGCTTCTAGCATAGCTCAACATAAATCGGTAATGCACTGAGGGGTTGAAGACAGCAATCAAGAACGATCCTTAGTACCTGAATAAGGACTAAAGATGTGTTCATGATGCACCGTCTGTTGAGAGTTGCTTTGGAAGGCTAAAGCGATACTAGCTTCCAGAGCATAAGTGAAAACCAGTTAGTCTCAAAGGTATGCACAGTCAGGCCCAATGACGAGTGCATCGGATAGTGGTCACTGATGAAGACCGCGTCCATAGGATGGACGTGGCGCCTAGCACGACCAAGCCACGTTCGCCTATATAGCAGGCAACTTGACTATGGGAGTATTGGCACGAGATCTCATCACAAGATCCACGAAAATATTCTTAGACAACCACCATCTCTAGGAGGCAATGGTGGGTAGAGGTAACACGGTTAGACCGTATTGCTTCGCAAGGAAATATAAGCGGACTCTCAATACCTTAGTCGGTATCGTAGATTACTCATACTCAGAGGATTCTGAATAAAGTGGGTAATTGACTTATTGGTCAAGTGGGAGATTGTTAGAATATGTGACCAGAAAGTCAATGGTATTGGCTGTTTTGAGAACCATTCGTCAATCTGTGAACAAGTAATATTATGTTAATGAATGTAGTAAGGATTCATAGGCATGAGTTTGTTGTACTTACTGCTTGCATCGTTACGATGTCACAACAAACGCCCACAGACTGAAATAACATTTCGGGAAATTGGAACTACGCTTGGAGGTAGGTTCATGAAATCAGTTTCACTGAATCAGTCTGAAATACTCCAAGTCAAAGGAATCTCGATACAGGGCATCGAGAATCCATTTGAGACTTACACTAAGCATCTGCTGTCGTGTTTCATCGACGGGTGACGAGGATCGTCTAAGCAGTGTTAGTGGGTCGGCCTGCTGGGGAGCGGCCGACTGAGGTGACTCGCGGGAATCGTCATATAGAAGCTACTCGGGCTTGGTCGGTATGACTCGTATTCCCGGTTCCGATAGTACGGGATTAGTCCTCGGACTTGAGGATCACGGCAGTCCCCTACATACTAAGGCTGTATCTTGGATCTGGTGAAATTTGACCGATTATATCACATGGTCATCATAAGCCTCGTCCAGTGCAGTCGGAGTATGTAAGAACGGTGAATTCCAAGATAGGATCTGTCCCCTGTCAAAGGATATGACAGCAAGATCTCCTATGCGCTCGGAGATGGTTTAGACTCACAAAGTCTATGGCCATAGCACTTGATGTAGTGGGAAAGGATTTCCTACGTCGAGTTAAACCTATCTCGAGCATTATGCATAGTTGTCTAGTCAACGATGGGAACCGACCCCTAGACTAAAGGCCGGGAGACAGGCGACAGTAGGACCGTACCCGTACGTATCGAGCGTCGGTAGGACCGCACCTGCGTATAACTCGGAGCCTAAATGTTCACACTATAAATTCACCTAGTCTCTAGTGCCATGGACCGTTGCTAGATGGCCACCCATGGTAACGGACTACTTTGGTTATGAAATAGCAAAAGGTAGGTCCAAGTCTAGCTGAAAGGTGAACCTAAAGAGTCACACCCGCTACACCAAATGAAAGGGAATTAATTTGGAATTAATTCCGGGAGAAGGTTTAATTTAATGGAATTAAATTATACTTCTTGGAGATTCAAGCTTCGATGAATTATTTGGAATAATCGGGCTTGAGTTCATAAATTAGATTTATGAATTTTACAAAGCATGGGCTTTCCTTTTAATTAGATTAAAAGGATGAATTAATTAATTAGTGGGCTTGGTATTAAATAGGATTTAATATAAAGTCCATGGACTATTTAATTTGGAATTAAACAAAGTCCATTCCATTAATTAATTAATGGGCTTAGTATATTAAATAGGATTTTAATATAAAGTCCATGGGACTATTTAATTTAGAATTAAATAATCCCATTCTATGGAATTAATTAATGGGCTTGGTATTAAATAGGATTTAATATAAAGTCCATGGACTATTTAATTTGGAATTAAATAAAGTCCATTCCATTAATTAATTAATGGGCTTAGTATATTAAATAGGATTTTAATATAAAGTCCATGGGATCATTTAATTTAGAATTAAATAAAGCCCATTCCATAAAGCCCATCAAAATGGATGGACAAGATTTGATCTAGAGAATGATGAGATGAAGGGCCATGATTAATTTGACTTAATCAAAGCCTAATTTGACTAGGATTTGACTAGGTCAAAATCCTAGTCAAAGTGTGTCTCTTTGGAAGAGTTTGAGAAGGAATAGGAATTCCATCTTCTATAAATACTTAAAAAACACACACTCACACCTAGTATTCTCTACAACTCTCATCTCTCAATTTCCTCTCAAAATTCGTCCATGCCCTTTTCTTACTCTCCAAGAATATTACTTTGTTCTTCTTGATTTTATTCAAGTTAAGAACATAAGAGACAATGATTGCGTTAATTCATAGCGTGTATCGATGTCTCTTCTCCCCAAATAATTTCTTGCTAGCACAAGGGTTGTTTGCTTTCCGGTGGAGCAAGTGAGATGATTTAGAGGGTCTCTTCTTTGAGATCTTGGTGCAAAACGGGGAACAATGCGTGTAGCCGAAACGAAGACAAAACTACAACCGGGTAGGTTCTTTAATTTTGTTTTTCGATTTCAATTCTATGGCCTCCATGTTGTGTTTTATTGAACATGAGATACACCGAACGCCCGGGAGAATCAAGGGCACACCCCTTGATTCGTTTATGTATATTATGCATAGTTTAAATTCCATTTAATTATGCTTTGTAATTTTTATTACGCACTACTTCGCGCTTCCGCTATTCGCGTTAATCTCCCGGGACGATCCACCGATTTCTTTCAGCGATATGGCATCAACCGCGCTATTCCATGTTATAGACGCCAAGACTTCTTACAACATGCTTCTTGGCCGCCCTTGGTTGCATGAAAATTCTGTGGTCCCCTCAACATGGCATCAATGCTTCAAATACTGCCGCAATGGTATAGTGAAAAGGGTACTCGGTGATACCAAGCCTTTTACCGAAGCTGAGTCGCACTTCGCCGACGCCAAGTACTATGTTGAAACTTCCAAAAGAGGAAAAGAGATTTCATCCTTTAAGAAACCAAGTCACATGACGATGGAAGCATGAGGAGAAATAAGCAGCCCGTTGTCGAGGCCGGATTTTCAAAGAGTCTGACTTTACCATTGACTCAAGTCAACACGAAGCAACCATCAAAACCGCCACTCGAAGGATTTGTGTCCTCAACCCAAAAAGAAGAAGAGGAACGTGAAACGTCGGCCATAGACGGAGAAGGGTATGATCCTAAAGCCTTCAAATTGCTTGTTAAAGCCGAGTATAATCCACAAGAAAGGTTAGCCCTTGGGAAACTTCCTCCCGAAGCCACCGGCAAGAAGCTCCATGGACTCAACACCACCCAAGTGATGTTAAAAGAAAAAGGGCACGCAGTCCCAGATTCACGTGTGGGTCTTGGCTTTATCCCTCCTAAGCCTATCCGCATAACCATAAAAAGGGCCAGCAGCAACCATGTCAGTGAAAACCTCTCTTCAACAGAAGATAATCAAAGGAAAGAAAATCCACGTGAGTCTGTCTTCAATAGACTCGGCCCACGTAAAAGACTAGTGCACAGAAGGACCAACAATCAATCTGTCTTGGATAGACTTGGTCCACAGAAAATAATGATGAACCAAAAGAAAGCCATGTCCAAGGTGACTGCACAATCAAAGGAAAACATCACATCCTCACATAAACTTAGAATTTTGGTTCCTTCCAGGATGAGGCGCCACACAACTCTAGACATATCATGTGGCAAAGTCTTGAAAGTTAAAACAAGAACAATGGTCTTCACACAAGTTCAACTTGATGACGAGGATGACAGAGAAAGCGTTGCATCATCCAACTATATTGACGACAATGCTGAAGAAGATATCGCTCTAGGCCATCACATCACCTTAATCGAAAATGAAGAGGTTGAAGAAGAAGATGCTGAAGACGCTCCTCTAGAACTTGAGGAAGGCATTAAAGCCACCGTTGACGAGTTGAAAGAAGTCAATCTAGGTGATGCCGAAGATCCCAGGCCAATTTACACAAGTGCTTCTCTAACCCCAGAAGAAGATAAGGCTTATGTCGCACTACTCCATGAGTATAAAGACATATTTGCATGGTCCTACAAAGAAATGCCCGGGCTAGATCCAAAAGTAGTTGTGCACCACTTATCCGTAAAGAAGGGGGCTCGTCCTGTCAAACAAGCTCAACGTAGGTTTCGACCTGAGCTAATCCCATTGATTGAATGTGAGGTAAACAAACTTATTGAAGTTGGTTTTATTCGAGAAGTCAAGTATCCTACGTGGATCTCTAGCATCGTGCCCGTGAGGAAGAAGAATGGGCAGATACGAGTATGTGTTGACTTCAGGGACTTGAATAACGCATGTCCCAAGGACGACTTCCCATTACCTATCGCCGAGTTAATGATAGACGCCACTACGGGTCATGAAGCCCTATCTTTCATGGATGGATCATCCGGATATAACCAAATACGTATGGCACCAACGGACGAGGAACTGACAGCATTTCGCACTCCTAAAGGTATATATTGCTACAAAAGTCATGCCTTTCGGATTCAAGAACGCCGGCGCCACATATCAAAGGGCGATGCAAAAGATCTTCGACGACATGCTCCACAAGAATGTAGAATGCTACGTTGATGACTTGGTCGTGAAGTCAAAGAAACGAGAGGATCATCTCCATGACTTGAGAAAGGTTTTTGAACGTTTGAAAAGATACCAACTAAAGATGAATCCCTCCAAGTGTGCATTCGGAGTTACATCCAAAAAATTCCTTGGGTTCATCGTTCGTCAACGGGGTATAGAGATCGAGCAAGCCAAGATTGATGCCATTTTGAGAATGCCAGAACTTAGGAATGTCCATGAGCTCAAGAGTTTGCAAGGAAAGCTCGCGTATCTTCGGAGATTCATTTCCAATCTAGCAGGCCGTTGTCAACCATTCAATCGCCTAATGAAGAAGGATGTGCCGTTCGAATGGGATGAGACTTGTGATAAAGCGTTCAGAAGCATAAAATCCTACTTGATGAAGCCTCCGGTGTTGGTTGCACCCGTCCCCGGACGCCCCTGAATTCTGTACGTTGCTGCTCAAGAGCGCTCCATGGGAATCTTACTTGCCCAGAAGAATGATGAGGGGAAAGAGAATGCTTTATACTATTTAAGCAGAACGATGACACCAAACGAGTTGAATTATTCACCCATCGAAAAGCTATGTTTGGCGCTCATCTTCGCAATCCAAAAGTTGAAGCATTACTTTCAGTCACACAGCGTCCATCTAGTCTCAAAAGCAAATCCCCTGAAATATGTCATGGTAAAGCCAGTACTGTCTGATAGACTCGCAAGATGGTATCTTCAGCTGCAACAATTTGAGATCACATACGTTCCTCAAAAGGCTGTGAAGAGACAAGTTTTAGCAGACTTTCTAGCCGATCACCCCATGCCTGCCGAGTGGGAATTGTCTGATGACTTACCGGACGAGGATGTCCTTCTGATTGAAGTTACGCCCCCCTGGAAAATGTACTTTGATGGAGCTGCCCATAGAGAAGGAACCGGGGCTGGAGTTGTCTTTGTCACGTCTGAAGGGGAAGTCTTGCCTTATTCATTCACCTTAAACCAGAACTATTCAAATAATATGGCGGAATATCAGGCTTTAATCCTCGGATTGGAAATGGCAGTGGACACAAAGCAACGACACCTGAAAGTGTACGGAGACTCTCAGTTAGTGATTAATGAACTCCTCGGTCTCTACGAAGTCAAAAAGCCTGAATTGCTTCCATACTATAACTACGCAAGAAGGCTAATAGGATGGCCAGGAGATGTAGAACTTAAGCACCTGTCGAGAAAGGATAATAAACAAGCCGATGCATTGGCCAAGCTCGCTTCAACCATCTCGATGACCGATACGGAGACGCGCATACCAGTATGTAAGAATTGGGTCATACCACCGGTCTTCAGTGATGATGAGGATGATACATTCCAAGAAGAAGAAAATCATGTCATGGAAGTTTTTGAAATTGAGGAAGATGATTGGCGACAACCACTCGTCGATTACTTGAAGTACAAGAAGTTACCCGACGACATACGACGAAGGGCTGAAATTTGGCGGCGGGCGTCTCGCTTCATCTACTTCAAAGACACGCTCTACAGACGTTCGTTTGATGGTATTTTCTTACGCTGCCTAAACAATGAGGAGCAAATGCAGGCTATGGAAGAAGCTCACTCTGGAGTTTGTGGTGCGCACCAATCTGGACCAAAGCTACACTTCCGTATAAAAAGAATGGGTTATTACTGGCCCACAATGGTTAAAGATTGCATGGACTATGCACGAAGATGTCAAGCCTGTCAAAATTCACTCCAATTTTATCCACCAACCGCCCGAGCCATTGCACCCTACTGTAGCTTCATGGCCCTTCGATGCTTGGGTTTTGGACGTCGTAGGACCCATGACAAAGTCTTCCGGTGGTCACTTATATATCTTGGCGGCAACTGACTACTTCTCTAAATGGGCTGAAGCAGTCCCCCTCAAAGAAGTGAAGAAAGAGAATGTTGCTGATTTCATCCGTACACACATCATATATCGCTACGGAGTGCCCAGGTATATCATCACTGATAATGGAAAACCCTTCTGTAACAACTTGATAGACAAATTGTGTCAGAAGTTTGCATTCAAACAGAGAAACTCTTCTATGTACTATGCCGCTGCCAACGGCCTTGCTGAAGCTTTTAACAAAACTTTGTGCAGCCTATTGAAGAAAGTAGTGACCAAGTCAACGGGATTGGCACGAGAGAATTGGAGAAGCTCTATGGGCATATAGAACCACTGTCAGAACGCCTACGCAAGCAACTCCTTATGCCCTGGTTTATGGAGTTGAGGCAGTCCTCCCACTTGAGCAACAAATCCCTTCATTAAGGATGACGATACAAGAAGGGCTTACTGAGGAAGAAAACACTCGAATACGGCTTGAAGAGCTAGAAGCTCTCGATGAGAAGAGGTTGGAAGCACAACAAAGGCTCGAGTGTTATCAAGCTCGACTATCCAAGGCATTCAATAAGAAGGTCCGCCTTCGCTCTTTTCAAGTTGGTTATCTAGTACTCGCAGTGAGAAGACCTATAATCACGACACATCGAACGGGAAACAAGTTCTTGCCAAAATGGGATGGTCCGTATGTTGTCAAAGAAGTCTACACAAATGGGGCATATAAGCTGGTTGCTGAAGACGGCTTAAGGATAGGCCCGATAAATGGAAAGTTCTTGAAGCGGTATTACGCCTGAAAAAAAAAAAGAAACAAAAAACAAAAAAAGAAGAAACAAAAAAAAAAATCAAAAACAAGTAAGGAAAAAAAAAACTCCTAGCCTGCATGAGTATAAACTGTGAACGGCCCTCCCCTCTCCAAACAAATATTTTGTACCCCTGAACTACAAATTGACTTGATCCTCTTGATGAGGTACGTACGCAGCTTAGATATTCTAAGTTCAGTCATAACACTCAAATAAGTTTTACTCCTCTTATTAAGTCGTCAAGAGTGGAAGTACTTAAACGTGCTCAAAGATTGCAAGATAGAAAGAAAAAAAAAAAAAAAGGGAAAAGCTTCTATTACGTAATCTCAAGGAAACAATGGGGTTCATGACATGGGGCAAAGAAAAGAGAAATCAAATGCGATAAAATAAAAGGTCCTAAGCTAATCTCAAGCAAAGGGACGCAAATCCTTCAACCCTTCCTTGAGGGCTTCCAAGTGTGTCCTTGAAGCCTCCAAACTCGCAACTACTTCATCGTTGAGGGGGGCAGTATTCTCAAACGCTACAATTTTCTCCACAATTTCACGAACTCCAACTTGGGCATTATGGAAAAGCTGATTTTCTTCCTTCAGAGTGGCACACAAGTTCTTCTTGCGCTCTTTCAAATCCGAAAGCTCCTTCTCAACACACTTCAACTCGTCCGTAGTAGATTGGACCTTGGAAGCTCCCCCACTTTCTTTAGCACGGGCCTCTTGAAGACAATCGTTGGCTTCCTTCAACTTCCGGTCGAAAAGATCTTTGGATAACCTTTCAGAAGACGACGACCTCGCCTCATCGTAAGCAGCAGCCTTGGTGAACAATGCATTCATTGATTCTTCCACGTTTGAGATATCAAAATTCTGAAAACTCTTCATAGACTCAAGAACGAAGTAAACGTCGTCTTCGATTGATGAGATGAAATCAATTGGGGTGTTTGATATCTTCACGAGAAGATCACTCCACAGCTTCTGAAGGAACTCCTTTTATGATTAAGAAAGACCCTCTCGCCTTCAAATACTGACACAACAGCTGGGCAGGAGGGTTGTTTCCTCTTAAGCCCCATTCCAAGAGGATAAGTCGTGGCCAATAAAGTCGACTCTTGACTGTCTTGAGAAGTTTCATCGTCTTCAACGGCTAAGACCTCAGCTTCGAGCTACGATGATGCATCAACTAAAGTTAGAAACAAGAGAGAATTTATCACCAAAAAAAAAAAATAAAAAGGAAGAAGGAGAGGAATAAAGAAAAAAAATAACCTCCTTGACAAAGTTCAACATCGATGGTCCATGACTTGAGCCTTCATCAGAAACATCGATGTTTATTGGTTTCGAGTCCCTCTTCGGCCTCTTCCAATGACGATCAGGGTTGCTACTCCCACTTACTTCCAAGGAACGAGGAGCGCTTCGCTTCTTATCTACTTCGAAGGGTTCAGCCACTTGAGAATTTCGCTTGGGAGAGGAAATAGCCGGCTCGCGAGGTTGATCTTGGGCGACTCTTCCACCGCACTGCTTACCTTTTGGAGAAGCTTGACTTGGGCCTAAAGCAAGTAACTTCGTCACATTTTCTTCAAAGTAGCCACCGTGAACTCCAAGCCACCATCTTTTGTACGCCTCGGAAGAGAACTTCTTCATATTTGGGGGCATGGGAGGGAACAACACATTTTCCATAGTCTTGGACAGAATGCACATACGCCAATAACGGATTCCACCCTCTAAAGAAGCTTCGCGAACATCTTGCGAAAGAATCCCCGGCACTTCTTGGAAGAAACCAAATTGACGACTAAATCGATGAGGGCTATAGGGCTCAACAACGAAATGATCGCCTTGCCGCAAAGGAAGGTAGTTCGAACGAACGGCCATGAAATAGATTTCTTCAGATTCTTTGGCATGCCCGTCGTCTGTGAATAATAGATCTTTGTCCCTCACAATCATGTTGCAAGTCCAAGAAATAAAGTCGCCACTGTGTAGCCGTTTTCTCGCCTCTTGCGGATCGTAGTATTTTGCGCCTCCTTCGCCTAAAAAGAGCGTCATCTTGGGCCCTCGAACACTTTGCACAAGTTGATAGTGAGTCTTGAAATAATAAGCTATCCAACTATAAACAAAATGAATTGGAAATGGAGAGTGTACGCGAGTTGGCCTTGGGGAGCTGGAAATCTTATTCAAACCTCTGTAAATACTAGCCAAGACAGGAACTGCAAGACCAATCCTTCGACCGGCTGCCATAGCACTTGCCACCTTGAAAACACTTGGGCGTATTGAACCAACATCTTGAGTGGGAAAGACAAAAGTACAAAGCCAACACGCCAAGTACGCCGCCAAGAATATCTCTTTCTTTGAACTGAAGGACAAGCGGATCCGCCCAGGAGCGCGAGCGGAAGCGAGGAAAGCGAGAAAGTGCGTAAATTTAAATCAAATTCAAAATACGCGAATCCCAAGGGGTGTACCCTTGGGTGCTCAACCGGGCGTTCGATGTAGGATGTGTAAATATTAAAACATATATTTAAACACATAGGGCATAGATATATAAATGAAATCAATCAAAGCGTAATAAACCGTTACCTTTGATTGTTTAGCGTATGCTCCCGGCTACTAGCGTTGTTCCTTCTCCGGAATGCTCACGAAATCCAAACGTATGGATTCTCCAAAGGTGATCCACACCACACCAGAAGAAACACACGTTCTTCTTGCTAGAAAAGAACGGGTTTAGAAAGGAATCGGTTTAAGAGAAGAACACTATGAATTAGTGTTCTCTTAAACTTACTTTGTTCTTCTTCTTGATTCAAAATCAAGTGAAGAACACAAGTGTAAGAGAGGGAGGGAGCACGAAATTTTGAGAGAGAGGAGAGGATTTTTGTCTTCTCTTTTTCCTAGAAAAAGATGAATAATGAATCACTTATGCTAGGTGTTGTATATTCTAATATATATACATAATTAATGTGATTATTGAAATGTGTCTAGGTTCATCCAAGGATGTCTAGATTCATTCCAATCAATCACCATCAATTCTTCAATCAAGCCTACCAAAATTTATGGTATGATCAAATCATACCAAAAGGGAAGAGCTTGATTGGAGTTGATTTGTCTCTTTCCAAAAAAGACAAGTCAACATACCACCTAGCATGAAACATGGCTGATTTTGGTTCCTCCAAGGGAGCATGTCGGCTATGTTTAATTAAGGGAAGAAGTCCAACTTCTTCCTATTCCAAATTAGGAATTATTTCTCCTCTCGGGTATAATTTAACGGACCGGGTTTTATCGTAATCCAATTACGACGAACCCAATATTAAATCCAATTTAATGTCCACTTAAATTATTCCCGTTGATCTTTTAATCCAATTAAAAGATCCAACGTCTCAACATCTCAACTTTTCATATTTAATCGAAAATCCAATTTACCGATTAAATGAAAGCCCGATACAATATCGGCCCGTCCATCCAACGGACTTTCCCTTAAGTAATCCAATTACTTATTTTATCCTTCGAGATTGACTCCAAGTCGATCTCTCAACCTCCTCGGTGATTTGTGTGTGACCCTTTAGGTTCACCCTCAGCTAGACTTGGGCCCGTGTCCCACAAGGGCCCGTTACCATGGGTGGCCGTCTAGCAACGGTCCATGGCACTAGAGACTAGGTGAATTGGCGTGAACATTTAGGCGTCGATTCCGTACGGGTACGATCCTTCCGTCTACCGTCTCCCGGCCTTAGTCTAGGGTATGGAATTGGGCGTCGGTTCCCATCCTTGACTAGGCATCTATTCTTAATACTCGAGACTACGTATGCTTCATTGCATCGACACAGGAAACCATTCCCTGTTCGACCAACCACTGTGGCCACAGCTTCAAACACATGTACGTGTCTCCGAGTGCATAGGAGATACCTCTGTCATATACTGACAGGGGACGGATCCTCTTCTTGGAATCCACCGTCCTCGCTACACATTCTGACTGCACTGGACAAGGCTTATAATGATCATCTTACAGAATGATCACCTCTCGCCAGATCCAAGATACAGCCGTCCTATGCACGTGACTGCCATGATTCCTCAAGTCTGAGGATTACTCCCGTACTATCGGAACCGGGGAAAACCAATCATACCGACCAAGCCTCCAAGGCTTCCATATGATGATCCCCGCGAGTCAGTCCAGTCGGCTCGACCCCAGTCGACCAACCCATCAAGATCGTGTAGGCGTCCCACGCCTGTCGCCGATGAAACACGGCACTCATCCAATGAACAGGACTCTTGACGCAAGTCTCAATAGGACTCTCGATGCCCTGTCTCGAGGTCCTCGACTTGGAACGTTTCAGACCCAACTCTTAATCAGTTGGTTTCATGACCACCATCCAATGCGTGGCCCAACTGCACGAGTTGTTATCCATGGTCTGTGGGCTTTGTTGCGATATAAGTTAAACACCGGTTTAACAAATGTGAGATGAGCGCAACAAAGAAGGTACCATTGGTGACGAACACTCCTCTTATTCATCACATAATAATATTACATTCACATCAAGTTGTCGGATAGGTTACAAATTGCCAAACCTATTGGCTTTCTGGTCACCTATTCCAACATGAACTCTCTTCAATACCAAGCCTTGAGAATAATGCCTCGTCCGCCGTGGACCACTTGCCATGTACCCCAACGGTCCCGGAGGGGTTATGAGTTGACTTAGGACGAACGGCCTTCTTCTCTTTACGTGGAGGAGGCTCGCAGTATTTCGTCGCCCTTCTAAGCCAAAACTTGACCCATTTGTCGATAGGAACTTGAGAGGGTTGACCATCATTATTACTTTTTCAAAGCAAATGGTAAGCATGGAGTAGGAACTTGCAAGAACGAGGCACAAGTCTCCGCCCTGTCTCGTCAACCCCGTTAAGCTCCTTGGCACTCGGAACAACTTCGTCATAAAGAAGTCCCGCCATAGGAAGCCCGGAAAGGGTGTGCACGTCCCACAACGAAATAGACAATTCTCCAAAGGACGTCAGAAGAGTGTTGGTAGACGGGCACCACGCTTCGCAAAACACCTTGACGATGTCGGAATTGCGGTCGTAGGTAAATAGCGAGGCGTATACGGCATCATATACTTGGGCCACAACTAGCTTGTCTTTGCACCGGCTGAATACATCTTCCGTCCACTCCCAAAACCCCTTGATGAAGCGGAACTCGCCGGCAAAGTGAACGTTGTCGGCCCACTTGGCTTTCCCTTCAATGATGCGGCGGCCCAACGTCGGTAGAGAGCTTGGTTCGTCAGAACAACGGTGATGAGTCGCTTGTAGGGACCACGCCTTGGAAGTCTTGCTCAATGAGACTTCTCAAGACCATTGTTCCGTGTGAAGTGGAGTCGTCAACCTTGGCCATTGCTTCGCGTATCGACCGATGAGAGGTGCGTAAGTCGGCAAAGTCGTCCCTTTCTCCACGGGTTGAATTTCATCATCAAGAATGATCAGACTTTGTTGGCCGGAGGAAAAAGACTCATCTTTGAAGAAAACCATGTTTCAAGCTATCAAGACAAAAAGAAAGAATTTAATTGAGTTCTTTTTTTTCTAAAAAAAAAAGATAAATAAAGAGACTCAATCAAATTACAAAAACATGGATTCGCAAAGGAGATAATTCAAAGCCACAAATTTACGAACCAAGATTCTTTTTATGGACTGTGGAGCAACATTACCTATGATGGTGAAGGATTTAGAATTTAATTGCCTACCCAAATTAGAAAGTGAAGGTTTCTATAAGTCTTGACACTCTTTCATGTTTGGGCCAAATTTATATTGATGATATGTCTTGCTAAAAAAATTTTTTTTTTTAGAAAAGCGTACTGATCCACAATAAATATTGGCCTAGATTATCTACATTTTTGTGTTCTTGGCCAAGACTGGCTTTCATGGATTAAACATTCACAGACTGGCCAAGAACTCAATATTTAATGTAATTTGTAACGTTAATCCATGCATTGTGGAGCATATAAGCTGGTGTGTGAGATAAGCACAATTTGTGAAACAAACATAATTGTTTGGTTAATGCAAGGCTGATGCAAGGCTAGAAATAAACACAAGTATAAAAAAAAACAAAAAATAATGCAGGGTTGTAGTTGGTGATGGTGGTCGCGTATTTCATGTTGAGGTGCGACTTGCGGGAAGTCCAAGTATTAAAAACAAAAGAAACTCTCTCATATACGAAATCGGATACTGAAAAAAAGGGAAGGGATGTCACAACATACCTTCAACGAAGTTGTCGACGCCGGTAGTGGAGACTCGTGTAGTTCCAGAAATCGTCTTAGAGATTGCCTCAGCGACTGCTCCAAAGATTATTGATACGATTTGACGAAATTGATCGTTGCGAACGTAGAATCAAAATTCAAAAAAACTCAGCCCGATGAATAGCGTGTAATCTGCAAAAGGAGAAGTTTTTTTTTTTCAACATCAGCTCATAGAAGCATTAAAGCAAACACTTCATGTGTGTATCAGAAAATTGAAGAAGAAAAAAATATTTGGCCAATGAAGCATACCAAGATCCTCCAACAATTGACTTTTTCACAATGTTCGATTAATGAGAGCCAAGCCCTTTATATAACATCAATTCAAGAAGTTTAGTTCGAATTAAACTCAATATCTCATAGAGGTTTGGTTAAATTGGTTGATTGTTCATCCGTTCTTTCTTTGAATTAATCCGAAATTTTCAGAGTTTTACTTCTGGTCGAATTAACAAGAAGCAAGACGTTGAATTTAGTTACGCCTCGAAAACTTTGCTGTGATGGGTCTTCATTGCCGAAATGAAGAAAGTTTTTCTTCAAAAAGAAATTAGAAGCAAAGCTATGCACAAAAGCGGAAGGGAGAAGGAAATGGGTACCAATCCCATGCTTTTGGTTCACCAACACCAAGGTGGGCCCCACTTTGACTAAACAAATAAAAAAAAAAAATTGAAGAATGGGATTTAAGGCAAAAACTTGGCTTGTGCATATGATGCCTTCCAAGACTCTCTGCCATTTCACAAAAAAAATGAGGCCCAACCAAATTCGATATATATTTTCGCGACTCATTCACTTTGAAAATTATATTTTCAAACAAATATTCGTGAACGAGTCTCGAGGGGGCATTTGTAGACAAATAAATTTTGCGCCTAATCAAATGACGACAAGTGGAAAATATATATTATTTATCAATTATGTTCTATTTTTCTATTTATATTTTGGAATTTACTAAATTAATTCTAAATATAAATAGTTAAATTAATTGATATTTTAATATATATTTCGTCATCAAATCAACGGTCGACACGTGTCAAATTGAGGTGTTCCGGCCAATCAAATCAAAGACAAATATTTCTTGTATTATCTCTTTGAAAAATACAAAAAAAATTAAAGAGATAATATTGGAATCATGTCTTCCCAAATATTTAATGTATTTATTTCTTTAAATTATAATAAAGAGATAATACAAAATAAGTGTTCAAGTTCACCACAACTCTACCTCTTTGACAACTATATAAAGGGGTCATGGGAACTCATACAAGACACAGACACACACATACAAGCAAGAGAGCATTCAAGAAGTCTCAAAATCCTCTCAAGAAAATCAAGGAACACCCACGGCGTTCTAGGCAAGATTCAAGGCGTTCGTCGCGGAAATCGTCCAAAGTCAGCGTTTGATTCGACAAGAAGTCTGAAGACCGGCGAATTAACGTTATCAAGACAGAAATCCACCTTGGCGGAAGATCAAAGTCTCAAATCCACCAAGAACATCCCAAATTCAAGTCAAATATCGTCAAGTTTATAGCATTTGATCCGGGAACAAGTCAACGACCCCCGAATTAACGTTATTCAAAGTCAAAGTCAACATCAAAGGAGATCAAACGTCACAGTTTCACCTCCGAAGTTGCCGAAGTCAAAGATCACGTTCTTGAAGAGAAGAATCAGAGGTTTTCAAGTAGAGATTCGCACCCACAAAATACTCAATTCAATTCAAGAATTCATTTGTAATATTTTCTTGTTTCGTTAAATTCAGGAACACGAAAATTTATTTACACCAGTATCTGCATAACCAATTAGATCAGAATTGGATACTTTTGAATACAATAACCCCATATTCGTCATACCTCTAAGATAATGAAGTATATGCTTAATTCCATTTCAATGCTTTCGTGTGGGTGAAAAACTACATCTTGCTAATAAATTAATAGCAAATGTTATATCAGGTCTTGGATAGTTAAGATACATTAGTGCTCGAATTGCACTAAGGTATGGTACTTCATGAACAAGTAATTCTTTATCATATTCTCAAGGTCTAAAAGGGTCCTTCACGCTAAGGATCTTACAACCATTGGGGTGCTCAATGGATGTAATTTTTTGATATAGAATGGCTTTAATACCTTTGCAATATAAGCTTCTTGATGCACAAAAATTCCATTCTTTAAATTTTCCACTTGCAAGCCAAGACAATATTTTGTTCTTCTAATGTCTTTCATCTCAAATTCTTTCTTTACGCAGTTTATAGCCTTTGGAAGCTCTTTTGGAGTTTCAATGATGTTTAAGTCATCAACTTAAACTGCAATTATAACGAATTGATTTCTAGATCTTCTCATGAAAATACATGGACAAACGGAATCCTTTTTATATCCTTCATGGAGGTCGTGACGAAGGAAAATCATAGTTTTGGCCTTATCTTAGTTAGATATTTTGTTACCTTCCTTAATGGTGTTTCCAAGACAATTTGCATCCAAATGAATTTCAGCATCTAATACCCAAATATAAATAACTCTTCCCCGTAATGTCAAGAGCCACAAAGTCAAGTTTTGCAAGATTCGGTATGATAGAACCATAAAGTAACAAGACAAGTTACATTAAAAATTAATCAATAAGTAGATAGTCATGACATGCATATAATATATCATAATTAATATGCTCACATGATAATATTATTTTCAAAACCAAGATATCATATGTCCGTAAAAGTTATTACAATAAACAACAATCGATGAACATAAAACATGTAAATGATGAAGTATTTTATAGATATGTTATTTTAGAGATATTACCTTGGAAAATTAATTTTACTACAACGATTTCCTTGATGATTAGATGGAGCTAGTCTTGAAAATGTAAAACTGTCATGCTGATAACGTATCATGAAACCATATAATATTGTAGCAATATGAGAATTAGAATTGAGAGGAAAGAAGAAAATATTCTCATATCATTTTCCCTTATCGCCATAAAAAATGAAGTGGCCTATTTATAGGCTCCAAGATTATAACCAAAAGTCTCATTTTTAATGTGGGAAGATGAATCACAAGTTTACAATTTATGAGAATGTAAAGAGTATGAGACATGAAAATACACATCCATAAACTTTAAATTTCATAATATATATAGATTTATATGCATATGATACAACTATGGAGGTCCGCTTATCCTTTCCTCAGCACAATATGTGTTGGTAAGGAACGGAAGAAGGTTACTTAAAATCCTTCACACAAAGCACACAAACATCACTTTAACCACTATCTGCTTCTGATGATGCTAAAATCAACTATACCGTCTAAACCTCCACGCCGACACTGAGAAAAGTGGCTGATCCTGCCAGCAGATCATGAAGCAGCCATTCTCCTCTTTAAGTCTATAACCATCATAGTTATAACTCTGCAACAATCTCCTTGCCTGCAGCATTACATGGTAACTTAAAGGCACCTTACCGAAACCAGCGAACTCGAGCCTAGGAATCCATTTCTCAAGCTTCTCATGTCTCGTCTTTCTATCGAGACCTTCAGATGATATTATAGTCTTGATTTCTTCGCCGAATAGCATCTTCTCGATCTTTAGACGCTCAATGGACACCCTCGGAAGGGTAGATTCCAAGCAATCAAAGAGTGCTGCATAATAGTTTAACGCTTCCATGATTCGGTCCATTAAACTGTGCTTGTTGTGGTTTGATTCTTGCTCGGTCACAACCATGAGTTTTGGGGAAAGACCCCATAGAGCATGTAGAAAACTCGCCATTTTTGGTGAGGAGGCGGCCAAAGATATTGGTGACGTCGAGGTAGAATCGGGGCTGGCACTATATGCATTGATCACGTCCTTTTCAAGAAAGTCAGTAAAAGCACGTGGATTCACATGCAACGCTCTCTCCGTGCGTTCCAAATTTGGACTCTGGCTCAATGAGGGGGGATTCCTTTGGAGCATCTCATCGTCAGCTGCCAAAAGAGAATGTAACTGAAGTACGGAGCTTATCGCAACAGCTTCTCCGGTTTTGACACGTAAACTCCCGACATCAACATTCTTCAATCTGCTAACTATCGGGTTAAATTGGAATGGGATATCCAACTTTTCAGCTTCTTCGTTCAACCGATATGCCATTTGATCTAACACCTCTTTCTGTTCATGAATTCCTGTGATTCTTAAATGGGGTGGTCCCTCGGGACGAGCACTCAACGCCTGAATAAGGCTAATCCACTGTGCAGGCTCAAAAGAATAGAGATCAATAATGTGAACCACCTTCTCCCCTTCCATTGCTTCCAAGATTGCCTGGTTAGTGATCACATACGAAAGCTTTAGAAAGGGACAGAACTCGAAGAACAACTTCTGAGCAAGAATTTCCTCCGCTACAGAAGTTATTTTCGTGGAGTTAAGAGCCTTGTGCAGTCCAGGCCAACTTTTAAGCACGCGATCAGCAAGAGCTTCAGAGAAATACGCTGCGATTCTCTGCATTGTATCACCGTCAGGAGAGGCAAGATGTGAAGTATATTCAAGGCATATATTTGCGTTCTCAATGCTTCCCGCAGCAACATGATTAGCACAGGCAAGAAGAAGATGAATCAGACAGAGGCCTCTCTCCTCGGATCTCATTTCCCTGAGCCAAGGATATGGGGATCCTAAACTAGGTGAAAGAGACATTTGGGAGAACATCTGCAGAGGTGATGAAGTTACAGACGCCGATGCCTCCTCCGGGATCATTCCTGCTAATAACAGCAATTCCTCCCTATAATCTGATCTGAAGCTGGACGAGAAGAAACTCTCACGTCCAGTTCTGTAGTAGAGATGGAATTCCGAAACAACCATCAACTATAACCCCAAAAGAACTAGATTCCGTAAACAACATAGAGGAAGAATGAAGGGAATATCTTATCGCGGTAATCG